>JAOWBW010001114.1:0-105773 GCA_026119855.1 Campanula takesimana
AACATTCTCAAAAATCACAAAAGATGAACAAAAATACAAATAAATCCCAAACTCAACCAAAATGACATATATAAGAACTAAAGCATTACATAAACTAAAGATGAACATTTTAGCATAAAAATGGGGGAAAAGCAACTTACTTGAATTTATGAATGATGACGGAATTCGAATATTTTTGGCTCTACACGATCCTATCGACGATCTAAACACATTTCATAAAATGAGCACTAAGAAATAGAGGGAGGAAGATGACTAAAATGAAGGAAGAAGGGAGGGGAAATTTCTTACCTTTTCCATGGAAGAGAGAGAGAGATATGCAGTGTGTGAGGTGAGGAAGAGTGAGGGAGAAGGGGAAGTAGGGAGGGAGTAGGAGAAATCATTTCAAAAAGTTACACTTAGGCCCCTCCTCATCTACTTAAGACAAATAAACCCAAATAACCCTTCTACCAATTTAACCCCCTACTACCCACTTAACACAATATCAACCAAATAATGCTAGACACAAATTAATATTATGAGATATAAAATGCGCACATAAATAAATAATCAAATAAATAATAAATAATTAATTATTTATTAATAAAATAGAGACGGGTTTTCGGGTCGTGACATTCACTCCTCCTTAAAGAAAATTCGACCCGAATTTTAAAGATTACTTACCCGAAAACAAAAAGCCACGGATATTTCCGTTCCATCTCTCTCGAAGCTCCCACGTTGATTCCTCGACATTGTGATTCCTTCATAGCTCTCTAACCAACACAATTCTTTTATTCCTCAACTCTTGGACTTTAGTATCTAGAATCCGAACCGGTCGTTCCTCATATGACATGTCAGGCTCTATATCCTCGGGTACCCTCGGTAACACGTGAGATGGATCATGCAAATACTTCCGAAGCATAGAAACATGAAAGACGTTATGCAATCGGTCAAGAGAAGATGGCAATGCGAGTCGATAAGCAAGAAGTCCCACTTTCTCCAAAATCTCAAACGGTCCAATAAACCTCGGAGCCAATTACCTTTCTTCCCAAACCTTCGGAGACACTTCAAGAACACAAAATCTCCGGTCTGAAAATTAAGATCACGTCTTCGGTGGTCCGCATAGCTCTTATGTCGGCTCTGGGCTGTCTTCAATCGATCCCGAATAACTTTGACTTTCTCAACTGAATTCTGAACCAAATCGATACCCCATATCTTCGCTTCCCCAATTTCATCCCAACAGATAGGCGATCTACACTTCCTCCCATATAAAGCCTCGTAAGGAGCCATCTCTATACTAGCCTGATAAGTGTTATTATAAGAAAAAACTCCACTAGAGGTAAATGAACATCCCAAGAATCAAAAAAGTCTATCGAACAAGCTCGCAACATATCCTCTAAAATCTGAATAGTCCTCTCGGATTGACCTTCAGTCTGAGGGTGAAAAGCCGTACTAAATCTCAAATCGGTACCCAAAGCTTCCTGTAACGCTTTCCAGAATCTAGAAGTAAACCTCGGATCACGATCCGACACAATGCTAACCGGGACCCCATGCAATCTCACAACCTCATTCATATAAAGGGTCGCAAGTTTCTCCATCGAGTATCTGATATCAATCGGTAAGAAATGAGCAGTCTTGGTCAAGTCTATCCACGATTACCCAAACACTGTCAAACTTCCTACGGGTACGAGGTAGTCCCGTAACAAAATCCATAGTCACATGTTCCCATTTCCACTCCGGAATCTCTAATGGATGAAGTAGTCCTGCGGGTCTCTGATGCTCGGCTTTGACCTGCTAACAAGTTAAACACTTCGATACATACTCAGCTATTTCTCTCTTATTCATGTTGTTCCACCAAAATTGTTGTTTCAGATCTTGGTACATCTTCGTACTTCCCGGATGAATAGTATATCTCGATTTATGACCCTCATCTAAAACTTGCCTCTTTATTCCATCAACGTCGGGTACACACAACCGTCCACGAAAAGTCAATACTCCAACCGGACTGATAGAAAAATCCTCGAAGTTCTTCTCTTTCATTTTACCCATTATTTTCACTAACTCGGGATCTTCTTTCTGAGCTTCCTTTATTCTTTGAATTAGGGTCGAAGATACCCTAATATTCGCAAAAATAGCCCCATGTCTCGATTCACGAGGACACCAATCTCGAACATCCTCAAGCATTTTCCACTCTCGAACCATCATCGAAGCCACATAAGATTTTCTACTAATCGCATCGGCCACAACATTTGTTTTCCCGGGATGATAGGCTATCTTACAATCATATTCCTTCAAAAGTTCCATCCATCGACGCTGTCGGTTATTAAGTTCCTTCTGAGAGAAAAGATACTTCAAACTCTTGTGACCCGTGAAAATCTCAAATATCGCTCCGTAAAGGTAGTGCTTCCACTTCTGAAGAGCAAATACGAAGCATAAGCGATCACTTTCCCATTCTGCATTAAAACACAACCCAAGCCTTCCTTCGATGCATCACTATAAATCACTAAGTCGTCGTTCCCATTCGGTAATGCAAGAATCGGTGCAGTAGTCAACCTCTTCTTCAATTCCTCAAAACTGTTATCACACTTTTTGGTCCACTCAAACGAAAATTCTTTCGGGTCAACTATGTCAACGGTGTAGCAATCCGCGAAAACCCTTCTATAAACCTCCTGTAATACCCGGCTAACCCCAGAAAACTTCTGATCTCAGTCACTGTCTCGGGTCTCTTCCAATCAACAATAGCTTCTATCTTCGAAGGATCCACAGAAATCCCATCTTTAGAAATAACATGCCCCAGAAACGAAACTTTCTCGAGCCAAAATTCACACTTACTAAACTTCGCGAACAACTGTTCCTTTGCAAGAACTGATAAAACTGTCCTCAGATGTTGCTCGTGTTCCTCTCTAGATTTAGAATAGACAAGTATATCATCGATGAAAACCACTACAAACGAGTCAAGATAAGGATGGAAGATTCGGTTCATCAAATCCATAAACACGGCCGGGGCATTAGTCAACCCAAACAGCATAACTAAGAATTCATAATGACCATAACGAGTGCGAAAAGCAGTCTTTGGAATATCATCTGATCGAATCTTCAGTTGATGGTACCCACTCCTCGAATCAAGTTTAGAAAATACTACCGACCCTTGAAGTTGATCGAATAAATCATCAATATGCGGTAGAGGATATTTGTTCGTCACCGTTACCTGATTCAACTTTCGGTAATCAATACACAACCTCAACGAACCGTCTTTCTTTCTCACAAACAAAACCGGTGCTCCCCACGGGGAAACACTAGGTCGAATAAACCCTCTATCAAGCAACTCTTGCAACTGAACCTTCAATTCTTTCAACTCTGCCGGGGCCATTCTATAAGGTGCTTTCGAGATCGGAGCTGTACCTGGTAGAAGATCTATACAGAACTCTATCTCTCGATCGGGCGGCATATCGTACTCAGAAGAGAAAACATCAGGAAATTCTCTAACTACTCGAACACTTTCCAAACCGGGTGATTCTTTCTTGGTATCAAGCACACTAGCCAAGTACCCTCACAACCACGATGCAAAGATTTTTTTCGCTTTCACATAAGAAATTAAACGAATTTTTCTACTCAAAGGACTAGCCTCAAAAACAAACTCAGGCACATTGGGAATAAAAAAGTAACAACTTTCTTACGACAATCAACAGAAGCATGAAACTTGCTCAACCAATCCATACCCAAAATAACATCAAAATCTTGAATCGGAAGAACTACCAAGTCCGCACACAAGACACGACCACATATAAGCACATCACAATCACGAAATACTTATCGGTCACCAAATATTCTCCTATAGGGGTCGACACCTCTAGCACATAAGGTAAAGACTCAAATGCAGCATTTAGCAAAGAAGCAAATTGCACAGATATGTAAGAATGCGATGATCCTGGATCTACTAACGCACGAGCGCTCACATTAGACACAGAAACAGTACCTCCAATAACGGAAGGATCATCGGCAGCTTGTTATTGATTCATGGCAAATACCCTTCCTTGGACCTTGGGCTTCCCCGCAGCATCTCTTTTCTGACCCTGTGGAGCACCAGCTCCTACCCCCGATGGTTGAACCTCTGTTCTCGGGCAATCTCTAGCAAAGTGTCCCAACTGACCACAATTGGTACATTTTCCTTGCTTCTTCAACACCGGTCCTTTGAATGGCCTTCCCTCTGACATAGGTGCAAAGCCCCCTATTTTGGTTCCCCGTAGTAGTACCCGGATTCCTTGGTACGGTTTGTCCTTTAAACTGAGATGGTCCTCCCGAATTACCTCGTTATCTGAACGCTGATGTGGTTGTGATTTGGTGTGACTTCCTTGCTTACCCGTGTTCGCGACCTCGGTCTTCCTCTTATGTTCCCCAATGTTTTGCTCGATTAAGTATGCACGATCTACAGCATCCTGGAATGTCAGAATCCTCTGAGCTATAAGCTGAGTCCGGATAGATGTCTTCAAACCTCGGATGAACCTTATTGCTTTCTGCTCCTCCGTCCTCACAAGATAGTCACAGTACCTGGCTAATTCTGTGAACTTAGCTGAGTACTGAGCCACGGACAACAAGCCTTGATCCAAATTGAGAAGCTCGATCTCCTTTCGGTTCTGATCAACTACCAGAATAAATGCTCTTTGAATTTCCGCACAAACAATTCCCACGCATACGGTGTATTAGTCTCGTCCCAACTTGCTTTAATCCCTTCCACCAATGCTCGGCGGCACCCACAAGTTTATAGGCCGCATATCGGACCTTATCCTCACTAGTGCAACCAAAGACATCGTAAATTTTCTCCATTGATTCGATCCATAGCTCGGCCTTCTTCACATCGGGTTCCCCATTATACTCTGCCGTTTTCAGTTTCAAGAATTTCTCTAAACCATATCGGGTGGTGGTGCTTGCTCTACTCTCGGTCCTTGGTCATGAATAGCCTTCATGGCCACCTCAAACATACCCTGAAACATTGCACGGGCTTCATCTCTTGTTTCATTCTGATTTGACATTCCGGCGTTACCTTCACCACTTCTTCTTCTAGCCATTTCGAATAAGTGCCTGCATAAAACAACAACCGTTACTCACTCCGAACACGACTACCCTCCTAGGTCATACTAGTCCACCTATACTTAAACTTAGAGCTAAACATAGCTCTGATACCAACTGTCGCGACCCCGACCCCGCGGGCCAAGAGCACGCGAACTGGACGTCGACTTAACACACAATTTCCAAAATACTGAAGATAAAAATTCCATTTTATACCAAAGATGATAGTATAAGTTTTATAAATCCAAGCTTGACCACAACAAAATACAACTAGTATAAGCTCCACAAGCTTATACTCAAAAATACAAAATACACAATTCTTAATGACGTCAATGTTTTGTGACACTATCCCAAAGTTATACATTTAAATAATGCAAACCGAAACAACCTTCCCAAAAGTTACTACCACACTCTCGACGTCCTCCTCGTGATCAGCGAGTACTAATCCTTTCCTCCTGGGGGGGTTAAGGAAAACAAAGATAAAAGAAAGGGGGTGAGATAAATCTCAATAAGTTACTAATGCAACTACATGACATGCTATGATGCAATAACAATAATAAATCACATATAGCACGTAGCAATAGCAATTAACAGATAGCAGCGGAAATAAACAATTAACAAAGGATATTAGCCAAGGTTTCCCAACTGATAGAACCAAATAAAGGATCGCTGCGCAGCTTCAACAATCAACCAATCAACATCTTCATAGTAGCATAAAAGCTGAAGAGAAAACCCCGGTACCGGAACCAAGAACCCATGTAACATGACACAAAGGACAAGGGAAATGAGTCAAATTCATACCCGAAACCAACTAGCTAGATACTCACCAAAGGGAGCTAGCTCATCTCAACCAAGGCCAATCTGGAAGAGGAAAATAAGGGCAAAACAATGGTCACATTATATGGACTTGGCTCGGAGCCATTATAATATTCCCATCGCCCGACACAACCACATATACCAGCTGGACTTTCAAATAAATGCCAAGTAATAAATACTAGCTTAAATAAACAACTCATGATTCCAAAGTAGGGAACCATTCCAAATAAATCACCAAGAAGATGAAATAAAACCAATCACACATAATAAAGTGCTTAACCATTTCCAAATAATAATTAATCAAATCCCATAACACATTTGTTCACGAAGGAACCATTTTCAACCCTAGAGTATCCCACAATGTCTAATTAAATTAATTAGAGTCGTACCCGAGCCTAGACTAAGCTTGATTTCGAAAACAATTAAAAACAAGGATACTCAGATCAGCTGCTATGGGCGGTCGCCCATAACCAGCCCGGGAGGTCGCCCAAAATCACTAACTTACAACCCATCAGACTGACTCCATGGGCGGTCGCCCAACCCATTAATGGGCGGTTACCCAAAAACCCTGACTCCAACATTCAGAACGAATTGATCTCATGGGCGGTCGCCCAAACCAATCATGGGCGGTCGCCCACGAGCCCTGACTGCCGGAATTCGGCAAGTTTACCTGGGTTTCATCCAAAACTCAACCCCAACCAAAACCAAACCAAAATCCCACACATCTAACAAGTATAATAAGGTACTAGAACAACTTATGAGTCTAAAAATAACTCATATAACATCATTAACAACCAAAACCAAGATTTGATCCCAACATTCTCAAAAATCACAAAAGATGAACAAAAATACAAATAAATCCCAAACTCAACCAAATGACATATATAAGAACTAAAGCATTACATAAACTAAAGATGAACATTTTAGCATAAAAATGGGGAAAAGCAACTTACTTGAATTTATGAAAGATGACGGAATTCGAATATTTTTGGCTCTACACGATCCTATCGACGATCTAAACACATTTCATAAAATGAGCACTAAGAAATAGAGGAAGGAAGATGACTAAAATGAAGGAAGAAGGGAAGGGAAATTTCTTACCTTTTCCATGGAAGAGAGAGAGAGATATGCAGTGTGTGAGGTGAGGAAGAGTGAGGGAGAAGGGGAAGTAGGGAGGGAGTAGGAGAAATCATTTCAAAAAGTTACACTTAGGCCCCTCCTCATATACTTAAGACAAATAAACCCAAATAACCCTTCTACCAATTTAAACCCCTACTACCCACTTAACACAATATCAACCAAATAATGCTAGACACAAATTAATATTATGAGATATAAAATGCGCACATAAATAAATAATCAAATAAATAAATAATTAATTAATTATTTATTAATAAAATAGAGACGGTTTTCGGGTCGTGACACTCGCGGCCGCTAATTATCACCTTTTAATTTCAGAATTATCTTAAGCCAAGTATCACCTTTTTAAAATTTGGTAAAATTGCAAAACTGAATTGGAGTTAAATACTCTTTCCGTTCATCTTTAATTAACAAAAATGAGTTTTGCTACAAAATTAAGAAAATGATTGAAAATGTGATGTTTTGTGAGTGCAAATAGTTGAGTGAGGGAGAGAGAATAGGGTAGAGAATAGTAGGTGAATAGTTGCTGTGAGTATGACAAGTAGATTCCACTATTTAAAAAATATTAGAACATTTTCATATTGAGACTTTATAGATTAAAGTAGGACAATCAAAATACAATTTTTATAAATTAAAAGGGACATAGAGAGTAATATTTATGGCGCCGGACGGCTGGGAGGGAAAAGAAGGAGGAGGCGGCTCTGACTTATTGTGGCATAGAGAAAATGGTGTTGAGTTGATTTTATGGTTGAGTAAAATGGCGAGTATGTTTGTTCTTTTCCTTCTTTTTTTCCCCTTAATTTTTATGCCCTTCAATATCATGGTATACATTTTATAGGTCTGCAGTTTGAAGTTTTGCATTTTGACTCTTATAAATCCATGTTATCACCTAGTGTACGCCAATTATACAATCGCATTGCTAAATAAGCAAAAATAATGAGTCATCATGCCACATCAGCATATTTAACGGTGAAATTAATAGCTAATTGACATATAAATGACATAATCAATGATAACAATAGACCAATGACTCTTAAGTAAAAAAAAATGATTTAGTGACTAATATGTAAAACTTAAACTAGTTGAGGGACGAAAAAAATACTTTTCTTGTAAAATGTTAATTTTTAAATACTTAAAAGGAAACTAAAAAATTGACAACCTTATTTTGGAGGTCGAATAACCCCTTACCATTACCTAGCCACTATTAACTTTGCCTCGCGGCTGCTAGTTATCACCTTTTAATTTTAGAATTATCTTAAGCCATTTTCACCTTTTTAAAATTTGGTAAAATTGCAGAACTGAATTGGAGTTAATGGTTGGTCTCTGTAAAACGCGTTTTACCAAGTGATTAAGAAAAACGTGTTTCGCAAAAACGGCGCGATTTGCTAGAAAAAACTTCAAATGATAATTTGAGGGCCTAAAACGACGTCTTTTGGCGATTGTAAACACGGAATCAGGGGGCAATATACGATGACTTCTGTTTCTCTTCAAATTTCCTTTTAAAAAAAACCCATTTGGATATCACTTTCAAAGGTTCTGGCTATCGATTCAAAGGTTCTGGCTATCAGTCTCAAAGGTTCTTTTCAGCTTTAAAAGTTCTTTCAAAATGCTATCTGACTATCAAAACCACTACAACTGGCTATCAAAAACACTAGAACTAACACTAAAAGTTACACTCTCACTTGCACTAAAAAATCGTTTTTTTTATATTTTTTTTTCTCACTTGCACAATTAAAAAAACACTACCCATAAACTTTTATTATTTTTATACAGAACCTCTTAACTTGATACCCAGAAGGTTTGTTGGCCATGACTTTGTTCAAATATCATTAAAATCATATCTAGAGGGCATTATTATTGATGTCCAGAACCTTTTGAGGTTGATATCCAGAATTTTTTTTGGTCAAGACTTTCTTAAAATGTGCTTGAAACTCATATCCAGATGACTTTTTATATATCCAGAACAATTTGATGTTAATATCCAGAAGGTTTGTTGACTATGACCTTCTTCAAATGTGCTTCAAAAATTACATCCAGAGGGCTTTATATTGATATCCAGAACCGTTTGAGATGTTCCGATTATTTACAAAAATGTCACCGCGCGTTTTTTAAAGAAGTTCCGCATATTTACAAAAATGCCACCACGCTTTTTTAAAAACACGTTTTTTCTGGGCGTCATGTAAAACGCCCAAGATTTTGGTTGGAGTTAAATACTCTTTCCGTTCATCTTTAATTAGTAAAAATGAGTTTTGTACAAAAATTAAGAAAATGATTGAAAATGTGATGTGTTGTGAGTTCAAATAGTTGAGTGGGTGAGAGAAAGTAGGGTAGAGAATAATATGTGAATAGTTGTTGTGAGTATGACAAGTAGATTCCAGTATTTAAAAAATATTAGAACATTTTCATTTTTGAGACTTTATAGATTAAAGTAGGACAATCAAAATATAATTTTTATAAATTAAAGAGGGATATAGAGAGTTAAATTTATGGGACCTTAGAAGAATTTGCGGAATCCAGCCCAAAAAGCCTTGCAAATTTAGGGCAAATAGCACATTTGTGCCCCAAAGTTTCATATGAGTTGCAATTTAGGTCCTAATGTTCTAATTTTGGTAATTTGGTGCCTAATGTTCACCTTTTGTGGCGAAATGAGTTTTTTTTGGATGGTCATGGATGGAAGCTAACGAAATTAACGAAAAATTTAATGAGGTTATTTGGAACTTGCATTTCTTACCCATAAAGTTCAATAATTATTTATGTTGACCCCATTTTGTTAAAAACTTTACAACTCCTAAAATTATATATATATATATATATATATATATATATATATATATATATATATATATTAATAATAATAATAAAATAATGTATATTTTAATTAACCCAAAAAAACACATAATAAATATCAAAGTAAAATATTGTTTATCATTTAAATAATAATTTTTTTGTATAGTAGTAAAATTATAAAAATAAAAAGACCTTACACTAAAGTCATTTATAATTCTAATTCCTTAAGTAAAGGGCTAAAATTATATTTTGAAAAAGTAAAAGGCTAAATTTAGATATTAGTCCATAGATAATAACCTTAAAAAACTTCTTTTAACCTAAATTTGCTTGAAAAGTAAAAATAAAAAAATCAAACCTAAACTTCTACCTTCTTTGTCTCCTTCCCCCACGCCACCCACACACACACCAGCCATCGGCCACCTTCACATCTCTTCTTCTCCCATGCTTTCTCTTACTCCCAAAACGCCAACTTGCCTTTCTGGGTAAGAAATGCAATTTTTAAAGAACCTCGTTAAATTTTTCGTTAATTTCGTTAGCTTCCATCCATGACCATCCCAAAAAGAATCATTTCGCCACAAAAGGTGAAAATTAGGCACCAAATCGCTAAAATTGGACCATTAAGACCTAAATTATAACTCATATAAAACTTTGGGGAACTAATATCCTATTTGCCCTACAAATTTACTACAGCTTGGATACTTTGAGAAGAAGTTTGACTAATCTATTTAGAACTTTATTTGTTTTGTTTTATTTTCTTTACAATTCTCTTTTCTGTATTATTTGGATAAGTTTTACATAAAATACTAGTTTAAGTCAATTGTAATTGTGTCCACCCACTATTGTCATACATAATAACAATATCTTCATACGAATTTGTTTTTCAATTACTCCCTCCGTCCCAAAATGATCTTCTCATTTTCCATCTTTCAATGTTCCAAAAAGTTCTTCTCATTTCTATAGTTTAGGCTTAAAGGTGCATAAACAAAACATGACTAGTGAAGTAATTGTTCACATTCTTAAAAAGTTTGAATAGTCAAATGAGAAGATCATTTTGGGACGGAGGGAGTATGAGATAATTTTAAAAGAGTTAATGTGAAAGGCATATTGTGAATTTTAATACTCCCCGTGTAGAATGTTGAAGAATTTTAGAGTTTATTTTTGATCAAAAATAAATTTGATATTTTTTGAGATTCATTTTGTGATGAAAATGTTTTTTTTTTTTTTTTTTCATGAATAAATATCATCGAAGAGTCCATTTGATATTGATTCTACTTTTATATATTAAATTTGAAACTTTCATACTACTGATAATCAATACGCATAATCCGTTACTAAAATCTTAAAAATCTTGTGTAAAAATTAAATGTTGAAACAATTTTTTTTGTTAATAAATCTAAATCCAAATCCGTATGTGAGTATGGCAAGTAGGGTATGATAAATAAAGAAACAATCACATTCTAGGAAATGTGGCTTACCAACGAATTGTTTAAAAATGAAATTAGTACAAAGATGTTATGAGAAGTAAAATAATCTGTTTGGTTCACTTTACGTTTTGCACACACATGTTGCAAGGTGAATATAAAACCAAGCTTCTATGTGAACTCTTTATCATCAAAAACTACCGAGCCTAGAAACACAAAAATGTTGACTTCCCATTAATCAAGAAGTTTATATACACATTCAAAAAAGCCAATTATAATCCAACAGTTTAAAAAAAAAAAAAAAAAAAAATCACCATTAACAACAAGATTCATGATCACAGAGAACTCCAAACAAAATTAAACTTGTATCACAGTCTTCATAGGTGGTCTAGGAACCACATATCCGAGCCGTCTTTCCTCGAAAGAGTATTCGATTTCTTTATAATGATCCATAACCTTATTATTGGCATTGTAAGGAGTTTGTGAAGCTGGTGTAAAGGCAGCAGTTTGCATTGGAACCGATACTGTTGAAGGCGTGGAGGGTATTAATGGAATTGTCATTGTTTTAGGTGTTCTGTTTTCGTCCTCCGTCCCTAAATGAATAGCCTTGGAGGGAGTGGTAAATGGTGTATTGTTGTTACTTTGAAGAGTTGACTTTTGATAAGGTTCACTGTGCTTTCTGTTTAGGTCTTCCAGTAAGCTTGCGATATTTGACTTTGATGATTCTGTTGAAGATATGGGAGAGAAGGGCTTACGCACCATGGGAGACTCAAGTTCGTGACCACTTACTCCATTAAAAGGGTGCTTTCTCACAGGAAGACCAGCAATGTCCAAGCCTCTTGTTCCTAATAATATATCAACAAACCTCGGATTAGTCAGCCACTCTATTTGTATAACTCGCATTAGTCATGGCATATGACCTGAGCTAAAATGTTTAAGGGTATTTATGCAAAACTATTTCAATACTTAAAATGTTAAGACTCCAGATGGTAGACCCTCCGTCCCATAATAACCGTCACTCTTCTTTTTTGGTTTGTCACAAAATAAATGTCGCGTTTCTAAATAAGGAAAGAAACTTGATGCACTTTTATCATGTACAAACTAGTACCTTCCTTTAAAATGTTGACAAGTCAAATGCGACAATTATTTTGGGACGGAGTGAGTAACTTTTTAACCATATAGGAACATGTTAATCAAGTTTCTAGAGAGGGTGTAACAAACTTGATTTCATAGTGGACGGGAGAAGAAGGAATAAGAGTTGATGGATAAAACTCACCCACAGATAAAGCCGCAAATCCATCATCCTTGTGATTGAAGAGATCATTTTGGTGTGGATGGTCATTCCTTTTTGTTTGACGTGTATTAAGAGTACCTTTGACAGAATGATGTGGATCGGGTTTAGGGGTTTGTATCATTGCCCCTCCAAGTGAAAGTCTTCTGTTGCTTGCACCCCCACCACATGATAATCTAGGACCTTTTTTTGCCACTTTGTTGCTTCATAGGGCTTGGCTTTGATCCAAAAAGTGCTTCTTGTTCTGCCATCAACAGTCCTTGATGTTTCTTCTGGTCCTGTAAACAAAAGAAAGGATGTGCATCGTGAATAAACATTTACAAATACGAAACAACAAATTTCAAGTACATAAAAGACTTGCTAGGAAACAACTCTTACCCTCTGCCTTTTACGTTCTTCCTCTTTTTCTTGCCTTAAAATACTATACTCCTCCAGCATGGAAAGCAACCGAATCTGGACACACAAAAGGTTCACATTAAACATTTACAAAAGTAGCTATGAGTTGAAACTTTTTTTTTTTTTTTTTTTTTGAATGAGTTTAAATTTTTTGAATCCTCGGAACTGGAGAAGTACTTACACCATCATAAGTGAACGCGATGCCTCTTTCATTTTCCCATGCTGTAGTTTTCAAAGCTAACGCCTCCACCATTCCTGTCACAAGTTACGCAAAAGATCAAAATAATTGTAAGTTCCTTCGCAATTTCAGTGTATGATGAAACAAACTAATCAAACAAGAATGGAGGAAATTAATTTCCATCCTTCATATTCACAGAGCTAATCAAGACAAGGTACAAGACACTTGGGTTGCTATATCCACAAATTCTATACTTATCCTTCCTACCTGGAATTTTATTAACCAATGCACGAGCTTTCTCAGCACGTTTCAGCGTGAGATGAGCGCCTCTCCCAGCATTATATCGGCTGTCATCCTGAAAAAGTAACTACATCTTTAGCAGGGGATTTACTTGAATTGAATAACATGCAACCCAAAGACATAAAATGGGAAAATCTAATTAAAAAAATTAAAATGCCAACCCTATTATACTCCTCTAGCCAGCACTCCTCCTCACATGCAGCCATCCACTTATCAACTTTCTCAAGTATTTCTTTCCTGCTAAAAGCCTCCTCCTTAACTTTACCAATTTGAAGCTCAATTTGTTCTAGGATACTTGCAGGGTCAACCGCTCCTATTTATTCAACATTAGAAAGCAAAGGAGAATAAGAAAAAGAAAACTAAGCAGCCTTACAATATTATCAATGTTAGTGCATGCAGATGCAAATCTCATACCAGATTCAATAGCTTCAATAGCAATGTCCATAGCATTATCTGATTCTGGCATCATGTGTGTTTTCCTGCAAATTTCTTCCAATTCAGATCTCTTCTTGAAAACAAGCTCTTTCATTGTGCTTGCTTTCAATGCTTCCAGACGAGATAACTCTGCCTCAACCTTCATTTTAAGTTCGTATGAGTACCATTCCCAAGCAAAAAAAAAAAAAAAAAAAACACCCTCTAAGAGAGATACAGCTAAACAGATGATCGAAAAAACCTAATTTCAGTATCACCAAAACTCACGTAATTAATAGAGTCCACAGAAAGCATGTTTGGTTCCGTTATTTCATGTTCTGAAGCAGCAATATTGCAGGTGACTTTCTGAAACATCTGTTGCTCTTCAATTGGTGTATCCATTAAATTCCATAGCTCCAACAGAGAACTCGCGAGATTTTGCATCTACAACAATTTTAGGAAGTTAGAAACTTAATACTCCCTCTGTCCCGAAATGATCTTCTCATTTGCCATTTTTCATTGTCCCCAAAAGTTCTTCCCATTTCTACAATTTAGGCTTAAATGTTCATAAGCACAACATGGCTAGGTAAAGCAACTGTTCATGTCTTTAATAAGTTTGAATAGTCAAACGTGAAGATTATTTTGGGACAGAGGGAGTAATTTATAAAAGGGCCATGAGCTTTCTTTAAGGATCTAACTAAATTAAGATACTACTTACTCTTTTCATTCGCTGAATTTTAACCTCTCGTAATCTTTGTATGGCAGCTGCTAGTCTCTCAATAGTATCGTTATTGATGCTCTTTGTTCCTTCTGATTCAACCAAACTCGGATGAACGTCATATACCGTTTCATTAAAATCCAAGCCAAGCACCAAGCACAATGAGTTCAAAGTATTCAAATGGTCTAGGACTTGCTTCAGACGGTCACTCTGCAAGTAGGAGAAACATGAACGAGTAAGTATTTGAACTTTTATAAAATGCTGAATTACAAATAAATCAATTTTGAATTTACCTTCTCCTTTTGAAGTGCCTGGAGCTCTCTTTGCAATTCTTCAAGCTTTCTTAATGACAAATCAGTTTCATCCACATCCATGTTTAAAGAGCTATATTCACTAGGCATATAGACCTCCTTTTGTATCTTTTGTATTTGTTCTAGAACTTCAACGAATTGACTCCTCCTCTCGACTTTTCGTTTCTTCATCTCCTCTAGTTCTGGAAGAATGACTCTGAGTTCTTCTTTCAAACTTGCAGGGTTTTGATCAGACTGAAGAAGAGATGTGGAGTTATTTTTAGTGATCTAGTGATTTTCCCAAAGACATCCATTCCATACTAGCAAAAATAAATTGTTTATAAATTCATAACAGATATTTAAGAGCAGGTTAGATTATGCTGTATATAAGATAATTCAGTCCCTCATAAAGAAATCATTGACCAATATCCTCGACAATTGGAAAGAAGTCGCTAGTTGCTACATACTAAACAATCAGTCCCACTTTATTTACATTTTTGGGGATTATCATTAATTAATTCAAAACTCAAGAAGACATGATGGTCGCCTACTTGCCTCCCACAATTCAAGCATGATTTCATCAAAAATGTAGAAGTTTCAATGTCAAATAGATACATCACAATTCAAGCATGATTTCACCGAAACTTTTATCCCGTACCTGTCTAATATGTACTGGTCGCTCCCCCATTGAAGAACATATGGCTGCTAGCTCTGCTTCATAATCAGCAATTGCCTGTCTTAGCTGAGCCCTACACTTGTTTGCCAAATCCACCTTTCTTCTGTACACTTCTAGGCATTCTCTTTCGAGATCAAGCAGCATTTTGTCCCTTTCAACGTTAGACTCTCCAACTTCATCCCATATAATCTGGTACAACAATTGTTCAATTTAATCACAGTAAAAACAAGCTCAAATATTAAAAAAACAAACATCTGGTAGAGAAAATATGAATGGTCCATAGGAAAACCTGGAGCTCATATAGAAGAGATCCACATGTTGTTTCTACTTGCAAAAGTGGGTCATTAGACATGCTGGAAAAATTGTACCTGTCAACAAAAATGCTTATGTAAGCCACCCTAAATATATATGTAGCCCCACATCAAATAATTCTTTTAGGTGATAGCCTTTTATAAAAAAAAAATATGAACCAAAATTGCATTTATATTTCTACAAAAATTTGATAAATTGATTTGTAGTTTCTATAAGAACTAGGATATCATTTGCACAGTTGTCTCTAAACCAACATTTAAGCATATATATATATATATATTTTTTCAAAACCAATCGATTTAGAAAGTAGCAAGACCATTATGGATTAAATTGAATGGAGATTGTAGAACTTTAATATGGATAATGAAATTGCAAAGGAACTACTACCCACTCTGAACAACCTGGAATGTACCCTCAAAGTAGATAACTGGTGCTTAGAGCATTATCTTATGCATCCAATAAAAGATAGTCTTTACAGTTTCAATGAATTCTCCCCCAGTAACTCTAACAAATTTGCACTTTGCAGCATAGTTTTTTTTTCTTCTGATGATTGATGGCCAACACTAGCACTCACAATTATCCTTCCTTTTATCTCTCTTAAAATTTACACACCCAAATCAGGAAGCCCTATATAGAGGCAGAGGCGGGGGTTGTTCCTAGTACAAGTCAGGGATATACAAGTTCAAATTGACCTAAACTAAATTTACATCCCCAAAACTAATGGAATATAAAGAGAGAGAGACCAACAACTATAATTTGATTAAGTTGCCCATTATTATGATTTTGCCAACAACTAAGCTAGATCCAAAAGGGAAGAGAAATGTACCTGAAATTGAATAGTAAACCAAGGGTAAGAGAAGCTTAACAGCAGAGTAGAGAGATCGTTGTTGACTGAGAGAGATCCAACTTGTTGCTAGACAGAAAAGAGGCGTCGTTTTCAGAATATGACCGTTGAACATGAGTGTGTGTGTAGAGAGAAGAAGACAGACATTACCAAAGTGACAGCCTATAAGTCAAGCTCAAAAAGGTCAGTCAGAAAAGTGAATGCACGACGTCGTAATCGTTAATGTTGTTTTATTTCTGCTATAATATTCCAAAGAATAGTTAACGTTTTTTTTTTTTTTCAAATTTGCTTCTTTTTCTTAGAACCAAATTGTTTTTTTTCAGAACCAAATTGGAAAGTTTCTAAACGTTTATTTTGGAACAAAGGTAATAGTTATTACAGTATTACAATTCAATATAGTATACCTCAACTTATTTAGCCTATTTGTGCCTTGTTAAAGTTGTATTCTTGATACATTTATCCTTATTTTCAAATGTAAATATCTTTTGTTATATCAATTAGAAAATAAGATCATTTTTTTTTACCGCTTTATGCTGACCCCTAGCGGATAATGGGTATTGAAAGAGAACTAGTTTTCAGCTTAAAACAGGAGTTTCAGACATAATTTATAAATAATTGCACTATTGTGCAATTTATCAATATGTCGATTAATCTTTGTTCTAGTACCGAGATTATATATAAACTAGAGCAAATTGCAATTTAGTTACCTGAGTTTTACACAATGTTTCAATTTTTCATCCACTTTTGTTAGTTTTTAAACGATCCATCCATTTTTATACTACATTGCAACTAAATGACAAACTGGAGCAACCAATTTGCTGAAAAACGGATTCAAGAACCAATTGAAACATTGTGTAAAACTCAGGTAACTAAATTGCAATTTGCCCTATAAACTATTGGACAAACTACCCAAATAGTCCTTGTACCCATTTTTTTTTAAAAAAATATACGTTCCTTTACCACTCAAATCAAATGCAGTTGGTCCACTCAAATCACACTTAGCTTGTTCCACTCTCTATCTCTATTGGCTCTAATAGCGTGATTCTTCATATCTCTAGCCTTCTGGATTTTCTCTGCTAGTCTTTCTTCTAAAACCTTGATGTCATCATCACGTGTTTTGAGAGTGTACTGTAAACCCTCTATTCCCACTTTCAGTCTACGGATCTCTTCATTAGCTTTGGTCAGTTCAGTAGTATTCTTAACCAACTCTTCCTCCATACTAACATTCTTTGCCTTTTCTTGAGCCAATTCCTCATTCATTAACTTGATTCGGTTCTCCTTGGCTTCTATGTTCTCCTTCAGTGTAGCATTGTACCTTACGGATTTCATCGGTTTCCTTGTCATAATCCTACACACACTAGACAATAAACTTAATTAGTACATAACCCCAAGATTTCATTATAACATTTTCTTTTTAAAAAAATGAGTAGACATGTAACAAGGATGAACAGATTTCTACTTCCTCAAGTGTATTCATGCTTTACGTGCACCCTTAGTATTATTCATAGAGATAGATTTTATCACTTGAAAATTCTCAAGTAAACCTTATTCAAAGTCAAGTACTAGGTCTCCCACTAATCTTAACTTTCAACTTCTCCCATAGAACCTAAAGCCATTGCTCTGATACCAACTGTAACACCCCAAATTTTCTTACTGTATCTGAGCATTAAATGGCATTAAACAACAATAATTAAAATACCTCAAATTAGGGTTCTCAAACCAACCCTTTATTGCATCATCAGTTCATCATAAATGCGGAAGCGTAACCATCAAAACTTGTCTCGGCAGGTAAACAACCCTAGCCGTTAATGTATTTCAAGTTAAACAGAGTAATTAATTATTCTTAAAATAACTAAATAATAAATCTTCAAATCTGCCGTTCCATCTACGAATGCTCTCCTTCCTTTTCCCTCTACTTAAATCCTGAAATAGAAATTGTAGAGAAGGGGTGAGCGAATGAATGCTCAGTAAGTTCATACGTGGCCTCTCCGGTTACTAAGGAGAGACGACCAGAACGAACACTATGAATGACTTTTGCAATGATAGGTTCAATTACTTTTGATTTAAGACTGCAGAGCAATACAGTCATAATACTCTTAAGATTTTACCTTCAAATGATTATGGCACTACGATCCAAAGGGATTCATTCTACTTCCGTCAATTCCAACGTACATTATATCCTCAATGCCAAAGGTACAATTTTGTACACCTAGCTTTTTCAAGCCATTAGTGTAGGTCGTAACATATATGGTATCCACACATATATGCTCGGGTCTAGAATTATCCTTGTAATCAGACAATTCATGAAAGAAGGCATGTGATCATTGATGTGGCGGATTTTGTATATATTAATTCCCTTATTTTCCTATGTATTTTGGTTCATTTTCATGTACTTTAGACTAGTTTTGATGTAACTTGGGATATTTATGTAATGGTTGGGCTTTAATGTAATCCGGGGGTAGTTTAATCTTTTTATTGGTTATCCGGATGTAATTTTTGGTAAGCTCCAAAGTCTTATCTCAAATATCAAGAATAGTCAAAGTCAAGTCAAGTCAAAGTTAACCGGAGCGGATGAGTATAGGACCAAACTGCAATTTTTGGAAGTTAAGGGACTGTTTTGAAATTTATAAAAGTTGAAGGTCTGAACTGAAAATGGTGAAACTCCAGGGACTTAATTGCAAAATGGTTGAAGTCGTTTCCGTCCGCATGGAGTTCAGCGGAATCTGGCAGAGGGATTATTAGTTTCTTTTTCTTTTTCTTTTATTAGGATTATTTTATTATTATATTGTTTTGGGATTTTGAAAATTAGTCATTTAATTAGGATAGGAATCAGATTAGGTCATCATTCGGTTTTGAGAAAAAAAATACACTACGTACTTTTTTTTTTTTTTTTTTCTTCTTCTCTTTTCTCTCTGGTTTTAGCTTTTCCATGGAGAACTAAACTCCATTACTTTGGATTTGAGATCTTGATCCGGGTTTTTATTTCTATTGAGGTATTTCTTTTTCCTAATTAATTCTTGTTCATAATCTTGCTTGTATTGATTTTAGATTAATAATTAGGGTTTGTGGATTTGGCCAATTCATTTGTCCTCTTTATTGATCTTTGCTAGATTACTCGTTCTGTGCCAGAATTAGGGTTTTCATTGTAGCATCTTCACGAATTGTGTATGTGCCATAGCAATTCGGGAAGTAGGCAAGATTAGACGATTATCTAATTAACCTTAGAAAGCGTTCTTGATTTTAGTCTCTTAAAACATCATCAATTAATCTTTAGACCTTTTCTGTGCCAGTTTAGGTTTAATTTTAATTAGGGTTTATAGTGAGTGTGCCACTGCTATAAACTAAACTGAAAGAAGAGACAGATTTTGAAATACATCTCGTAATCAAGTGAATAAAATTTACGGAGAAAAGAATTATCAGTGATATTAGAATTAAAATCCGGTGACGGTATCAAGTCTGAAGTTTCTTTTAATCATTGTTTTTATCATCTTAGTTTATTTTCCCGTCGTAGGAATTAATTAAAATCTCAATCAAACCCCCAATCTGGTCAAGTGACTGTTCGTGAACAAATCATCGTTCTTCGTGGATCGACCCTGACTTACCCTAATTACATTATTAGTGGCCGAGTTAGGTCTAATTTAGTAGGCGTGCGACTAAGCCTACCAAATTTTGGCGCCGTTGCCGGGGAATGGTGTTTATTTGTTTACGTTCTTATTTTAATTCTTGTTCTTTTTATTTTTATTTTATTTGTATTTACTTTTAGTTAGTTTAGTTATTTAGTTTCCTTTTTGTTTTTATTTATTTATTTCTGTTTTTAGTGTGGCACCTTTTATGGTCCACACCCGTTCTACTGACAATCTGCTTGGAATACTTGAGTTAGATAACAAATGGCAGATCAGACATTGAGGCAAAGGACTGCCCCGAATTGGAATGAGCAACCACATGCCGTCCAATTCCCCGCCTTACCTGCCGGAGTGACTTTTGAGTTGAAGCCGGGGCTGTTGAGCCAGTTACCACACTTCACTGGGATGCCTGGAGAGAATCCGAATCAGCATGTGTCCCAGTTTGTGCAGATATGTCAAAGCATGAAGCCGGCTACACTTCCTTTAGAGCACTTATTACTCAGAGCATTTTCTTTCACTCTGAAAGATGATGCTAGTGCGTGGTACTATCATCTCCCACCTAACAGTATCACCACATGGCAGCAAATGAAGGAGGTATTTCTTGATGAGTTCTTTCCTCCCGATCAAATCAATGTGATGAAGCGGGACATTAGCAACATGGAGGAGAAGGTGGATGAGACTCTATACGAGTATTATAACAGGTTCCATAAGTTGTGCAGGAGTTGCCCGTATCATGGGTTTGATGATGATCAGCTGATAGTATATTTCTATGGAGGGTTGACAGTCATGGATAAGCGGTTGGTGGATTCTTGTTGTGGGGGCAGTATACTCAACAAGACGACTGAGGAGGCTAATGAGATAATTGATGAGTTGGCTAAGAGCACTCGGACACATGGCCGGAGATCGAGTTTCAGACAGGTTAGTGTTGTGGGATCGAGTGGTGGTGTGCCAAGTAAGCTTGAGACAGATGTAGAGGACCTTAAGGGGATGATGAAACAATTATTGATGGGTCCACCACAGAGTCAACAGTATCCCACTAGTCAGTATAATCAGTACGGACCACCGTACCAGCAGCAGCAGCAGTATCAGAGTAATCCTCTGAGACAGTCTACGGATGATCTGCTTCACTCTTTAGTGCAGTCAGTGAGTATGATGAATGGTAATTTCCAACAGTATCAACAGATGACCGATGCGAGTATTGGTAATCTAGAGAGACAAATGGGGCAAATAGCTGATGCGGTTGGGAGACTGGAGGCTAATGAGGTAGCGAAGGTACAGTCCAGAACAGAACCGAACCCTAAGCAGAGTGCATGTGCCATGACTTTGCGCAGTGGTAATAAGATTGGGAAGGAAGTTATACCGGAGGAGCCGCTGATTGAGGTTGAGCAGGTTGTGCCCGAGGAGAAGACCCCGAAGGAGGAGAAGAAAGCTACACCAAAACCACCAGTTTATGAGCCGGATGTTCCATTTCCTGAGGCCTTGAGAGAGCATCGCAAACCGGAGCCTGACAAGGCTATATATGACACTTTCAAGAGGCTTGAGGTAAATATTCCATTTTTGGACTTGCTGCAGACTGTCCCGAGATAAGCTAAATTCTTGAAGGAGTTGTGTACATTGAATAGGGATCAGAAGGCAAGGAGTCAGAAAAAGGTGAAGATGAAAGAGCATGTGTCTGCAGTCTATCACAAGAAGATGCCCAAGAAGTGTAGTGATCCGGGTATGTTTGTTATTCCCTTGTCTTTGGGTGATGAATCTGAGCATATGGCGATGCTTGACTTGGGTGCTTCAATCAATGTCATGCCCTATGCATTGTTTGAAAAGCCCAAGTTGGGACCTTTACAAGATACTAGGGTGGTGATTCAGTTGGCGGATAGATCTAATGCATACCCCAAAGAGAAAGTTGAGGATGTTTTGGTCCGGGTTGGTAAGTTCATATTCCCTGCTGATTTTTATGTGTTAGAGATGGACACGGATCCTAAGGCTCCCATTCTATTGGGAAGGCCATTTATGTCTACGGCTCACACTAAGTTGGATGTTTCCAACGGATCGTTGACTATGGAGTGTGATGGGGATTTAATGGAGTTCAATATTTTTTACTCCAAGAAAGACCCTAAGGATGTCCGTGGTTTGTGTTTTATGGATGTAGTAGAGCCAAAGGTAGATAATGTGTCCAAGGTTTGTAGTAGCAGTGATGATGTGAAGATTGGTTTGGAGATCCCGGCGGTAAAACATGGACCAAGAGAGGTGAAAAATCTTCCTGAGCACCGAAAACATACATTTGGAGGTGAGGAAGAATTGATGATGGCTAGTGGTCCGATTGAGAAGAATAGAGGTTTGAGCACGATGAACAAAAAGAAGAAGGGGTTTATGCAGAAAATTCGAGCTCAAACGGGGTGGAGTGTGCATTAATGAGGTATCACTTATTCTCCCACGTTTAAACTGTCCTTATTTTTATTCACTTGTACACATTGAGGACACTGTGTAGTTTAAGTGTGGGGGACGGATTTGTAGTTGTATAGTATGTATTTTATTTTTAGATAGCTAGTTAGTTTTTCTTAAAAAAAAAAAAAAAAAAAAAAATTGCACAAGAAAAGAAGCCCGCTAGATTGAAAACCCGAAAGGGCAGTCTAGGCAAAAACAAGGGTGTGCATTAAAAAAAAAAAAAAAACCTCACACAGTCAATCTCTTTCTCTCTCAACCCACTCTCTTCCTCCCTCTCTACCCGACTCCCCTCTCTCTCTATCTCTCTATCATCCTCTCTCTCATCCTCTCTCCCAGTCGACGTTCAGTCCCTCCCAAATCGCCGTCTCACCCATCTCCGGCCTCCACCAATAGCAAACACCCTCAAGCCCCAATTTCACTTTCCGAACAAAGCGCCGGTGTCGCAGCACCCACGCACACACCCGTCTCCGACCGGTAACCCGGCAGATTCCGTCTGTCTCTTCCGTCTCTTCTCCATCAACTCCGACTGATCTGCCTCTCCGACCACCCTCCAACTCCATCCCGAATTCCGGCGATCTCCCTCTCCGTTCGCCTTCAAATAACGCCGGCCAATACCCTCTCCGGCCATGTGTCTCAGATTCCGCTAGCATCGTCCCTTCTGTTTCTCTCATTAGCAAACAGTGCAGTGCCCAACTCCACGGATTCTTTGATTCCGGTATTTTCTGCATATTGAGGTATCAAATTCTGATTTCTATATCGTGAAGTCTGCTTTAATGTTCAATTATTTGTCATGGAAGTAGTGCAGGTTGATAATTGTGTTGGATGGTTGATTTCTGTTTGTGAGTGGAACCAAATGCCTATTACTTGCTTTGGTATATCTGATTCTCTTGAGGTAACAAGTGTGGGGGTACATTAGTTACCACACCGATTTGGGTAGTGTTATTGAAAGATTGTGGTGGCCTTATCTTTGTAAATGGGATTACTTGCAATGTGTTTGATGGAACCCCCATGACAGTTTGGTGATAATGTTATGAGAGTGAGCATGAGCATCGCCATATTAAGTGATACTGTGATATTGTGTCGCGACCCCGAACCCCGCGGGCCCGAGACCGCGAGCTGGACGTCGACTTAAAACCAAAACTCTAAAATATAGAAGTTAAAAATTCCATTTTGAACCAAAAGATGATAACACAAGGTTTTACAAATACAAGTTTAAAATCAACTAAGTACATCTAACATAAGCTCCACAGCTTATACCCAAAAGAATAAAATATACAATTCTTAATGACGTCAATAATGGTAAAACTATCCCCAAAAGGTTATACATTTAAATAATATAAACCGATCCATAACAACCTGCCCCAAAATCTCAATCCTCTCGACGTCCTCCTCGATCCGCGAATCCTAATCCTTTTCCTCCTGGGGGGGTTAAGGAAAAACAAAGATGGAAATAAACGGGGTGAGATAAAATCTCAGTAAGTTACTAATGCAACTACATGACATGCTATGATGCAATATACTATAAACAATAATTATTATCACATAGCACATAGCAATTATCATATAACAGATAGCAGCGGAAATAACACATAACAAAGGATATAGCCAAGGTTTTCCAAACCGGAACATCCAAATAAAGGATCGCTGCGCAGCTTCAATAATCAACCAATCATCATCTTCATAATAGCATAAAAGCCGAAGAGAAAACCCCGGTACCGGAACCAATAACAAAATAATGTGCCACAAAGGGCGGGAGCCATGCCACAAAGTCATGCTCCAAACGTCTCAACCAAGGCCAATCTGGAAGAGGAAAATAAGGGCAAAACAATGGTCGACACCATAATGGACTTGGCCGGTGCCATCACAATATCTCACATCGCCCGACATAACCACAAATACCAGCTGGACTTTCAAATAACTGCTAAGTAATAAAATACTAGCACGATAAACAACAAAGGATTCCAAAGTAGGGAATCACACCAAATAATCACCAAAAAGATGAAATGAACCAACAATACACAATAAAGGTGCTTCAAAGTCTCAATTAACAATTAATGAATTTCAAACACAAACTTGATCACAAAGGACCCAATTCTATCACTAAAGTGTACTACAATGTTCACTAAGGTCAACTAGAAGGACACCCAAGACTTAGACCAAAACACGTTCTTTAATCACAAAATTTTGACAAATGTTGGACTTTCAGAGATCTGTGCGGCCGCCCAGACGGGTATGTGCGGTCGCCCAAAAAGACCCAAAACAAGAACAAAAGCATTCAGATAGATGTGCGGTCGCCCAGGCTATTTTGTGCGGCCGCCCAATCTTCCGGATTGCCAGAAATCGGGAAGAACAACATGGGTTCTTCCATTTTCAAACCCAAAACACATTCAACCAAAATCAAACCTCCAAACTCATGTACTAATGTACCAAAACAATGTATATCTAGGGTGGGGACTCAAATACACCATTTATCAACCCAAAACAAAGAATCAAACCCAACATTCCAAAATCACCATTTTTGACCAAAAACGCAAATAAATTCCAAATAAATTGCAAACTCATCCAAACTTCCAATATAACAACAAAAGCATTATATGAATATGATATGAACATTTTAGCATTAAAATGGGGGAAAAGTAACTTACTTGAATTTTCTCAAAGTTGATGGATTTCAATTCTTTTTGGCTTCCTACGATCCTATCGACGATCTAAACAAGGTTCACGTTTTAAGAAATGAGAAATAACTAGTAGAAGATGAAGAAAATGAGGAGAGAAGGAAGATGAAGAAAACTTACCCACAATGCTAGAGAGAGAGAGAGTTGTGCTGGGAAGAAGAATGGGGAGAGTGAGGGAGAAGGTGAGGGAGGTGAGGGGAGTAGGGGAAAATTATTTTAAAAAGTTACAACTAGACCCCCTCCCCATCAACTAACAATTTCTCCCCACTAACAAATAAGACCCAACAATACTACACTAGCCCAAATAAAATGCTAGGCATGAATTATTATAACTCATAAATTATAAATTAAGTAATAATTTAAATACATAATTAAGCAAATAAATAAATAATAATTATTTATCACCAATAAAATAGAGCCTAGTTTTCGGGTCGTGACATATTGCCCCGTAGTTTCTGTGTGATATGCACAATGAAGGCATTGTGAAATTTAAGTGTGGGGGTGGAGATGTATTCATGTGCTAAGATCATTTTACTTGTTTCTCTATTAAAAAAAATGAAAAAAATGATGAAATGAAAAAAAATAAAAATAGAGAGGCTAAGTGAAAACCTGAAAGGGCGCTTAGGCAAAAGGTGAGATATTGAGTGTTTTATCATTTATTCACCGGAGAGAAGTCATAAGGGGGGTAAGGAGTCTCGGGTTAGGATTTCTATACTTGGTGTGGAGGCTCGGTTAGAGGTAATTAGGATAGAAACCCTCGTTCTTTCTTGGAGTAATAAGGGGGCGTTGGTGCTTTCACGAGGTAAGTTATGTCCGGAAACACTTTCTAGACATTAACTTCTTATTTTTACGAGGGCGATAGTAGTGTGAGACTAGCATGGGGAAGTTTAGGACATTTTAGTTCCCTGTGGCTTTTATGTGTGGGCTTTAGTCCGAATACGTTTTTGATGCATATATGGAGTTTGTATCGGGCTAAGGCCATTGATCTTTATTTGTTTTTGGTGTTATATGGAGACGGAGTCTCTTATACTCCGAGTTGTTTGTGTTTGTTGACTTTTGATTGAGGAGGATTAGAGGAGATTAGGGGTCATTTTCTCCCATGCTACGCTGATTAGACCGGAGTTTAGAGTGGAGTTAGGATGTTACTCAGGGACGAGTAACGGTCTAAGCGTGGGGGAATTTGATGTGGCGGATTTTGTATATATTAATTCCCTTATTTTCCTATGTATTTTGGTTCATTTTCATGTACTTTAGACTAGTTTTGATGTAACTTGGGATATTTATGTAATGGTTGGGCTTTAATGTAATCCGGGGGTAGTTTAATCTTTTTATTGGTTATCCGGATGTAAGTTTTGGTAAGCTCCAAAGTCTTATCTCAAAGATCAAGAATAGTCAAAGTCAAGTCAAGTCAAAGTTAACCGGAGCGGATGAGTATAGGACCAAACTGCAATTTCCGGAAGTTAAGGGACTGTTTTGAAATTTATAAAAGTTGAAGGTCTGAACTGAAAATGGTGAAACTCCAGGGACTTAATTGCAAAATGGTGGAAGTCGTTTCCGTCCGCATGGAGTTCAGCGGAATCTGGCAGAGGGATTATTAGTTTCTTTTTCTTTTATTAGGATTATTTTATTATTATATTGTTTTGGGATTTTGAAAATTAGTCATTTAATTAGGATAGGAATCAGATTAGGTCATCATTCGGTTTTGGGAAAAAAAATACACTACGTACTTTTTTTTTTTTTTCTTCTTCTTCTCTTTTCTCTCTGGTTTTAGCTTTTCCATGGAGAACTAAACTCCATTACTTTGGATTTGAGATCTTGATCCGGGTTTTTATTTCTATTGAGGTATTTCTTTTTCCTAATTAATTCTTGTTCATAATCTTGCTTGTATTGATTTTAGATTAATAATTAGGGTTTGTGGATTTGGCCAATTCATTTGTCCTCTTTATTGATCTTTGCTAGATTACTCGTTCTGTGCCAGAATTAGGGTTTTCATTGTAGCTTCTTCACGAATTGTGTATGTGCCATAGCAATTCGGGAAGTAGGCAAGATTAGACGATTATCTAATTAACCTTAGAAAGCGTTCTTGATTTTAGTCTCTTAAAACATCATCAATTAATCTTTAGACCTTTTCTGTGCCAGTTTAGGTTTAATTTTAATTAGGGTTTATAGTGAGTGTGCCACTGCTATAAACTAAACTGAAAGAAGAGACATAGATTGAAATACATCTCGTAATCAAGTGAATAAAATTTACGGAGAAAAGAATTATCAGTGATATTAGAATTAAAATCCGGTGACAGTATCAAGTCTGAAGTTTCTTTTAATCATTGTTTTTATCATCTTAGTTTATTTTCCCGTCGTAGGAATTAGTTAAAATCTCAATCAAACCCCCAATCTGGTCAAGTGACTGTTCGTGAACAAATCATCGTTCTTCGTGGATCGACCCTGACTTACCCTAATTACATTATTAGTGGCTGAGTTTAGGTCTAATTTAGTAGGCGTGCGACTAAGCCTACCAATCATTCATGCAATCCCTAGTTTAAGGACGAGTCTTTTCTAACTGGACTGTCCCGACAATGTCTTTTCTAACTGGACATTGTACATTCCAACAAGTAAGTGATTAACTTACGAGTTAGGATGTGAACATACCAAGGTACAAGTATGTGATAACAAGTTTCAATCTTTGATACTTAGTGGATCAATGGGGACATCACTAAGTAAGGATTCTTCCAAAAGAACGTTCAATAACGCGGAATTTATTCAAATACTATCATGCCATATTGATAGTCTAATTTATAGAAAGAAATATAGAGTTCCAATCAACAGGAGTTCAAATAACAGTAAGGAACGTAATCCCTTACCTTGATTGCTTTTCCTTGCAATGTTCTCCTTGTGCGAATCTACAAAGCATCGAATAGTTTACTTTAGTATCCTCTTACGATGTTAACTACTTCTACTTAGTTAACTGAGAGATGTGTTTTTACTTCTTTATTTCTTTACTTCTTTACTTACGTTTAAGTCTCTGACTTTGATTTACGAGTCATTCCTTCAACTTTGATGAAATTGTAAATAAGCCCTTCAACTTTGGATTAATTACAAATTGATCCTTAAACTTTGGATTAATTGCAATTTGATACTTCAACTTTAGTTTAATTACAATTTGATCCTTCAACTTTAGTTTAATTACAATTTGATCCTTTGACTTTCATTTAATTGCAGGAAAGTCCTTTGACTTTGGTTTTGTTCGTAAAGGTCCCCCAAGTTTCTTTTTAACCACTTAGACCCCTTTAACCTCAAAGGTTTCCTTTTCATTCCTTTTAACTTTAAAATTTATCAGTTTAATCCTTTTTTGTTAGGAAACTAACTGAAATCTTTTAATCTTCCCTCTTCTCGTTAACTTTCTAACTTTCAAGGTCTTCCAAGTACTTATTACATTCTTTCAAGTTAGTTTTCTAACTTTCCAATAACTCTCTTAAGGATCATGTTCTCTTTTCATTATAAATCTAACGAAAACACTAACTTTTCCGTCCAAACTATTAACATCCTAAATCAAGAATTAATACCTAATTCATATAGCTTTTTAGGGCGAATTTTATAGCATCAAGATTTATAGATTTGGTCAATTTTTCTTGTTCTTAATTTTCTTTGTAAATTTCTAACATCCATTTACTCAATAATCGCTAACAATATTAAAAGAAATCAACAAAGCAATTCCCAACATCATAAGGCCATTCGGCCGAAACCCTTATGGGGTGAATCCATATTTTTTCTTTTTTTTTGTTAAATCCTAATTAACCTCGATTCCTTATTTTTTCAATTCCCATACATTATAAAACATGGATTTATTCAATTTATGATCACAGGGGTTAATCTTAAAATAAAGCTAGACATGGAGATCATCATTTTATCATAGACTTTGAATCTAAGCTTTTAGCAATTAAAATTTCTCACTATTCATTTACTAGCATGCAAACCCTAATGGTTATTCTCTTAAAACATGCATAACTTAAATTTTATTTATCCAAATTCAATGAAATAAATTTTGGAGGGTGAGGTTTGGCATTACCTTGAGAATGATCGGATTATACTTAAAAAAAAAGGCGAAAACTCTTCTCCCTCCTCTCTTGGCCGGCGGCCGCTGTCTTTGGTGGTGATGATTAGGGTTTTTGTTATTTTGGTAAATAAAATAAAACCTAAAATTCACTAACTCAAGGTTTTATACTTTGGTTAGTTGTTAATTGGGCTTGATCTATTTGTTTTAAATTCAAACTAATCCACTTGAGCCCATTACAATTTTTGGTCCAACTCTTTAATTACCTAGCCCACTTCCTTAGTTAACCCATTAACCTTAATTATCATTTAATTAAAATGAATTAACATAAATAAAATAAAATAAAATGAATTAAAATGGATAGTCCTTTCTGACTGACCATCTGTCTGCGGATGAAACGCCGCGCTCATGGTCAATTCTGTTCCCAGCGCCTCCTGTAAGCTGTTCCAAAATTTCAAAGTGAACCTTGCGTCTCGGTCGGACACGATTGTGACCGGTATCCCATGTAGTCTCACTATCTCATCAATATACAATTTGGCCAACTTCTCTAACGAATCAGTCTTCTTAATTTCTAGAAAATGTGCCGACTTAGTCAATCGATCTACGATAACCCATATCGCATCACACTTTCCTGCCGTCTTCGGCAATCCACTTACAAAATCCATGGCAATGTTCTCCCACTTCCACTTGGGAATTGGTAATGATTGTAGTAATCCTGCTGGCTTCTGATGTTTGCTTTTCACTTGTTGACATGTCAGACACCTGTGCACATACTCTGCCACATCATTCTTCATATTATTCCACCAATACGACTCCCTCAGATCCCTATACATTTTAGTACTTCCCGGATGTACAGAGAACTTCGAACAATGAGCCTCCCTCAGTATCTCTCTCTTAATTTCGTCATTATTTGGCACCCATATTCTCTTTTGGTACCTCAAAATTCCATCTTCGCCCATGTGAAGATCTTTTACCCGTCCTTTTCCGATTAGGGCTTCTCTCTCCTCGTCTAACTCTTGTGCCTCTTTAATTCTGCTCAACAGTGCAGGTTGTAACGTCAATCGAGCCAAATATCCATTTACTTTTACTACTGAGTTCACTTCCTTGACATCATTCCATATACTTACCCCTTAGAGATCAACGTCGCCAACATCTCGTGATTCTTTGTACTTAAGGCATCTGCCACCTTGTTGGCTTTCCCAGGATGATACAATATTTCACAGTCATAATCCTTGAGAAGTTCTAGCCATCTCGTTGTCTCATGTTCAACTCTTTCTGGGTGAAAATATACTTAAGGCTCTTGTGATCTGTAAAAATCTGACATTTCACGCCATACAAATAATGTCTCCAAATTTTCAAAGCAAATACCACTGCCGCTAACTCCAAATCATGGGTCGGGTAATTCTTCTCATGTATTTTTAACTGCCTAGATGCATATGCTATCACCTTTCCATTTTGCATCAATACACAGCCTAGTCCTTTCAACGATGCGTCACTGTTGATAACAAAACCTTCCGTTCCCGTCGGTAATGTTAACACTGGAGCAGATACTAATCTATTCTTCAATTCTTGAAAACTTTTCTCACATTCTTCTGACCAAATAAACTTGGCTGCTTTCTGCGTCAACTTCGTCAATGGTCCTGATAACTTCGAAAATCCTTCTACGAACCTCCTATAGTAACTGGCTAAACCCAAGAAACTCCTTATTGGGTTACCGTAGTCGGTCTTTCCCAATCCATTATTGCCTCCACCTTCATCGGGTCCACTGAAATTCCTTCCTTCGACACCACGTGCCCCAAAAATGCTACTTTCTCTAACCAGAATTCACATTTCTTAAACTTAGCGTATAATTTCTGCCTCCTCAAAATTTCCAACACTAACCTCAGATGCTCAGCATGTTCTTCCTTTGTCTTCGAGTATACCAAAATATCATCAATAAATACTATCACACATTTGTCTAAGTACTCTTGAAATATCCTATTCATCAACTCCATGAATGCAGCTGGTGCGTTAGTTAAACCAAACGGCATCACGACAAACTCATAATGTCCATACCTTGTCCTAAACACTGTCTTTGCCACATCCACATCCTTGACTCTCAACTGATGATAGCCAGACCTAAGATCAATCTTTGAAAAATGATAGGCTCCTCTCAGTTGATCAAACAAGTCATCAATTCTCGGCAATGGGTATTGGTTCCTCACCGTCACTTTATTCAATTCCCTGTAGTCAATGCATAACCTCATAGATCCATTTTTCTTCTTTACAAATAGCACCGGTGCACCCCATGGTGACACACTCGGCAATGGGTATTGGTATATGAGTATTGCTTGTCGATCCAAAAGACATCTACACTCCCATTGCCATCCGTCTGGAATTCGAAGCTACCAACAACATTGCCGAGTACGAAGCATGCATAGCAGGGCTCGAAGCAGCTCTCGAAAGAAACGTCACGGAACTAGAAGTATTCGGCGACTCTTTGCTTCTTATCAATCAGCAATCGGGTAAATGGCGAATCCAAGACCCGACCCTCTAACAGTATGGTCAGCACCTTGAAGAATTGGTTGAACAATTCCAAGAGATCACTTTCAACTACCTGCCAAGGGATAAAAATTGCTTCACCGATGCACTGGCCACCATAGCTTCATTAGTCGAAATGCCCAAAGGGAAAATGGTGAAGCCTTTCAAATTGCCCGAAGGAACAGTCCGGCGTACTGCATGAGTATCGAGATCAACGAGGTTCAAACAAACTCTCCGTGGTATTCGGATATCATGAATTTCCTCAAAGATGGCACTTATCCCGAGAATAGCAATAAGAAGTCTCAAGCGGCTCTGCAAAGGCTAGCCTCTCGGTACGTACTGATTGGGGACCGAGTCTATAAAAGGCACCACGACGGGATCAATCTCTTATGCGCCAATGAGGCCGAAGCTCAAGAGATAATGTGTAAAGTGCACGAAGGAGAGTGTGGACCCCACATGAATGGGTTTATGCTAGTCAAGAAGATACTCCGCATTGGTTACTATTGGAACACTATGGAACGAGACTGTATCGAGAAAGTCAAAAGGTGTGGCAAGTGCCAATTCCATGCTAATCTGCAACATGCTCCACTCTCGCAACTTTACAACATGGTCACACCTTGGCCTTTCTCTTGTTGGGGGATAGACATCATCGGTAAAGTCCATCCTGCCGGAAGCAATGGGCAGTCATTCGTCCTAGTGGCCGTCGACTACTTCACAAAGTGGGTCAAAGCACAAGCCTATCGGACCCTCAACGCCAAGAAAGTGGCCGAATTTGTAAAGATTAATATCATGTGCCGATACGGCGTGCCTCATGAAATCATTTCTGACAACGGCTCTCACTTTGAAAAGGAAATGGATGCACTTTTGGTAGAATACAAGATCACCAAGCACAAGTCATCTCCTTACCGTCCCCAAGCAAATGGCGCGGTTGAAGCAGCAAATAAGACCATCGAGACCATCGTCAAGAAAATGGCCTCAACAGGAAGGGATTGGCCCGAGAAGCTACCATTAGCATTGTGGGGATACCGCACATCAATACGGTCAGCAACAGGAGAAACTCCTTATGCATTAGTCTATGGTTCTGAAGCCGTACTCCCAATCGAACTTGAAGTCCCATCTCTACGGGTCCTCCTCCAGAATCAAGTCAACGAGGTCGACTGGATGCAAAGTCGATATGAACAGCTAGCCTTACTCGACGAGAAAAGGCTAAGAACACTTGAACGCACAAGGGCGTATCAACAAAGGATGGCAAGAGCTTTCAACCAAAAGGTGAAGCCTCGAAACATCAATGTGGGAGATTTGGTCTTAAGACAACATCCTCCTAATGCCATGAATCCCCTAGGGAAATGGGGACCCCGATGGATCGGTCCGTACGTGGTCAAAAAGATACTAAGCGGCGGTGCAGTCCGACTCGTGGATTTAGATGGTAACCAGCTGCCAAAGGAGGTCAACCTCGACAAGCTCAAGAGATTCTATGCTTAATAAACAAAGACCATAAAAAAAAAAAAAAAAAAAAATCGCTCGCTAGGTTGAAAACCCGCAAGGGCGGCCTAGGCAAAAATTAGAGCACGTGCAAAAAAAGAAGCCCGCTAGATTGAAAACCCGAAAGGGCGGTCTAGGCAAAAAACAGGGTGCACACAAAAAAAAAATAAAAAAATGGTCTTTGTTTGTTTGAACTACAGAGACCTGAGCCTCCCAACTGGAGGAACGTAGGCAACCTTCGGGTGCGGTCTAAAACATATCAAAATACCCAATTCACTTCAAATAACAAGATACAATTTTTGTTCATCCAATGAGTTATTCAAGCCATTACAACGGATTTATTGAGCAACAAAAGACATCAAAACATTAAATCCTAAAACAAAGTGGTCTATCCTAAATTGCAATCTCATAGGGTACAAAGAAATATTTAATCTTTCTTCGGTTTAGGGACCCATCGCTTTTGGGGACGGCCTTTAGTCTTCTTGGAAGGAGGCGGAGCATTCTCGAGACCACCAAGACGAGAAAAGACATTTGGGCGAGACAGAGCTTCATCAACAACCTTCTCATTGCCCTTGCTAGAAGGAGCTTTGACCGGAACAACCACGGGACGCTTCCACACATGAGAAGATTTCCCCTTGCCTTTCCTCTTCTTAGGCAAATAGCGAGGCCTATAATCCCTCACGTGGACCACCGGCTTCACAGAATCCGTGGCAACAACATCCTCATTTGGTCTTCCTAAACGATCAAAAATGCTAGGACGCGTCTTCACAATTGGAGCAATGGGGACGGACCTATCACCTTTGGGGACGGAAACCTTGACTTCAAAAGTAAAGGTCATCGGGGCCATTGCTACAAGAATTTTGAGGTATAGAGTAAGGGAAAGAATGCAGAATATTGCTGTGTGATCATTCTGATCGAAAATGGTTTGAATTTATAGCTGTTGGAGTGCCCTGCTCAGAAAAGAAAGGGGCTGGAATTCAGCAAGCCAGAAGCGCGCGCCTCCGACAAGCGACTCCAGATGCGCGCGCCTCCCGCTACCAAAGCCGGACGCGCGCGCGTTTAACAGCAGACAGAAACAGAACATGCCCTTGTCAGTTCAAGAAAGAAGCCCAGGCACGTTCAAACGCCTTCAACCTGCAAGAAATCAGATCCCAGCACAGAAAAGGAGTTCAAGCAACCATGATGAACACATTTGGGCACACATTTGTTTGTAAAGAGTCGACACTTAGGAACGAGTCTAGAGAGATAACTAAAAAGCGTAGTAAATAGCTAGGATTGTAAATACATGCTAAATGTTTATTACAGGTAAATAAAAATGTTTTCAATCTCTCGTCCTCCCCAAAAGGCTACTCAGAATCATCATCATCGGCAGCACCGTGCCCACCCCCACTGCCGCTCTCAGTCTCCTCGTCATCATCATCATTATCATCAGCAGATTCTTCCTCCTCAGATGTCTCAACCACAACATCATGCCGGGTCCTCTTGGCAGCTCTCCCTGATGAACTAGCGCCACCCCGGCTCTGGCTACCTCCTCAGCTCAGACTCCTACTATGGATACCTCCGCGGCTCAGACTCCTGCTCAGTGACTGCCTCACCGAAGAGACAGCCTCATCAATGTCCAGTGCAGCATCCCTGCAGCCTCGTCCCATGCCCCGAGCACCTCGGGCAGCTCCTCTCGCAGCACCAGAGACAGCACCAGCAGCATCTCTAGTCATGGCAGCAATATCCCTGCACAGCTCTAGCACCCTCTCCTCCAGCTGACGGAGCCACCTCCTCATCCCTTTGTTCTGTCTGCCCAAGTGCCTATAAGCAGCTACAGGTACCTGTTGCAAAAGAGAACAAAAAAAGGAAGCTGCATCAATACAAAGAACAGAGAAGCGAGACTGGAACTGAGAAATGCAAAGACAGACAGGAAAACATACCACAGCAGCCTGAACAGGAGGCTCTCGCTCCGGCGACATGTCCTCAGGAACAATCTCCCTCTGCTCCTCATACACCCCAAAGTTCGAGTAGGTATAATATGAAGGAGGCAAAAGGGGATCAAAGCAATATCCAGCACCGGTGGGATAAAATCGAGCCGAAGTCTGTGGAGCAGCATGTGTCTCCCTCGGATCAGTGAACATGAAACCCTGCTGGAGGTTATACTCCCGGAATAAACCGTAATCCTGCTCTAGATGAATGAAAGGGACAGCATCAACCCCCGCAAGGTAGACTGCCCGGTCTGCCTCTGAAAGAGCCCTCCAATTACGAGGACAGAAAGGAGGAACATCAGGAACCGCTGGCCTAAGAGGGTGGTGGAAGTCCGTCACCTGACCACCATGCTGCCAAAACACTCTCTCCCTAAGATACATCGCCATACACTCCACTGAGCTCATCAGAAGCCTCGAGCGGGTGGGAATCAGGGTATGCTCAATAAAGGCATAAATAGCTCTCCACGGAAACAAAGAAGAGGCGACAGCCTCCGGCCTCAAAGAATCCAAGTGGCGCCGAGCTGAAAGCAGGCTGATGGGAACAGTGCCAGTCCTCACATTCCTCTCCCTATATGACCACCTCACGCAGTCCGGATACTGGGGTTGACCCTCTCTGTTAATCTTGAAGTCCCTCAGCTCCAAGACAGCAAAGGCCCATAGCTGTAAAACAGAGACAAGAGCAGAATTAAATGACAGTTCAAAGATACAGTAGAGCAAATGACAAGAAGGCCGAAAAGAAAAGGGAAAGCAGTATACCTCCCACAACAGGCTGAAACCCGTGACCGAGCTAGTGGTCGAGCGGCTAGTCAGATCCATACCATGATAACAAGCAGCCAAGCCCGCTGCACCCAGTTATAATGACCGGCCTGGTCCAAGTCTACCAACAAGTCAAGCAAAGCCAAGGAAGCCGATGACCCTCCACTTGCAAACAGAGTGTGGGACAACAGGTACCATATAAAACAACGGGCCACAGCATCGACCCGCTCAGCAGTGACACCCAAAGGCTCGGCTGCAAGAATACTAAAATACCGACGGATGCTCCCCCAAGTGACTCGATAATTCTTCACCGGGAAGCCGCAGTCAACCAGGGCCAACAGCTCGTCAGCAGTCCGAAGGGTCCCTCTCAAAACACAAGGGACAGGCTCCCCCGCAAACGGCAGACCAGTCAATGCCGTGAAATCAGTGGGTGTCATCGTGACCTCTCCCATAGGCAGATGGAAAGTATGGGTGGTGTCCCACCATCTCTCTCTCAGAACCTGAATAACATCCGGATCATTCTTCAACGCCGGTAGACTGGTAATAAAAAGGCCGAAATGGGTGGCCTGAACCCGAGCCCTGACATTCTCGGGCCAGCTTACTCCAGATGGTGACCGGGCCATGAGCTCTATCTAGAATCTCCGACAGGCAGCTCCACTCCTGAAAAGAAACAAGAAATAACGAAAATTTCGTCAGCATAACGGCTAAAAAAAGGGACAAACCCGAAACAGAAACTTCAACATGCATACGAGTGCGTGGGTATGAAAAAGGGTATCCGAACATGTTTCTTGCAGTAAGTCAACATCGACAATCAACGAAAGAAGTTGCAGCGAAAAATACGGGTGAAACAGAGCAGCCCCAAAAATGCGAAAATCACAAAGAGAATGAAAAATTCTTACCAATCCCGCTGAAACAAAGTGGGAAATATGGGTATGCGGCTAATACGTGAGCAAACTCGGGTTCCATCGCCTCAATTCCAACCTCGGGCTCCTCGCCCTGTGGCATCTCGAATGGAGGAGATTGTTGACGATCCGACATCGTTCCTATGATAGAATCACACCTAGAACAACAAGAAAGTGTTTTGGGGTGATTTCTCCGCAAAAATTGGGTTCAGAATTTGAAGGGCTCTTCGAAATTTTGAAAAAACTCGCCGAAAAGTGAACTGTCTGGTTATGTATGCCGAACTAGGACAGAATGCGCGCGCCTCCCGCTGTGTCACTGAAACGCGCGCGCTTCCCACGGCGAAGACCAGACGCACGCGCCTTTGCTCCCTGAGGAATTCAAACACAACTCCCCACGCGGGAATCAAGGTGTCACATCCATGCTCATCTGAGTTTTCAGCTCCACCACTGCAAGCTGAGTGAGATTCGTAACAGACGCCGTTATTTCTCAAAAATCAGTTTTTACATTTCATCCCCAGCAGGAACATTCTTCTGGTCGCGGTCAACTGTGCCCGCACCCCACAAGTCAAAAAGTCAAGTGTGACTCCAAGTGGCACGCGACTTCAAAGCAATATTTCATCAACGAATTTCACTAACGGATTCGTCAACAAAGGTTCACTAACGGCCTCTTCAAAGGTTCACTAACGTCCTCTCCAAAGGTTCACCAACGGCCTCTACAAAGGTTCACTAACGGCCTCTTCAAAGGTTCACTAACGGCCTCTTCAAAGGTTCACTAACGGCCTCTCCAAAGGTTCACCAACGGCCTCGACAAAGGTTCACTAACGGCCTCATTCAAGGGTTCACTAACGGCCTCATCAACGGATTTCACTAACGGATTCGTCCTCAAAGGTTCACTAACGGCCTCTTCAAAGGTTCACTAACGGCCTCTTCACAGGTTCACTAACGGCCTCCTCAAAGGTTCACTAACGGCCTCTTCAAAGGTTCACTAACGGCCTCTCCAAAGGTTCACTAACGGCCTCGTTCAAAGGTTCACTAACGGCCTCATTCAACATATTCAGTCGGCAGGTTCACCTAACGGATCATGCCACCCCCTCTATCAACAAAAGCCGCTCACACAGGGAGCGCACCACTATCTCTCGCAATTTCAAATTCCTGCTTTCATCGAGTCTTTGCTTTTTCTTGGTGATGTCCTCGGCGGGTGTTTTTAACTTTCGTCGACGCATTTTACTTTGTAATCCACGTCGCCGAGGGGCTATGTAGACACCCCGCCTTGGACTGCTCACCCCGATTGCACATTTGATCTTGTGTTTCTCCCCATTTTAAGTGTTTCTCGTTAGTTTATGTCATTTCCGTTAAGTTCCTGACTGACTTCGTTAAGTCCAGGGACTAAACTGAATAACAGGGCTGAATTTCTAGTCCATTCTGTCAAAATCGCCTTCTCTGAGTCGCGTGCCTCCGACAGGAGGATCCAGACGCGCGCGCCTCTGGGCGTCGGTTACAGATTTCTGGCCAGGATTCTCTCCCTTGCTCAATTTACAGGATTTTGCCCAGGAAAGATTTCTTGGTGACTGAGTTTTGGCACCAAAAACATCTCTCTTTCACCTATAAAAACCCCCCTTTACCTCCATTTTCAAGGACCTTGGGCTCTCAATCTTACATTCTCAATAAGACACTAAAATTTCACACTTACAAAGCATTTCCAAAGGATTTCTCCAAAGAATTCATCAAGAAGTGTTTGAAGTCTCTTGAAGTCTAGGTAAAGTTATTTCTTTCCTCTTCTTAACTTCATCTCTTTTCTCTTTCTTTTTGTTTTATCAAAGTGCAATCACCCAAATCATTTTGGGACATGACTCTAATGATCACCTCATCTCATTGAGGTCGGTTAAAGAGTTATCTCCTACATTCCAAATCTATTTTAAAACCCCTTTTTATGATTTAAAGAAGAAGAAGAAGAACGTTTATCATTCATGTAGATTTTGATCAAGCAAGACCAACTTTAGTTGGGCGAGGTGGGTGTTTCGGTACTTCCCATCTCGTAACCTAACCCCCGAACCTCAAAACAAAGAATCTCTGTTTTCGTAATCAAACTTAGGCTATTATCAATAGGTTTTTCTTATGTTCCTCAAAACATAGGTGGCGACTATAAAAACAAGTTAGACATCCTAGGATAATTCACGCGCTCTAGCCAAGCCGTGGTTCCCCCGGGTATCTACAATAGTCTGGCCTATTCCAGCTACCGTCTGCGTGAGCGTCTGTAAGAGATTCACTAGTACCGGGTCCAACTGCCCGCCTCCATTACCGTTGTTGCTGCCGTTACCATTTCCGTTTCTGTTGTTTCCACTTCTGGTATTCGAGGCCATCTGCAAATTTTTTTTCTTTTACTTTTCGAACAGGTCTGTGTCCTAGTAATGTTTATCATTACACAATATGTACGGTGTCCATAGTATAATTAACATTACTATTCTTTTACTAACGGTTTACTTGTTAGTTTTATCTTGTTCGTAGGTCTTTTGTACTAGACCATTATTCTGATTTGGTTAGTTTACTTAACCTTTATTCTCCGGTTCAGGAGTTATTGTACTTCATAATTAGCAACCGTTTTACTTGGTTGACTATTACTGATTTTTATTTCACTAGTTTTTATTACTTAACTAGCTTTGACTTACTCTAACGGTCGTCTTACTTCGTACCATGGTTTCGAAGATTGTTTTAATCAATCCGACGTTTTCCCTTGTCCTTTCTCAACAAGTTAACTTTTAATTTAAACGGTAATAGTTGATTTATAACTCCGGTATTTAAATTAAAATAACTAACTTTATTCAACTAGGGTGTGAGATTAAACTTCTCAAAATCCACCCAAAATTCAATTAACATAATCAAAAGTCTAACTGAATTATTCCACTAATCATAATGAGTCTAACTCAACAATCATTAAATAATCACTTGCACTAAGCTCTACATTGTGCGTGCTCTTCCACTAGTTGGTCGTACTTTGCCTGAAGTTCTAGCTTATCTACGTAGATCTGATAACCTGAAGCTCTGAGTTCCCGCTCATACTTTTCCTGTTCATCCACTTTCTTTTCGAGATCATAGACACTCCTTTGCTCATCCAATAATTTCACACTTAGCTTGTTCCACTCTCTATTGGCTCTAATAGCGTGATTCTTCATATCTCTAGCCTTCTGGATTTTCTCTGCTAGTCTTTCTTCTAAAACCTTGATGTCATCATCACGTGTTTTGAGAGTGTACTGTAAACCCTCTATTCCCACTTTCAGTCTACGGATCTCTTCATTAGCTTTGGTCAGTTCAGTAGTATTCTTAACCAACTCTTCCTCCATACTAACATTCTTTGCCTTTTCTTGAGCCAATTCCTCATTCATTAACTTGATTCGGTTCTCCTTGGCTTCTATGTTCTCCTTCAGTGTAGCACTGTACCTTACGGATTTCATCGGTTTCTTTGTCATAATCCTACACACACTAGACAATAAACTTAATTAGTACATAACCCCAAGATTTCATTATAACATTTTCTTTTAAAAAAAATGAGTAGACATGTAACAAGGATGAACAGATTTCTACTTCCTCAAGTGTATTCATGCTTTACGTGCACCCTTAGTATTATTCCTAGAGATAGATTTTATCACTTGAAAATTCTCAAGTAAACCTTATTCAAAGTCAAGTACTAGGTCTCCCATTAATCTTAACTTTCAACTTCTCCCATAGAACCTAAAGCCATTGCTCTGATACCAACTGTAACACCCCAAATTTTCTTACTGTATCTGAGCATTAAATGGCATTAAACAACAATAATTAAAATACCTCAAATTAGGGTTCTCAAACCAACCCTTTATTGCATCATCAGTTCATCATAAATGCGGAAGCGTAACCATCAAAACTTGTCTCGGCAGGTAAACAACCCTAGCCGTTAATGTATTTCAACTTAAACAGAGTAATTAATTATTCTTAAAATAACTAAATAATAAATCTTCAAATCTGCCGTTCCATCAACGGCTGCTCTCCTTCCTTTTCCCTCTACTTAAATCCTGAAATAGAAATTTAGAGAAGGGGTGAGCGAATGAATGCTCAGTAAGTTCATACGTGGCCTCTCCGGTTACTAAGGAGATACGACCAGAACGAACACTATGAATGACTTTTGCAAGGATATGTTCAATTACTTTTGATTTAAGACTGCAGAGCAATACAGTCATAATACTCTTAAGATTTTACCTTCAAAGGATTATGGCACTACGATCGAAAGGGATTCATTCTAGTTCCGTCAATTCCAACATACATTATATCCTCAATGCCAAAGGTACAATTTTGTACACCTAGCTTTGTCAAGCCATTAGTGTAGGTCGTAACATATATGGTATCCACACATATATGCTTGGGTCTAGAATTATCCTTGTAATCAGACAATTCCTGAGAGAAGGCATGTGATCATTCATGCAATCCCAAGTTTAAGGACGAGTCTTTTCTAACTGGACTGTCCCAACAATGTATTTTCTAACTGGACATTGTACATTCCAACAAGTAAGTGATTAACTTACGAGTTAGGATGTGAACATACCAAGGTACAAGTATGTGATAACAAGTTTCAATCTTTGATACTTAGTGGATCAATGGGGACATCACTAAGTAAGGATTCTTCCAAAAGAACGTTCAATAACGCGGAATTTATTCAAATACTATCATGCCATATTGATAGTCGAACTTATAGAAAGAAATATAGAGTTCCAATCAACAGGAGTTCAAATAACAGTAAGGAACGTAATCCCTTACCTTGATTGCTTTTCCTTGCAATGTTCTCCTTATGCGAATCTACAAAGCATCGAATAGTTTACTTTAGTATCCTCTTACGATGTTAACTACTTCTACTTAGTTAACTGAGAGATGTGTTTTTACTTCTTTATTTCTTTACTTCTTTACTTACGTTTAAGTCTCTGACTTTGATTTACGAGTCATTCCTTCAACTTTGATGAAATTGTAAATAAGCCCTTCAACTTTGGATTAATTACAAATTGATCCTTCAACTTTGGATTAATTGCAATTTGATACTTCAACTTTAGTTTAATTACAATTTGATCCTTCAACTTTAGTTTAGTTACAATTTGATCCTTTGACTTTCATTTAATTGCAGGAAGGTCCTTTGACTTTGGTTTTGTTCGTAAAGGTCCCCCAAGTTTCTTTTTAACCACTTCGACCCCTTTAACCTCAAAGGTTTCCTTTTCATTCCTTTTAACTTTAAAATTTATCAGTTTAATCCTTTTCTGTTAGGAAACTAACTGAAATCTTTTAATCTTCCCTCTTCTCGTTAACTTTCTAACTTTCAAGGTCTTCCAAGTACTTATTACATTCTTTCAGGGTTAGTTTTCTAACTTTTCAATAACTCTCTTAAGGATCATGTTCTCTTTTCATTATAAATCTAACGAAAACACTAACTTTTCCGTCCAAACTATTAACATCCTAAATCAAGAATTAATACCCAATTCATATAGCTTTTTAGGGCGAATTTTATAGCATCAAGATTTATAGATTTGGTCAATTTTTCTTGTTCTTAATTTTCTTTGTAAATTTCTAACATCCATTTACTCAATAATCGCTAACAATATTAAAAGAAATCAACAAAGCAATTCCCAACATCATAAGGCCATTCGGCCGAAACCCTTATGGGGTGAATCCATATTTTTTCTCTTTTTTTATTAAATCCTAATTAACCTCAATTCCTTATTTGTTCAATTCCCATACATTATAAAACATGGATTTATTCAATTTATGATCACAGGGGTTAATCTTAAAATAAAGCTAGACATGGAGATCATCAATTTATCATAGCCTTTGAATCTAAGATTTTAGCAATTAAAATTTCTCACTATTCATTTACTAGCATGCAAACCCTAATGATTATTCTCTTAAAACATGCATAACTTAAATTTTATTTATCCAAATTCAATGAAATAAATTTTGGAGGGTGAGGTTTGGCATTACCTTGAGAATGATCGGATTATACTTCAAAAAAAATGGCGAAAACTCTTCTCCCTCCTCCCTTGGCCGGCGGCCGCTGTCTTTGGTGGTGATGATTAGGGTTTTTGTTATTTTGTTGTTTTGGTAAATAAAATAAAACCTAAAATTCACTAACTCAAGGTTTTATACTTTGGTTAGCTGTTAATTGGGCTTGATCTATTTGTTTTAAATTCAAACTAACCCACTTGAGCCTATTACAATTTTTGGTCCAACTCTTTAATTACCTAGCCCACTTCCTTAGTTAACCCATTAACCTTAATTATCATTTAATTAAAATGAATTAACATAAATAAAATAAACTAATAAAATAAAAAAATATCGAGTCATTACAGCTAGTCTCCTGTACACCGGATGCACGGTGCGGCAAGGGGTGGTCCGCTCCGCTGCTTCGCGGGCCTGCCTCTTCCGCTACAGCCGACGGCCAGATCTACCCCTCCTTCTTCCAGATCTCTGCCACGTGTCAATTTAAAAAAAAAAACCAATAACTTTATGCTATATCTTGAGATGTATAACTCAAAAAATAAAAAATAAAAATACCGTTTTGTTCGTCTCGACGAGACGAATAAAACTACATAGGTCATGATATGGTTTGATTTTTTTTTTTTTTAAAACATATTTTTTTACACAAAAAGTTTTAGTTGCTTGTCAGCTGAGATGTAACACTCTGTTCTGATAAAAGTAACACTTTCATCTTCAAAAAGTAACACTTTTTACAGTCAAATGTAACAGCATTTTTACAAAAAATAAAATAAAATTGGGTTTGCATTTCAATTGTTACTTTCTCAATAAAAAATTGTTACATTTCATATATAATGTTACATTTAGGAATATAAACTGTTACAAATTGAGAAAAAAATGTTACATTCATTTTTTATAAAATGTAACATTAGTAGTTTGTCAATCCTATGTTAATTTTGGGAGAAAAAAAAAGTGTTACATTTGAAAAAATGAGTGTTACATTCCTTTTTAAAAAGTGTTACATTAGTTTAGTTGCCAATCTTTATGTTATCTTTAATCTATTGCAGCAAAATTGTGGTACATTTTTTATAAAAAAAAGTGTTACATTTGAAAGAAAAAAGTGTTACATTTCGTTATAACAAGTGTTACTTTTGTTGGGAGAAAAAAAAGTATTGGTTGACAAAAAAAAAAAAAAAAAAAAACGAAAAAATGGGGCTGCCGTACCGCCGCACGAAAACAAGGTGCCGCATATAAGAATTTGTCAAATTCATTAGTTGTGAGTGTTAAATCAAGTTTGGTACAACTTAAATGACATTTAACATGGGCAAAATAGCCATCACTATAAAAATATTAAAGGGACTGATTAGGTGTGGCTAAGTTTATGATATTTTTTTTGACGATGTCCACGTCAGAAGGAGGCGAGGAGAGGGATCGAACTCTAGCGCTCACTGAGGGTGAATCTTGGCTTTACCACTGTGCCACTCTTTTGGAGACAGACTAAATTTATGTTAGTCATCATGTGTGTGTATGTGTGTGTATCTATATTACAATAAGATCCACTAATAACTAATCACAAAGAGTGGCTAAGATTGTTTCTCAACCACCATACAGAATGGCTGAGATTTAACCTACTCGCCAAACCGTTCATGGCAGTTAAGCAGCGGAAAACAGAGGGTTTCTTAACTTCTTCCCCTGCCAAAATCATCTGGTTTTCTCCCTTGACGACGGTAGACGCAAAGCGGACGCCGACATGATGGTGCTTCACGTTCAAATAAGGGTTATGGGGCGGCAGTAGTGGTGTTCCTGCTTGGTATTTTTTGTTGCAGTTTTCTCTTGCCCGTCAAGTGTTTGTTCTTTTGTCATTCTTTTTATCGTTTTTAGTTTCACGTCAATTTTTTTCCCTTCGTCAGATTCTCCCCCTTGGAACCAGTTAGCTTCTTCTCTATTCTCTCCTGGAATTATTCTCATTCACATTTATAATTATGTGCATCCTAAATTGATTTAGCAAATTTGATTGAACTGGAGTACTTACATGTGTGATTATGTATGTGTGTGGTTATTGCCAGGCCCGTCTCAATATTTATGACATGAACTAGATCAATTGATAATTGTTATCGTGTGGAAGATAAAGTTGTGTGCAACACGGCAAAGATTGATGTCACAACCTTGTGACACCAAATGTTTGGACATGTTCATTTTAGGAACATTGATAAAATTGTTAGGGAAAAATATCAAAAAAACCCTCTAAAAAAAATTTCATATCCGAAAAACCTAAAAAATATTTTTTCAATCTAAAAAGTCTTAAAATTAAACTATCGATACCAAAAAGCCCAAACATTAACGAATTGACAAACACAGTTATGTTTGAGTATTCAAACTAATAAAAAATTAAATTTTCTTTCAATTAATGACATATTACTAATACAAAATCTTTTTGCAATGCAAAATAATTTAATTGAAATATTCTTAGATATATCAAACAATAATAATAGTTATGACAATAACAAATATATTTAATTATTATTATTTCCTTAATTAATTAATAATTTTAATAATACAGTTAATAATAAAAGTAATAAGAATGAAAACGAATAATGATTGTGACAATATTGAAATGAATATCATCATAATTTTCATTAGTTTTATGATCTTACATAATAATAATAAAAAAAATTAAAGAAGCACCTTCCAATTACTTCTCTAATATATCAAAAATTCATGTTTTTATTATTAAATATTAGGTAATTAAATAATGATTAATTTTATTGTTGCTACAACTATTATTATTATTGTTGTTATTATTATTTTTTTTATTATTATTATTATTATTATTATTTTTATTTAATGATAGTAATATTATTATAATTATTTTCCGTTGTACTTTTTCTAATATTTCTAACATGACATTAATTGAAAAGAAGTTAAGTTTTTAATAATATGAATGTTCGAACTTAACAGCGTTAGTTAAATAGTTAGCTTTTGGAATTTTTAGTATTGATAATATAAATTTAGGACTTTTTAGATTAACGATTTTTTTTTTGGGTCTTTTGGATATGTAAGTTTTTTAAGGGCTTTTTTTTGGTATTTTTCCCAAATTGTTAAGCTCGATGCTGTAAAGGGTATTCCTAAATTGGATCTTAAAAGTAATATCATATGTGAAGCTTGTCTTAAGGGTAAACAAACTCGTACTGCCCATAGTGCTCTGAGCTACACTCTGGAACAACATATTGTTTTCAACTTTTACATATGGATTTAATGGGTCCAGTTGAGGTAGATAGTTTTAGAGGAAATAAATATTCTTTTGTTATAGCTGATGATTTTTCACGATTTACTTGGGTCTATTTTTTGAAAGAAAAATCCGAAACTTTTGAAAAGCTTAAACTTTTACACTCCAAAATCAAAAACATGTTTTGTGCCTCAATTTTTAGAATCAAGTCTGATCATGGGAGAAAATTTGACAATGTTTTATTCTTTACTTTTTTGTGAAATAAAATGAATACATTACGAGTTTTCGGCTCCTAAAACGCCTCAACAAAATGGGGTGGCCGAGAGAAAAAATCGGACTTTACTTGAAATGACTCGTGTGATGTTGTTTTCAAAAAGGATTTCTAAAAGGTTTTGGGTTGAGGCATTAAACACGGCTTGTCACACAATCAATAGAGTTTTCTAAGACCCGGAACAACAATGACACCTTATGAAATCTTGAACGACAAAAAACCAAAAGTTCATTATTTTCATGTCTTTGGGTGTGTGTGTTACATTTTGAATGACCGAGAATACTTAGCTAAGTTTGACTCTAAAAGTGATAGGGCAATATTTCTTGGGTATGCTTCCAATAGTCGTGTATATAGAGTTTACAATATAAGACTAAAAACCATCCAAGAATCCGTGAACATAGTTTTTTATGATCTCTTTAGTATTGCAGGTGAAGGTGCTCAAGTGTCTCCTCTAGTTTTGTTAGAAGATGTCATAAAAAATGAAAGTGACAATACAGATATTAACACTAATGTTGAACAAAGTGTTATTGCAAATGAGACAACACCTCAGGCAACACATGATTCTAGTGAACCATCCGAATTTCATGTAGAGGTTAATGAGGACACAGGAAGGGAACCTCCACCTAGAATCAGTAGGAATCATCCTACAACTCAGGTGATTGGGGAGGTGAATGAAGGAATCCGAACAAGAAACAAAAAACATGTGAATTATCTTGAAATGGTAAGGTATGTATGCATGTCCGCCACATATACCAAGGTAAAACACCCTTGTTTTGTTTCCTCCATAGTGTTGGGTTTTGAGGCACCATGCGCAGCGGAAATGGCAATAGAAAATCAATAAAACCCTAGATCCCATGGATCCATTCATGACGATTAATTTAAATACAAGATGAATTTAGAATACTAACCGATGTTATGTGTTTAAAATTTTGGATCTTCAAATCTTCAAGCTTTATGATTTGATCTTCTCCACGTTCTTCAAATTACGATCACAGGAACACGAACTTGAGATGCTAAAGGAAGCACCCTCTATGTGTATCCACACATGAATGAATATCTAGAACAATTCTAGATACGGACTGCTAGATCCAATCATTAGAAAACACGCTTTCCTAATCTTCAAAGGCTATATGAATTTTGGTGTTCTTGAGATTTTGATTCTCAATCTAGGCTCAAGAATATGTTTCTCAAACATATGGATTACCTATGGTTTAATGGCTGATGAAAAGATGTATTTATAGTCCCTAGTCATTAACCCTTAATGACTTATGAGACATAAATCCTGTCACCCTATTAATTTTACCAAAATCTGGCCCCAGGGACTCTGGCACGGTTGTGCTCTCAAAGCGGTACGGCTGTGCCATTTGGTGCGAACCAAATTTGCCTGAGTTGAACACTGGCACGGTCGTGCTTGTTAAATGGCACGGTCGTGCCGTTTGGCACGGCCGTGTTCACAAACTTGCGCGCCCGTGCCCGCCAGAAATTCAGCCTTTTGCCTTTTTAGCAATTCGTTCTTTTGTGTGTGACCCCATAGGATTATATTAAGTTGGCAATGAGTCCAACCAAGGTCAAACTCATAAATCATGAGCGGACTCTAGCAAGCCATCATGATTACCCAATTAATATAACTTAACGAAGTTCGTTTATCCTCATAGAACATATCACAATCCTTTTGTCACGCGATATCGTATTGAACATAATCCACGGTCTAAGTCAACTTAAGTGTCCAATGATTTATCGATCCCGAGTAGATTGATATGATCAAATGACATTGAACACATCAATTCATTTGTGTATGACCATACACTATCATCAATCTCACTCTCGAGTGGCCAAGCAGATATCTCTCTTTTAGAAAAAGAGGGACAACATCCCATCTTGACTTATCATTCTTCCCTACAATAATCCTATTGTGGCAATCGTAACCTTTATAACTACCTGGTTAAGGGTAGCGTTTGTGTAACGACCCCAAAACCCGTCCCTATTTATTTTATATTTTTAGGGATTTTAATTTGACATTATGTGTGCATTTTATGTGTTGTATCATATTTTATGACTTGCACATATTATTTGATTAATTGTGCTATTTATTTAGTTAGTAGTAATAATGGTTAAGAGAGTTAATAGATTAAGTTGAAACTATAGGGTTATATATGAAAATATAACTAGAGGGGTTTATGTGCTTAAAGGTTAAAGTAAAGGGGCTTTAGTGAAAATGGAAAATATCAACCTATTCTTATCCTACCTATCTCTCTCTGCGTTGGACATTCATACATTCTTAAACTTTCCTAAATGTTTCTCTCAGAAAAGAAGAAGTAGAAGAAAAGGTTAGGGTTCTTAACTTTGATAATTTTTATCATTTTATTTATTACTCCGTTTTAAAAACTAATTATACTAAAATGTTCAGGGCGTTGAGTAGGTCATTTCTACCCGATCAAAATATATTTTATTTATACTTTTTCCGGAAATAGGTAAGTTACTAATTCCCCTTTAAATGTTAAAATGGTCATATATGTTATACTTGATACTTGTAATTGTTAATTTTGTGATTTGGGTGAGTTTTGTGATACTTGTAATTGTTAATTTTGTGATTTGGGTGAATTTTGTGATACTTGTAATTTTGGGACAAAGGGAGTATTAATATACTGTGAAGAAAACAATGGTTTAGGCTTGAAAGTAGGGTCTTGGGTATTGCCTAGTTGTTAGTAAATGTATACTTATACTTTTGGGACGGTAAAATATTTAAATTGAATAAAAAAAAATTATTCTATTATTTGTGGGACGGTAAAAAGAATGAAATAAGCTTGAAAGTAAAGTTTTGGGCATGTATTGCACTCCTGGGTATTGTTAGTATTGTTAAAATGCTAGTGAAAGTATACTCCTACATTTGGGACGGTGGAATAGAGGGAGTATAATTTATTCAAGTTTTGGCCTGTGAGGTGTGTTGGGCGGCCGCCCAAATCAGGCGTGCGGCCGCACACTTATCTGGAAGGTTTTTGTCTTGGAACAGAGCATTTTGGGCGGCCGCACAGTCTGGTGTGGGTGACCGCCCAGGGCTGCTGAAAGTTTGAGTTGTTTCAATCCAAGTGATTTAGAGTTCAATCTTGGTCTAAGTCTTAGGTGATATCCTAAAGTATCTAGAGGGTTGTTGTGGAACACTCTAGTGTTTGAAATCGATTCCTTTGTGAACATATGTGTTGTGGAATTTGACTGAATGTTAATTGGATATAGTTGAACATCCTTTGATGTGGTTTGGATTGGTTCATCTTTGTGATGTATTTGGTTTGGTTCCCTACTTTGGAATCATTGCCCCTGGTTGTTGTTTAAGCAAGTATTTATTACAGTGCTTTGTTTGAAAGTCCAGCTGGTTTTGTGTTATTGAGTTGAGGTGAAAAGGATTATAGTGGCATACAGTCAAGTTCACTATAAGGCTTTTCCACTGGACCGTTTTTTTAATCGAGTGGAGGTGGAAGGATTATAGTGGCACACAGCCAAGTTCACTATAAGGCTTTTCCACTGAACCTATTTTCCCCAGTCCAGATTGGCCTTGGATGGGATGAGTTAGCTCCCTCGAGTGAGCATTTGGGTGATGACTTTGTGTCATATTTACCCTGTTGTTACTTTGGTTCTTATGGTTATGGTTGGTTTTCGGGATACCGGCTTCAGCTCTTTGATGCTGCTCAGTTGATACCTCTCAGATGGTTATATGTTTGATTCGAGAACCTTGGATAATGTTCTTTCGGTAAACCTTAACTAAGTATCCACTTATGAGTGTTTTATTCCGCCTTACGTGTGGAAAGATGAGTTGGCTTTACCTATCATGTTATGTACTATGTGAATGTTTATTGACATTGTTCAATTCCGAGTATCATTTCAGCATGCAACGTAGTTGCATTTTAGTAGCTTACTGAGATTCATTCTCACCCTTTATTTGTTTACTGTTTTAGATAAAGGCGAGTCCAGGGAATAGGACACTTTGGCACGGGAGGACGTTACAGTGGTAAGAGTTGGGATTTGTTTTGTAAAGGTTACATTACTTAGATGTAATACCTTTTGGGTAGAGTTTCCGTGACTTCATCATTTTGTAACACCATTATTTTGGATAATGTTGGTGTATGTACATTTGTATAAAAGTTTGTAAGCCTTCGGGCTAAGTACGTTCGTTTGTGAAAGAGTTTGTTTGAAAGTTAAATGAAGTCTTTGAACTTCGAGTGTGGATTTTGTTAAACTTTATGAAAGTACATTTCGAAAAATTTTCAAAAAGTGTTTTATGACGTCTTCCAATCGTGTCCCGAGCATGGGGCCAAGTAGGACTATGGGTCTGGGGCGCGATAGTTGGTATCAGAGCTAGGTTGTAGATGGTCTAGAATGACTAAGTGACCTAGGAGGGTAGTTGTGTATAGAGTGAGTGACGTTGAGAGTCTTATGCAGGTATTCATTCAAAATGGTTTGGACAGAAGGAGATAATTCTGGGCCATCAGAGCAAGATGAGGCAAGAGAGGGAACAGGCACCACCAAGAGATGGGCTAGAACAGTTCTTAAAAATGAAATCAATAGGCTATTATTGAGAACCAGATGTGGCTAAAGTGGATTGAATCGATGGAGAAATATTTGATGTTCTGAGATGTTTTGATGAAGATCAAATCAGGTTTGCTACTTATAAACTGAGTGGAGCTACTGTGTATTGGTGGAAAGCTTTAAAGACAAATTGGGATGAGACTTATGTACCCTATACTTTGGAAAATTTTCTGAAGAAGTTCAAAGAACATTTCATTCCTCAGGTGGATCAAGACAGGAAAGAAATGGAGTTTCTCAACTTAGAGCAAAATGTTATGTTCGTGGCTCAGTATACATCTAAATTCATAGAGTTATCCAGGTACTGTACTCATCTAGTTATAACTGAGGAGAGGAAGGCAATGCGATTTGTGAAAGGATTGAGAACTGTGATCCGAATTTAACTAGTATTTTACAAGTTACAGGATTTTCAAGATGCAGTTGATAGAGTTTATCAAGTGGAACATGATATTGAAGAACATAAGAAGAAAGTTGAACTATCAGGTACGGGAAGGCAAGGAAAACCTCAACCACAGTACGGTGACAATTGAGGAGGTCAGGGAATATCATTACAAAACAGAGGACAACCTCAGGAGAAATCAATTGCCAACAATCAAGGTAACACCTTGCGAAATCAAAGTAGAAGGATATGTAACTATTGTCAAAAGGAAGAAGTTGGGTAAGTGCTTGAATTGTGGTCAGTTTGATCATTTTCAGAGGGATGCCTCGGGAAAACTTAAGGGGCAGAGTTGTGTTTTTGCTATTAATCAATAACAGGCTTTAGATTTTTTTGCCGTGATAGGAGGTATAATTTTTGTGTCTAGTTTGAGGGCACGTGTACTTATAGACCCCGGCTTATCGCATTTATATGTGTCTGTGCATTCTTGCACCTCAGTTACATTTGTCTCCTGAGTCTCTACCTTATGTGTTAGAGGTGTCCACTCCTATGGGGGAGTGTTTGGTGACAAATGAGGTGTTGCGTACTTGTGATGTGCATATTCGTGAGCATGTTGTACTTGCTGATTTAGTTGATTTGCCATTGCAAGATTTTGATATTATCTTGGAAATGGATTGGGTAAATAATTACCATGCTTCAGTTGATTGTTATAAAAGTATTGTCACATTTTCTATTCCTGAATTGCCTGAATTTATTTTTGAGGCTACTCCTCTGGGTAGGGGGATTGGTATTATTTTTATGTGAAAGCTAGAAAATTATTACACCGTGGTTGTGTGGGATTCTTGGCCAGTGTTCTTGATACTATTAAAAAAAAGGGGGTTTAGGAAATAGAGGATGTGCATATTGTTATAGAGTTTCCTGATATATTTTCAACTGAGTATTCTATGCCTCCCGATAGGGAAATCGAGTTCTGTATTGACTTACTTCTAGGTACTACCCGGATAATTGAGGTACTTTACAGAATGACTCCATCTGAATTGAAAAAGTTTAAAGTTCAATTGCAAGAGTTACTTGATAGTGGTTTTACCCGATTCAGTGTATCACCGTAGGGAGCTTCTGTGTTGTTTGTAAAGAAGAAAGATTGGTCCTTGAGACTATGCATCGACTATAGAAAGTTGAATCAGGTGATTGTAAAGAACAAATATCCTTTGCCTCACATTGATGATTTATTTGATCAACTTCAAGGGTCTGTTGTCTTTTCGAAGTTTGATATTAAGGAGTAGTTATCATTAGTTGCAGATTCATTCTGAAGACATCTCTAAAATTTCTTTTCGTAGTAGATATGGTCACTATGAGTTTCTTGTCATGCCTTTCGGGTTAACTAATGCTCCCGTTGTTCTTATGGATTTGATGAATCGGGTTTTCAAACCTTATCTTGATACCTTTGTGGTTGTATTTATCGGTAATATCCTTGTTTATTCTAAATCTCGAGAGGAACATGAACAACATTTGCGAATGGTTGTGTCTGGACTCCGATGGAAGCAATTATTTGCGAATTTTTTTGGGTTTAGCGGAGTATTATTGAAGATTTATTGAGGGGTTTTTCAAGATTGCTACACCATTCACTCAGTGGACTTAAAAGAATGTACCATATATGTGGGATGAAAAATATCAAGTCAGTTTTGAGGAATTGAAGAAGAGATTGACCATTGTACTTATTGTTGCGTTACCTAATGGAAATAATGATTTGGTTATTTATAGTGATGCTTCGAGGAAGTCAACTTCTTGTGAACAGAACTATCCGACCCATGACATGGAACTTGTTGCGATTGTTTTGCGTTACATAAGTGGAAACATTATCTTTACGGAACAAAGTTTGAGATTTTTATAAATCATAAGAGTTGAGATATCTTTTCTCCCAGATAGAGTTGCACAACTGACAGCGTAGATGGATGGAGCTTTTGAAGGATTATAATTATACCATCTCTTATCATCTGAGCAAGGCAACGTGGTCGTAGATACTATTAGTCAGAAATCTTACATAGTTTCAAGGATAGTCCGAGAATGGAAGATTCTCGAGATTGGTATCCTTATGAATTGAGACATGGGGTGACAATTGCGAATATTCGTGCTTTGCTAACTTAATTCAAAGGATAAAAGATGCTTAGAAGGATGACCCCGAGTTGAGAAAATTAGTGGATAAAATCGAGGATAGAAAATTTAAAGATCTCTCTTTTAGTCTTGAAGGAGTATTAACTTATAGAGGGCGGCTATGTGTACCAGATATTGATGGAATTAAATGCCAAGTTCTTGATGAGGGTCACGAGTTAAAGTATATTATTCATCCCGAGAGTACCAAGATGTATCAGAATTTGAAACAATATTTTTAGTGGAATAATATGGAATGGGAAATAGTGGATTACGTATCAAGTGTTTGACTTATCAACAGATTAAAGCTGAACATTAAAGACCTGCCGGTCTACTTCAACCTCTAGAGATACTTGAGTGGAACTGGGAATATGTCACGATGGATTTTGTGTCAGGGTTACCTTGTACTTGAAGAAAGCATGATGCAGTTTGGGTAATCGTGGATAGATTGACAAAATCCGCTCATTTTTTTTCTACCTATTGAGATTGGCTATTCGATGGAAAAGTCATAATGGGCCTTTTGAAATTATAGAAAGAGTGGGAGATCTTGCGTACTATCTTGTGTTGCCATCTTATTTGGGTGAATTCATAACGTATTTCTTATCTCCGTGCTTTGCAAAAATTTGTTTGATCCATCTCATATGTTATCAGAGATACAAGAGGATCTAGAACCCGAGATGTCTTATATAGAGCAACCAGTTCAAGTGATTGATTCTAAAGTTCAAGAGTTGAGAAACAAGAGTATTTCGCTTGTTAGAATGATATGAAGGAATCACAATGTGGAAGAATCAACTTGGGAGCTTTGAGATGAAAAGGAAGTATCCTTGGTTATTCGATTCGTTTGGTGAGTTACCCTAAAATTCGGGACAAATTTTCTTTAAGGGGGAGTGATTGTAACAACCCCAAAACCCGTCCCTATTTATTTTATATTTTTGGGGATTTTAATTTGACATTATGTGTGCATTTTATGTGTTGCATCATATTTTATGACTTGCACATATTATTTGATTAATTGTGTTATTTATTTAGTTAGTAGTAATAATGGTTAAGGGAGTTAATAGATTAAGTTGAAACTATAGGGTTATATATGAAAATATAACTAGAGGGGTTTATGTGCTTAAAGTTTAAAGTAGAGGGGCTTTAGTGAAAATGGAAAATATCAACCTATTCTTATCCTACCTATCTCTCTCTGCGTTGGACATTCATACATTCTTAAACTTTCCTAAATGTTCCTCTCAGAAAAGAAGAAGTAGAAGAAAAGGTTAGGGTTCTTAACTTTGATAATTTTTATCATTTTATTTACTACTCCGTTTTAAAAACTAATTATACTAAAATGTTCAGGGCGTTGAGTAGGTCATTTCTACCCGATCAAAATATATTTTATTTATACTTTTTCCGGAAATAGGTAAGTTACTAATTCCCCTTTAAATGTTAAAATGGTCATATATGTTATACTTGATACTTGTAATTGTTAATTTTGTGATTTGGGTGAATTTTGTGATACTTGTAATTGTTAATTTTGTGATTTGGGTGAATTTTGTGATACTTGTAATTTTGGGACAAAGGGAGTATTAATATACTGTGAAGAAAACAATGGTTTAGGCTTGAAAGTAGGGTCTTGGGTATTGCCTAGTTGTTAGTAAAGGTATACTTATACTTTTGGGACGGTAAAATATTTAAATGGAATAAAAGAAAATTATTCTATTATTTGTGGGACGGTAAAAAGAATGAAATAAACTTGAAAGTAAAGTTTTGGGCATGTATTGCACTCCTGGGTATTGTTAGTATTGTTAAAATGCTAGTGAAAGTATACTCCTACATTTGGGACGGTGGAATAGAGGGATTATAATTTATTCAAGTTTTGGCTTGCAAGGTATGTTGGGCGGCCGCCCAAATCGGACGTGCGGCCGCACACTTATCTGGAAGGTTTTTGTCTTGGAACAGAGCATTTTGGGCGGCCGCACAGTCTGGTGTGGGCGACCGCCCAGGGCTGCTGAAAGTTTGAGTTGTTTCAATCCAAGTGATTTAGAGTTCAATCTTGGTCTAAGTCTTAGGTGATATCCTAAAGTACCTAGAGGGTTGTTGTGGAACACTCTAGTGTTTGAAATCGATTCCTTTGTGAACATATGTGTTGTGGAATTTGACTGAATGTTAATTGGATATAGTTGAACATCCTTTGATGTGGTTTGGATTGGTTCATCTTTGTGATGTATTTGGCTTGGTTCCCTACTTTGGAATCATTTCCCCTGGTTGTTGTTTAAGCAAGTATTTATTACAGTGCTTTGTTTGAAAGTCCAGCTGGTTTTGTGTTATCGAGTGGAGGTGGAAAGGATTATAGTGGCACAGTCAAGTTCACTATAAGGCTTTTCCACTGGACCTTTTTTTTAATCGAGTGAAGGTGGAAGGATTATAGTGGCACACAGCCAAGTTCACTATGAGGCTTTTACACTGGACCTATTTTCCCCAGTCCAGATTGGCCTTGGATGGGATGAGTTAGCTCCCTCGAGTGAGCATTTGGGTTATGACTTTGTGTCATATTTCCCCTGTTGTTACTTTGGTTCTTATGGTTATGGTTGGTTTTCGGGATCCCGGCTTCAGCTCTTTGATGCTGCTCAGTTGATACCTCTCAGATGATTATATGTTTGATTCGAGAACCTTGGCTAATGTTCTTTCGGTAAACCTTGACTAAGTATCCACTTATGAGTGTTTTATTCCGCCTTACGTGTGGAAAGATGAGTTGGATTTACCTATCATGTTATGTGCTATGTGAATGTTTATTGACATTGTTCAATTCCGAGTATCATTTCAGCATGCAACGTAGTTGCATTTTAGTAGCTTACTGAGATTCATTCTCACCCTTTATTTGTTTACTATTTTAGATAAAGGCGAGTCCAGGGAATAGGACACTTTGGCACGGGAGGACGTTACAGTGGTAAGAGTTGGGATTTGTTTTGTAAATGTTACATTACTTAGATGTAATACCTTTTGGGTAGAGTTTCCGTGACTTCATCATTTTGTAACACCATTATTTTGGATAATGTTGGTGTATGTACATTTGTATAAAAGTTTGTAAGTCTTCGGGCTAAGTACTTTCGTTTGTGAAAGAGTTTGTTTGAAAGTTAAATGAAGTCTTTGAACTTCGAGTGTGGATTTTGTTAAACTTTATGAAAGTACATTTCGAAAAATTTTCAAAAAGTGTTTTATGACGTCTTCCAATCGTGTCCCGAGCGTGGGGCCAAGTAGGACCACTGGTCTGGGGCGCGACAGTTTGAGTATGTCAAGCACAACGTTCATCATGTGGAAGACGACGATAATCTCAGGTCTAAGGATATCAATGATATAACTATATGTGATTTAATTATGATATTTGACCATGACATAAATCTCATAGTGGGTCAAGTCCAGTACTTGTTCACCAATAAGTACCTATAAGTTTAATTTGTATCACATACACATGATCATCACATGATCATTAATTAAACTTATACTAGTTCTTCAGAAGTACTAGGGATGGGGATTATTATAAGAAACATGCAAAACATATAATAATCCAAGTTGTTATCTCTATAACAAATGACAACATGATGTAACGTAAAGCCTTTCTCAAGGTCCTAGGGCATAATCTCCAACACATAGAACCTAAAAATGTGATTGAGGCTTTAAAAGATGAATTTTGGATTCAAGCTATGCAAGAAGAACTTGATAAATTTACCCGAAATAATGTTTGGTTTTTAGTACCACGTCCTACTAATACTAATGTAATTGGGACAAAATGGATTTTTAAAAATAAAACTGATGAAGAGGGTAATATTGTTCGAAACAAAGCTCGTATTGTGGCTCAAGGCTATACAAAAGTGGAAGGTATCAACTTTGACGAAACCTTTTCACCCTTGGCTAGAATTGAGTCAATAACACTTATCTTAGCAATTGATTGTTATCTTAAAATCACATTGTATTAAATGGATGTAAAATCAACATTTTTAAATGGATACTTAGGTGAAGAAGTTTTTGTTGAACTGCCAAAATATTTTGAAGATCCATTTCAACCAAACCATGTATATAAACTTGATAAAGACCTATATGGATTAAAACAAGCTCCACATGCATGGTATGGTTGCTTAACAAGCTTTTTACTTGAGTATGGATTTACTAGAAGAGAGGCGGATAGGACCTTATTTATTCTAAGACATGGTGAAAGTACCCCAATCCGGGCTCAACCCCTCTATAAGGAATGAAACCCAAGTTAGAGGTAATCTTAGTACTATTTAGAGATAAACTTGATAGGCTAGGACCTCATAGGAATAAACAGAAAACTTTAGAACCAATCTTGTATTAAAAGAAGAAAGTTCCAGATCTCGCCAGGACCAACCGTTCGGATGGTTTGGACACGGGGAAGGACTAGCCGTATGGATGGTTTAGGTCCTTCAGGTCCCTATAAATTGAGGCCCTTGCTGATCATTTGAGGGAGGGGGAGAAAAATAGTTTTGAGTGAGGAAACTCTGTAGGAGTACAACCACAAACATTTGAGTGTGAAAAGAGAGGAAGGTTGGCCTAACCAAGATAGTGTTAGTAACCAATCTGAAGTTAGAGGACTTCTTAGACGTTTAGGAGCCTCCGAGTACCTTTTAGGCAATTATAACCTGACAGGGACTTATCCGACAGCTTTCCAGAGTTCTAGTTGGACGAAATCGCTTCTAAGTCGAAATCCATCAGGATAATGGACAAATCCCGAGAACAAAGTGATAAGATTTCACTGAGATCTAGATAACGACGTGATCCGACAAGACTGGCCATGCGGCCACTTATGTGGCCACGCGGCCACTTCTTCCCCAAGCTGAGCGGCCACTCCTTCCGACTCCTATTCCCTATAAATAGGTGCCTCCAGCTCCAGAGATCGATAACGAATCGATTCTACGAGTTTTACAGTCAAAACTGACGCTGAAATTCTTAGTTTAAGCCTTTTCGGCACCCTCGAAGCCTCTTCGAATCTTCAAGAAGCTTCAACCATAGTTCGTGCCGATCAAGGTGAGTCTTCTTACTTTTCTTATTATGTTCTTGTTATGTTCTTAGGCTAAGATCTATATTATGCATGTTTTCATTATGTTTATGCATCCATATTCATATATTCTTCATGTGTTCTTCATATTCCTAGTCTAGATTCATAATATATGCCATGTTTAGGGTAGCGATATTCATGTTTATGTGTTCATTCATATGTATTCATGATGTTCTTATTATTATGCTAGATATAAGTCTTATACATTCATAACATGCTAGATCTAGGATTGTAATCCCTATTTATGTGCACATGCCATAGCCTATGATGATCCTAGGGTTTCATCAAACCCTAATATGATCTAGGAACTACTCCTAACTCTAATCTTCCCCCTCCATATGCATGATCCCGCTTCATCTCTCCCCATTCTAATTCATCAATGAACTACACCGACCTGAGCTTCTCATGATGAGAAGAATGTAGGCAATCTTCGGATCCGGTCTCAAACACTAACACACACACACACACACACATTGATCATGATAGAAAGACCGATTCGTCGGGAAATAGGAGTGATAACATGAATATTCTTCTTCTATTGTAATTTGACCTCTGAACCCTATTATTCTCACAAATGGTTTTCTCAATGTTTTAACAATAAATAAAACAACGTGGCGACTCTCGATTTCAAACTCGCGTATTCACAGATAGGTAAAGCCACCTTCTCCCCCATCCTTTCTTAATACTACTTCTCTTTTATCCATCTTTCTCATCATATTGTTCATTTATATTTACAAGTCTTTATTTATTCATGTAATCTTTATATGACTTGGACCCAAATACCCACATGATCCTAAAAGCTTCATCTTGCACTTCAATAGAGCATTAACATGATGAACTAAATAGAGATGGGATTTGTTACATATAAAGTCTTAATATTTAATGTTTATTTCCCATTTAAAGTCCTTAGTTCAAGTTTTTTCTTGTTTATCATTACTTGGATCAATAAAGATTGTATCTTTGCTTGATGATCCATTTTAATGGTGAAAGTTTGTATCTTTATGATTGTTCTTGTTGTTCTTGGCAATGATGATCATGTTGGATGATAAAGACTTGATCTTTATCCATCCAAGCCTTGATTTAGCCTTCATACATCACACTTGGATGATAAAGTTTCAATCTTTAATCATCCAAGTGTTGATCGTGTTGTCCCAAAGGTTCAATCTTGCATAAAAGGCTCATTTGGATGATAAAGTTTCAACCTTTACTCATCCAAATGTTCCATGTTCATCACCCTTCCTTTATTTTCTCCAATGATTGCCTTGATCACGCCCAAAATATGTGTTTTGGTGTATAAATTGATGATCAAAGGCATATGAATGATTGTATGTAATGTTTATGTACATAATCATGAACTAAAAATGAAACAGTTTAGTCCAGTTTCAGCAGAATGTTCTATTTCTGCATGAAACTGGACAGTTTTGATCAAACTGTAAAATCCCCTGGATGGCCAGAAGGGACTTATTTGCATTTTAGCCAGTTTCTGTTAAATTTGTTGCAGTTTAGCCCTTTTTGTTAACTGGTCTATGCATTCTGTTAAGTTACAGTCTATTCTTCTAAAATACACACGCACACACTTTGCACATTTTTGGGTCAATAAAGTTAGGGAGACTCGATTTATTCGAGGCAACTTGGGTGAATTGATTTTCTTCCAAGTTGTAACTTGACCTCCGAACTCTCAATCTCAAACCTTTTCATTAAATTGAGTTTTAAAATTAATTTAATGTGGCGACTCCATTAAGTTTATGATGTTTTGTGTTCGATTTTCGAGGGACTCTTAAAATATTAATTTAAATTTTTTCATCGCGATCCCACGGGTATCTTACAGTGGCGACTCTGCTGGGGATTAGGTGTTTTCAAACTTCTTCTTAGAAGATTTGGGGGCATCCTTGTGTGGGTCAGACTCCCGTCCCCGTTTGTTGACTTTATGTTCATTTTTGTGTGTTTTATGCTTCTGTTTTGTATTTTGGAAGTGAGACTGTTCTGGAAACACCACAAGCTGGGGCTAGGTGAGTCATAAACTGGAAAATTGCAAAAACCAGTAACCCTCCTCAACCAGCCATACAGATGGTTTGGCTGGGCCCACAGAATGTTTCAAAATTAACATTTCTTGCAGGATAGAAACATTCTGATGGCCCCCCTGCATTATATGTCCGGGTTCTGAAAATTACAGCCTCTTGTTTGTGCACATAAGCCTTGATTTTCCATGTAAAAAATTATTTTTTTCAAAGCCTTGTTTGTTCGCAAACTTTTAATATAAAATTGGCTTTCAAAAACCTTTGAAAACTCCTATTTTGACTCAAAATGAAACATAGAAAGACCTCACAATATGCGCACTTGACCTTGTGGACGTTTCAATAACCCTAAAACCCGGAATGGATCAAGATGCAACTTGATTGGTGCTCTTGGGACCTTCTCATGCGCACGGGTCCGTTCCACCCTCCCATCCGAGCCCGATTCAACCACACATGTCCGTGACACACAAATACTGTGACTATGGTTGGTTTTTGGTCTAGCCCACGTCATATCATCCTTAATATGTGTCCAAGGTTAGTTATGGCCAAACTAACGCTTAAATCCAAGACTCCTTGTGAAAACAAGCTTAATCAAGGTCATTTTTGACCCGGTCTTTGGCTTATGCGTTAATTTTGACCATAATTAACCAAAGTCATGTATTAAAGATAGGATGATACCGTGTCATTAAGCCTTAATGCTTAGCCCATCCTAATTATCCTTAAGCCAAAAGTCAAGGTCCAAGATTCCTCATGGAAATGAGGTCATGCCAAAATTTCGTTAAGGCATTAAGTTGAACCTTGACCTTAACCGAGGCTTAATCATAATAAGAATGGCTTATGCATTAAAACTTTATGGTGCACTAGGCCTTAGGATTGTTTCTTTTAGTCGGTGGAAGCTGTGTGCCCTATAGGACCCTCGCCCGGGATAGTCCGTCCTTGGGAGTGTGCAAGCGAGGGGCTTATAGACGTAGTGATGGCCTCCACTGATCCAGGTTTTAGAATAGTGGCGAGAAAGAAGAGAAATCTTTTCCAACCATTTAGGAATAAAAATGCGTTCATTTGTCTTAATAATGCTTATATGCTTATCTCTGTGCTGACGGTTTTCCCTTGCGTCATAGAAAAAATCTTTTCAAATGAAAAGAGAATTAAGTTTTTAGGAAAATGTTTTCATAAAAAAAAAGAGTTTTAAGTAAACTTGAATGGATAATTAATTGCACATTGCATGATTGCTCCGTCTTGTCCCTTCCTCGCATATTGTTTGCTATATGATGTTAATTAAAGTTATTCTTTGCTCATTAGACAATAAGAAATGGCCAAACAAATAACGAGAGACCCGTTAAGCCTTAGGATTAGTTTCCTAAGACTCCGTTAAGTTTTTTAGGATTAGTTTCCTAAGCTACCGTTAGACTCTTAGGATTTGTCCCCTAGGAATTCGTTAAGACCTTGGAAGATCTCTAAGGCACCCGTTAGACTTTGGATGGAATTCCAAAGATTCCATTAAGCTCTTAGGACTTGTCCCTTAGGAATTCGTTAAGACCTTGGAAGATCTCCAAGGCACCCGTTAGACTTTGGATGGAATTCTAAAGATTCCGTTAAGCTCTTAGGACTTATCCCCTAGGAATTCGTTAAGACCTTGGAAGATCTCCAAGGCACCCGTTAGACTTTGGATGGAATTCCAAAGATTCCGTTAAGATCTTAGGACTTGTCCCCTAGGAATTCGTTAAGACCTTGGAAGATCTCCAAGGCACCCGTTAGACTTTGGATGGAATTCCAAATATTCAGTTAAGCTCTTAGGATTTGTCCCCTAAGAATTCGTTAAGACCTTGGAAGATCTCCAAGGCACCCGTTAGACTTTGGATGGAATTCCAAAGACTCCGTTAAGCTCTTAGGACTTGTCCCCTAGGAATTCGTTAAGACCTTGGAAGATCTCCAAGGCACCCGTTAGACTTTGTATGGAATTCCAAAGATTCCGTTAAGCTCTTAGGATTTGTCCCCTAGGAATTCATTAAGCACTTGGAAGATCTCCAAGGCACCCGTTAGACTTTGGATGGTATCCAAAGATCCCGTGAAGACCTTAGTATTAATCTCTTATGCCTCCGTTAAGTCCTTAGGATTAGTCGCCAAAGTTTTTGTTAAGCTCTTAGGATTAGCCTCCTAACCGATCGTTAAGATCTTAGAATCCGTTAATTTCTTAGGGTTAGCCTCCTAAGTACCCATTCATCCAAATAAGAGTTTTGGCTTAAATGCCCATCCATTTTCCTTGTCCATTTTCTCCAACAATGGTGCGTAGTGTGAGCCTCTCCCCACCTTCCGCTCTTTAGGTCAAAGTATCAGTCTTACACTCTCATGTCATGGTACCATGTGGCAATATACCTTGGTCAAATTTTGACCTCCCGATTTGTCCCCGTCACATGGTGACCATTTTAGATATCCCGTTTGTCCCCGTCACATGGTGACCGTTTTATCCCGTCCGTCCCCGTCACATGGTGACCGTTTTAGATATCCCGTCCGTCCCCGTTACATGGAGACCATTTTGGATTACCCTGTCGCGTAGACTATTTTAAGTCCTGTCTAGTCCCTCGAACCTATAGGGTCCCATCCCGTGTCATTCCGGTTTTATTCAATGAAAAGCCTAGGGGCTTTCTACCCCTATTTGCTCTCATGTAGGACCATCTCGGTCCCTTCTCCCGTTGTCCTTTAAGGTCATTTCCTAGTTATAAGAGTCTTTCCCTTTTAAGATCCCAAATTGAGACGAACTACGGTGACCTGAGCCTCTCATCACGTGGGATCCCCTCCTCCGTGGTGAGGGGAACGTAGGCATCTTTGGCCCGGTCAATTCTTATTTCAACAACAACAAAAAAAAAAGATTTCAAAAAAAAAAAATGCTTCAAAAAAAGGTGTGTTAATCTTCATTTCAAACAAAGGATTTTAAAAAAAAATATGTGTGAGTCTTTCGCTCAAAACAAAAGTGTGTTTTTCCAAAAAGAAGTGGAGACCAAGTTTTCTTAAAATAAAAGATCATGTTTTCTTAAAAAGGCCAATCCACTAATGAAGCATTCTTCTCAAATCCCGGTTATAATTTCACCTTGAGGTTTAATATGCTAAAGTCCTTTGCGGTTTTGCCTTAAAGAAACATTGACCAAGGAACCCACATCTGAATTGGCATCAGAGACTACCGTCTACATGAACAACAAGATCAAACAATTGGAACACCGTCTAAAAGAAGAGGCCCGTGCTTCGGAAGCCCAAAAGCGGCTGCATCAAATGGAGATCCGTACCCTCATCAAGTGCCACACACGAAGGCTATGCGCCTTGAAGGGACGTCACCAAAAGGAGATAGCCAAAGAAAACTCTCAACTCGACCTCATGAGTAGACGACTCTGGCAACTACAAAACCAAGTCAATCGGAGACCTCGTGACACATTTCCCGTGGAAGACATGGAAGATGCCGCCGACAACCCCTCCAGCAATTGAAGAAGAAAATGGACCATCATGCTTCATAGGAGCCGATCCCTAAAAAAAATAAATAGAGTCTTCCAGTCTCATAGGTTCTAGACTTCACCAAAGTCCACCTCGGACATGTGTCTTTTTTATTTTCTACACTTGGACATGTATGTATAAAGTTATCTAAATTAATGAAAGAGTCATTTTCATTCTCTTCTCTCTAGACTTGAGACATTATTTGCAATATACATTTACTCTTGAAATTGCCTTGCTTGTTATTATCAATTGATTGCTACGTCCCTAAATGATGAATTGACTTCTAAGCATACTAGTCAATGACGACTCATTAAGGACGAATGGACCTAACACAAATGAAAAATGCTAAATGCAAACAATTAATCTTGATGTGAATAAATGTTGTGATCAATTGGCATGAAGAAACCATTAATGGCAAATCTTCCTTTATACACATTCTCGATATACATTCTCGATACACATTTCTTGATACACAACTCGATACACCTTTCCTATACAAATTCTTGATGCACATCAAACGCATCCCAAGACAATGAAAAAGCAAGGATTTTGTTGCTCAACCACCAAGATTCAACCGTGATTGCACGTTCGCAACCAAGCAAGGGACTTCATGTGTCCTTCAAAGAGGATGAAAGCAAGACATAGCGGATGTCCTAACGAAGAACTACAGAAGGCATTATCCAAAGAAATCAAGTCGGGGAAAATGTTTCCCCACTTCCCCTCCAACAAAAAAAAAAAGGAAGCCCACTAGGTTGAAAACTCGAAAGGGCGGCCTAGGTAAAACAAAGGGTGTGCACAAAGAAAAGGAAGGGGCCAATTACAAAGACCCACCACATTAAAGAAGTTCGCCCGCCTTGGAAAACTCAAAGAGTCTGTATCAACCGAGCTTGTTCGAAAGAAAGGAGTTCACCTCAAAATGTTCATCTCAAGGAGTCAACCTCGAAGGGTTCATCTCAAAAGGTTCAAAATAAAGGAGTTCAATTCCAAAAAGGCTCACCTAATAAGGAGCTCACTTCAAAAGGCTCACCTCTAAAGGTCCACCTCAAAGGGAGATCAAAACTGAAAGGAGATCAAGCTTCTCAACTTGGAGCAAGGTTTGTTGTCTATAGCTCAGTACTCGGCTAAGTTCACAGAATTAGCCCGGTATTGTGACTATCTTGTGAGGACAGAAAAATAGAAAGCTATGAGATTCATCCGGGGTTTGAAGACTTCTATCCGGACTCAACTTATAGCACAGAGGATTCAAACTTATCAGGATGCGGTGGACCGAGCCTATTTGATTGAGCAAGATATAGGGGAGCATAAGAAGAAGGTCGAGGTAACTAACACTAGCAAGCAAGGAGGGCAGAGCAAGCCACAATCCCATTCAGATAACTGAGGTAATTTTGGGGGACAATCTCAGTCCCGAGGGAAACCGATCCCAAGGAACCCGGGTACTATTGCCGGGAACCAAGGGAACCAAAATAGGAGACTCTGTTCATATTGCCAAAGGGGAGGACACTCAGAGGACCAGTGTTGGAAGAAACAGGGGAAATGTATTAACTGTGGGCAGTTGCGGCATTTTACGAAGGATTGCCCGAGATTCAGAGGTCAACCGACTGGGGTAGGAGCTGGGGCTCCACAGGGTCAGAAAAGGGATGCTACGGGAAAGGCCAATGTCCAAGGAAAGGTGTTTGCAATGAATCAGCATCAGGCAGATGACCCCTCAGTGATTGGAGGTATTGTTTCTATATTTAATGTGAGCGCGCGTACGTTAGTAGATCCAGGATCATCTCATTCTTACATTTCTGTGCAATTTGCTTCTTTACTAAATGCTGCATCTGAGTCTTTGCCCTATGTGTTAGAGGTGTCAACTCCTATGGGAGAGTGTTTGGTGACTGATAAAGTCTTTCGTGCTTGTGATGTGCTTATATGTGGTCGTGTTTTGTGTGTGGACTTGGTAGTCCTTCCGATTCAAGACTTTGATGTTATTTTGGGTATGGATTGGTTGAGCAAGTTTCATGCTTCTATTGATTATTGTAAGAAAGTTGTTACTTTTTCTATTCCCAATATGCCTAAATTTGTTTTTGAGGCTATGCCTTTGGGTAGGAATATTCGTATCATTTCTTATGTGAAAGCTAGGAGATTGTTGTACCGTGGTTGTGAGGGGTACTTGGCTAGTGTGCTTGATACTAGGAAAGAATCCCCTAGTTTGGAGAGTGTTCGGGTAGTTAGAAAATTTCCCGATGTTTTCTCTTCTGAATATGATATGCCTCCAGATCGTGAGATAGAATTTGTATAGATCTTTTGCTGGGTACAGCTCCGATTTCAAAGGCACCGTATAGGTTAGCTCCTGCAGAGTTGAAGGAACTAAACGTTCAGTTGCAAGAGTTGCTTGATCGAGGGTTTATCCGCCCTAGTGTTTCCCCGTGGGGAGCACCGGTTTGGTTTGTGCGGAAGAAAGATGGTTCTTTGAGATTGTGTATCGATTACCGAAAGTAGAATCAGGTTACAGTGAAGAACAAGTATCCTCTACCTCACATTGATGATTATTTGATCAGCTTCAAGGGTCCGTAGTGTTTTCTAAACTTGATTTGAGGAGTGGGTACCATCAGTTGAAGATTCAATCAGAGGATATTCTGAAGACTGCTTTTCGTACTCGCTATGGTCATTACGAGTTCTTGGTTATGCCGTTTGGGTTGACTAACGCGCATACCGTGTTTATGGATTTGATGAACCGGGTTTTCCATCCTTATCTTGATTCGTTCGTGGTGGTCTTCATCGATGACATTCTTGTCTACTCTAAATCTCGAGAGGAGCACGAGCAGCACTTGAGGACAGTTTTATCCGTTCTTGTGAGGGAGCAGTTGTTTGCAAAGTTTAGTAAATGCGAATTTTGGCTCGAGAAGGTTTCATTTCTGGGTAATGTTATTTCTAAAGATGGGATTTCTGTGGATCCTTCAAAGATAGAAGCCATAGTGGATTGGAAGAGACCCGAGTCAGTGACCGAGATCAGAAGTTTTCTGGGTTTAGCCGGGTATTACAGAAGGTTTATAGAAGGGTTTTCGAGGATTGCTACTCCGATGACTCAGTTGACCCGAAAGGATGTACCGTTTGTGTGGAGTGAAAAATGTCAAAGCAGCTTTGATGAATTAAAGAAGAGATTAACTACGGCTCCTATTCTTGCGTTACCAAATGGAAATGACGACTTAGTGATTTACAATGATGCTTCGAAAGAGGGTTTGGGTTGTGTTTGATGCAGAATGGGAAAGTAATTGCTTATGCTTCGAGGAAGTTGACCCCTAGTGAACAGAATTACCCTACTCATGATATGGAGTTGACTGCGATAGTCTTTGCATTGCATAAGTGGAAGCATTACCTATATGGAGCGAAGTTTGAGATTTTTACCGATCACAAGAGTTTGAAATACCTCTTCTCTCAAAAGGAATTGAATAACCGTCAGCGTAGGTGGATGGAGCTTTTAAAAGATTATGATTGCACCATTTCGTACCACCCGGGAAAAGCAAATGTGGTAGCCGACGCGATTAGTAGAAAATCTTATGTGGCTTCGATGATGGTTCGAGAGTGGAAAATTCTTGAGGATGTTCGAGATTGGTGTCCTCGTGAATCGAGACATGGGGCTATTTTTGCGAATATTAGGGTATCTCCGACCCTAATTCAGAGGATAAAAGAAGCTCAAAAAGCAAGATCCCGAGCTAGTGAAAGTAATGGGTAAAATGAAGGAAAAGAACTTCGAGGATTTTTCTATGAGTTCGAGTGGGGTGTTGACTTTCCGTGGTCGCTTGTGCGTACCCGATGTTGGTGGAATAAAGAGGCAAGTTTTAGATGAGGGTCACAAATCGAGATATACTATTCATCCGGGTAGTACGAAGATGTATCAAAATTTGAAACAACACTTTTGGTGGAACAACATGAAGAGGGAAATAGCCGAGTATGTTTCGAAGTGTTTAACTTGTCAGCAGGTCAAAGCCGAGCATCAGAGACCCGCAGGACTACTTCAGCCGTTAGAGATTCCGGAGTGGAAATGGGAGCATGTGACTATGGATTTCGTTACGGGACTACCTCGTACCCGTAGGAAGTATGACAGTGTTTGGGTAATCGTGGATAGACTGACCAAGAGTGCACATTTCTTACCGATTGATATCAGATACTCGATGGAGAAACTTGCGACCCTTTATATTGATGAGATTGTGAGATTGCATGGGGTCCCGGTTAGCATTGTGTCGGATCGTGATCCCAGGTTTACATCCCGATTTTGGCAAGCATTACAGAAGGCTTTGGCTACAGATTTGCGATTCAGCACAGCTTTTCACCCTCAGACCGACGGTCAATCCGAGAGGACCATTCAGATTTTGGAGGATATGTTGCGAGCTTGTTCGATAGACTTTTCCGATTCTTGGGATAGACATTTACCGTTAGTGGAATTCTCTTACAACAACAGTTATCAGGCTAGTATCGAGATGGCACCTTATGAGGCCTTATATGGGAGAAAATGTAGATCGCCTATTTGTTGGGATGAGGTCGGTGAAGCGAAGATCGTGGGTATTGATTTGCTTCAGGATTCAGTTGAGAAAGTTAGAGTTATCCGGGATCGATTGAAAACAGCCCAGAGTCGACAGAAGAGCTATGCAGATAACCGAAGGCGAGATCTTAGTTTTCAGACCGGTGATTTTGTGTTCTTGAAAGTATCTCCGAAGGTGGGTATTCGAAGGTTCGGGAAGAAAGGCAAATTGGCTCCGAGGTTTGTTGGACCGTTTGAGATTTTGGGGAAAGTGGGACTTCTAGCATATCGACTTGCGTTACCATCTTCTTTGGACCGGTTACATAATGTTTTTCACGTTTCTATGCTTCGGAAGTATGTTCATGATCCATCTCACGTGTTACCGAGGGTACCGGAGGATATAGAGCTCGACATGACTTACGAGGAACGACCGGTTCGGATTTTAGATTCCAAAGTCCAAGAGTTGAGGAACAAAAGCATTCCGTTGGTTAGAGTTCTTTGGAGGAATCACAATGTTAAGGAATCGACTTGGGAGCTTCGAGAGGAGATGGAGCGTAATTATTCGTGGCTTTTTAATTCGGGTAAGTCTCGTTAAAATTCGGGTCGAATTTTCTTTAAGGGGGAGTGAATGTCACGACCCGAAAACCCGTCTCTATTTTCTAATAATAAATATTTAATTATTTATTTATTTCTTATTTAATTGTTTAAATTATTATTTAATTAATAATTTATGTGTGCATTTTATGTATTATAATAATTTTTGCCTAGCATTTTATTTGGGCCATTTGTCTTAGTGTAGTATTATTTGGTCTTAGTTGTTAGTAGGAAGTATTAGAGTTTGTGTATTTAGTGGGGAGGGGGTCTAAGTGTAAGTTTTTGAAATTTATCATCTCCCTACTCTTCCTTCTCCCTCACTCTCCTCCTCACCCTACTCCATTCTCAGTTTCTTTCTCTCTCTCTCCAAGAAAGGTAAGTTTTTCTTCTCTCCCTTCTCTCTTCATTTCATCCTCTTCCTCTCATCTTTTCTTAGTACTCATTTTATGAAATGTGCTTGGATCGTCGATAGGATCGTAGGGAGCTAAGAATATTCGAATTCCGTCAACTTTGAGAAATCCGGGTAAGTTGCTTTTCCCCTATTTTGTGCTAGAAATGCTACTCCATGTTTATTTGGTGATAGGAATTCTATTTGTTGCATCTTGGGTGGATTTGGGAATGATTTACATTTTGTTCATTTTTGTGAAAATTTGGTATTTGAATCATCCTTGATTGAGGTTCTCTAGATGATGTTCTAGGAGTTCTTTTGGCTTCCAAGTGGTGTGGGTACTTTAGTTTACATATTGGTAGTGTTAGTCTTGAGTTTGGCTTACAATGGTGAAGATTGGGTTTGGTTTGATTTTTGGTTGGAAAAAAAATGGAAGAACCCAGGAATTTTGGCCGGAAATTGCCCCTCCGGGCAAGGGGACGCGCGCACCCTTTGGGAGGGGGCGTGCGCACCCTTATGCCCCTTTGAAAACTAAATCTTCTGATCACCTAGGGCGCGCGCACCATTTTCTAGGGGGCGTGCGCTCCTTCCTTTGTTTCACAACTCAAAAACCTTCTGATGCCATAGGGCGTGCGCACCCTTTTCGGGCGAGCGCGCGCACACCCTCCCTTGGCCTTCTTGGAAAGAAACTTCTGATCCTATAGGGCGCGCGCACCCTTTCTGCGCGGGCATGCGCCCCCTCCGCTGTACAAGCCCTGAGCTTCATCCTCTTGAATGTGATATGGGAATTGTGTTATCATTGTTGAGATTATTGGAACACTTTAATTATGTGTTGTTGGTTCATTTCACTTTCTTGGTGACTTCTTGATAAGGATTCCCTACTTTGGAATCAGTGGTTGTTTATTTAAGCTAGTGTTTATTACTTAGCTTTCATTTGAAAGTCCAGCTGGTTATTTGTGTATCGAGTCAGACAATGGATAATGCTATAATGGCACAAGCCAAGTCCAGTATAGCATCGCCCATTGGTCCTTGTTTCCTCATTCAGATTGGCCTTGGATGGGATGATCTAGCTCCTTTTGTGAGTATTCTAGCTACACGTTTTGGAGCATGACTTTGTGGCATGGCTCCCGCCCTTTTGTGGCACGTTACTTTGTTATTGGTTCCGGTACCGGGGGTTTTCTCTTCAGCTTTAATGCTACTATGAAGATGTGGATTGTTGATTATTGAAGCTGCGCAGCAACCTTTATTTGGTTCTTTCAGTTGGAAAACCTTAGCTAATATCCTTTGTTACTTGTTTATTTCCGCCGCTATCTGTTAAATGATAATTGCTAGGTGCTATGTGATTTATTATTGATTATTGCATCATAGCATGTCATGTAGTTGCATTAGTAACTTATTGAGATTTATCTCACCCCCTTTCTTTTATCTTTGTTTTTCCTTAACCCCCCCCCCAGGAGGAAAGGATTAGACTCGCTGATCACGAGGAGGACGTCGCGAGGGTTGAGCTTTTGGGGCAAGTTGTTATTGGTGGGTTTACATTACATAAATGTGTAACCTTTTTTGGGAATAGTTGTACCAAACTTGACGTCATTAGAGTTTGTATATTTTATTATTTTGGGTGTAAGCTTATGGAGCTTACACTAGTTTATATTTTGTTCTTCAAGTTGGATTTCAAAACTTTGTGTTATCATCTTTTGGTATAAAAGGAAATTTTTATCTTCATTATTTTAGAGTTTATTGTTTAAGTCGACGTCCAGCTCGCGTACTCCGGGCCCGCGGGGTCGGGGTCGCGACATATAATCTTGACTTAATAATAAACATGGTCCATTAGAGCAATCATTTTGATGATCTTAACTAAGACAAATTTCAAATATCTCGACAAGTCTTCTTTTCTTCATCTAAAGAAAGAGCTAAACACTTATATTCTTTCAAGCAAGGGCTTCCCTCCATTATATGCCATATGCTCAAAGAGCTCACCAAAACAAAGGAACTCTCCCGAAAATTCCCTTGCATGTTTCCTCCAAGAAAAATACTTTAAATACCCGTTCCATCGAGTCGGATGGATCACTCATAAAAAAAATGCACCAAAAAAGTAGCCCGCTTGGTTGAAAACCCGCAAGGGCGGCTGTAGACACCCCGCCTTGGGACCTCTCACCCCGATTGCATACATAGTATTTTTATTTACCTTGTTTTTGTTAATTTCTGTTACTTCAGTTAAGTTCCTAACTGATTCCGTTAGTTTTGGACTAAACTGCATAACAGAGTTAACTTTTAGGGTCATTCTGTCATTTTTAGACTTGGGCGCATCCCGTAATGGTCATAGGGCGCGCGCGCGTTTGGTCCAATAGGCCAGATTCGCGCGCTTCCCATTTTTCCAGTTACAGATTGCAGTCTTTTCCCTCCATTTTCTTGATCACAAAGACCTCTTTTTACATCCACATTCATCTCCTTTTATTTCATAACTCCCAATCCCACACTTCTAGCCATCTTTTTAAAATAAAATATCTTTTTTATTTTATTTGATTTTCTCTTTATTATTTAATTTTCTTTATTTTCTTATTGGTTAGAAAAGTTTTTTTTCCTCATTTTTCACTTATAAATACTTCTTCTTTTTACCTTAGAAAGGTACCTTAGACCTCAATTTTAGACCTTGAGACTTCAACTTTCTCTACACCTAAACTCTACACAAATTCTCTTAACAACATGTCTCTACAAAAACACTACACAAAGTGTTGCACAACAATTTCTCTACAACAACTCCATCTCCAAGTTAAAGTTTGAAGTTGTTCCTTTCTAAATGTACTTTATTCTTCTTCTCTTATTTTACTTGTCTAGTCATTGTATGCAATCCCCATAAAAAGGGAACATAACCAAAAAGGTCACTTCACTATTGAAGTTTGGTCAAGGTTATATTCCAACATTCTAAACTCGATTTTAATTTACCATTCATTTCTTAATGTAATTGTTTGACATGTAATTGTTGGCATAAATCAATAAAATTATTTATCTTTTTATTTCCCCTTTCTTTTCATTGTAATTGTTAGCACGTTTTATATTAATACAAGAAGGACATTTAGCATTAGAACACCAATAGTAGCAAGACCCGCGTAAGCAGGGCGGAGTGGGTGTTTAAGTACTTCCCACTCCGTCATCTAACCCCCGAACCCTTCTCTTCCCGAATCTCTGGTTTTGTATATAAATTTAGACTATTCTTAGGTTTTTCTTATGTTCCTTTAAAAACATAGGTGGCGACTCTAAACACTTAAAACCAAAATAGACATCCTAGGATAATTCACCGCTCTAGCCAAGTTGTGGTCTTCCCGGGGTATCTACAGTGGCAACTCCGCTGAGGACTATATAGAGGGTTAAACTTGCGTTTCTGCTTTTGGTGTTCTTTTTACTGTTTTCTGTGCATTTTGGTGAAAAGGGTTGGAAGCGCGCGCCTCTGGCCTTCTTGGCCTAAAGCGCGCGCGTCCGACCCCAACCACTAGAATCGCCCGCCTCTCATCTCGTCCTTCAATTTCATGTTATCTGTGCTAACAATTACTGCAAGGGAAAAAGTTATTATTTAGGGTCAAGGCAATCCCTTGAACCCATGAGTTTGCAGGTACTGCCCAGAATCGGGCGCTTCAGCCTCTCTCGCTCGGAGGCGCGCGCTTCCCACTCTCACTGCCCAACGCGCGCGCTTCTGGGCATTTTCCATAAACAAAAAAGTGCACAGAACAGAATGGTTTTGATAGTGTGTGGGCGTCGGGCCTGCACATAACTTCTTTTACTTTCAGTTTTTTTTATCGGTCACACGGGTGATTCGAAAGTTGTAAATACGTGCTTATTTTTTTTTTCTTTCTTTGAAAAAAAATGATTTTTGTCACTTGGCTTGACCTCACAGTACATGCACATATTCCTATGAATTTCTACCAATCGAGTCGCACAAAGTCCATAACCCCAAACCTATCGAGGCCCGTCCTAGAGAGTTTCAAGCTCCACCCGACCTTGAATCTCTCGAAGCGGCAAACCTCAACCCGTGTCATAGTTCACGACTACATGCCGGGGGTGACCTTAAGCCTCTCTTTAGCGAAGCACAAGCCAACACATTCTTAGTCTAGGTTCTAACACTCCGTGATCAAGTCGGTTTTCGTGTGTCGAGATTTCCCTAAACTAATGTCATCAAATCATACATGCCGTTTCCAAAAGAAACAAGTGGTTATCATGGACGAAATAAAACTTCGTTCCCAAGTGTGAATACGTGTGTTTAAAATTGAGATATTCATAGTAACATTAAAATATGAGAGTCGCCACGCCGTTTTAATTAGCCAAAACATTGAGAAAAAGCATGTTAATGGGTTTGGGGGTCAAATTACGACAAGAGAAGAATATTAAGTGTTATCACTCCTATTGCCCGAATGATAGGTCTTTCTATCATGATGTGGTGTATGTTGTGTGCGATGTGTTTGAGACCGGATCCGAAGATTTCCTACGTTCTTCTCAATGTGAGAAGCTCAGGTCAGCGTAGTTCGAGAAGAATTTAGAATAGGCAGAAGGATCGGGATCATGCGTAATGAGGGGGAAATTACCTAAAGATTAGGGTTTAGAAGTAGTTCCTAGATCGTGTTCGGGTTGATGAACCCTAGATCATCATCGGCTATTAACACGTTAACATGAAGATCGCAACCCTAAATATAGCATAAATAAGGTTTTAATCTAAGAACATGAAGAACATGCGAAGAACATATTATGAACATATGAATAATATGATGAACATATGAATAAACATGCTAAGAACATGAATATTATGAATCTAAACTAAGAATATGGCAAGAACATGATGAAAAAGTTAGAAAACTTACCTATGTTGGAAAGAAATAAACCTTGATCTTCTTGGGATTCTTGGGAGTGTTCTTGGATGCTTAAATGACTTGATTTGGGATCAAAATCGTCACTTGTGAGCTCCAAAATTCGGATATAAGCTCTCCAAAATCGGGCCCTAAACCTAGATGTAAGGATAGGTTTATATAGTAAAATGAGGGGGAGATCTGACGGTCCAGATCACCCGAGGCAAAGATGGCCGCGTGGCCAAGATCCTTGATTGGCCAGATCTTCTTCATCAGACGACTGAGATTGCATTTGGCAAACATGGCCGCGTGGCTAAGTCCTCCGTCTGACCTGATTTTCAAGCTAGGGTTTAATCTGAAATAAGGAAACCCTATTTTGGCCATTTTTAGGATATTCTAGGATATTGAGCTATATTTTGGGAATCCGGGACAAGTCTTTGCAAGGTTTTTAATTCCTATAAAGTCCTTGTATATTTGGGAAAGCCCTAATAAACTCATTTTCAGATCGGGTACTAACAGTAGCCCTTCGGCGACGTTTCTTGCAAGGCAATGGGGGGGTCGACGATAAAATAAGGATCTGTTCTGAAACATGAGTTTCAAAATAGATGAAGGGTGATGGGACAGCTAAACCTTGGCAGGCGACCTACGTATCCGTGGGGGAATCAAGCCAAATGTAGTTCAAATCTATTAGGGAAATTGTAAACGATTGTCCTCTGGTGGGGGAGCAACGCCTTCCGCTGGGGATAACTTCGAGTTGCGAGGGAAACATCTGTTGGGGATGATAAATGACCACGTCAGTCGGGTGGCTGAACCTTTTTAGGCTTCCTACGTATCCTCGGAGGAATCAAGCCGGTCGTCGTTCGGAGGGGATAGGAAATGACCAAGGCGGTCGGGCGGCTGAACCTTTTCAGGCTCCCTACGTATCCGTGGGGGAATCAAGCCGGACGTAGTTCGGAGATACTAGGGAAAGAAAGGAGGAAATAAACGAGACATCAGACTCCTGCTGGGGATAACAATCCTACGGACACTATCCTGTATGAAGACTGGACATTCGTAAGGTAAACGAGACATCAGGCTCCTGTTGGGGATAACTATCCTACGGACACTATCCTGTATGAAGAACGAACATTCGTAAAGGAAATGAGACATCAGGCTCCTGCTGGGGATAACAATCCTACGGACACTATCCTATATGAAGACTGAACATTCGTAAAGGAAACGAGACATCAGGCTCCTGCTGGGGATAATAATCCTACGGATACTATCCTGTATGAATACTGAACATTCATAAAGGAAATGAGATATCCGGCTCCTGCTGGGGATAATAATCCTATGGATACTATCCTGTATGAAGACAGAACATTCATAAAGCAAACAAGACATCAGGCTCCTACTGGGGATAACAATCCTACGGTTACTATCCTGTATGAAGACTGAATATTCGTCAAGCAATAAAGTCGTTGTTCGGACTTTATTGGGGAAAGGAATAAAGGACAACAATGGTGCGAGACATATAGACGGCGAGGTCTAAATAATCCCAAGATGGTAGAACGGTAATAGCCGAAACTTACGCGATATAGAGGTAGACGGGCCTCTATGAATCGCAATTTATAAAATAACAAGTGCTGGATCTTACGCAATGTAGAAACAAACGAGCTTCTCTCAACCGCGACAGATCTAGAACACACATGATATAGAGGTAGACGGGCCTCTGTGAATCATGATGATAAATGCTGGATCTTACGCAATGTAGAAACAAACGAGCTTCTCTCAACCGCGACAGATCTAGATCACACATGATATATAGGTAGACGGGCCTCTGTGAATCATGATAGTCCTAAGCAAGTGTTTGGGGTGCACACAATGTAGAAACGTCGTTCCTGTGAATTGCAGCAAGAATTTCGTGAGAGATAGAAATTTTGAGGGGCTTTCCGGACCCAAACGTAATGAATTTCGGTTAAAATAGGTTAAGGATACCTAAATTGAACAAACAAGAAATAAACCAGGGGTAAAATGGAAAATCTGCATGTGGAGGCAAAGATGATGGATTGTTATGAAGTCACAAACGGGATGAACTCTCAGGGAGTCACAAAGGTGATAGACTCTCGGGAAGTCACAAAAGGGATGAGCTCTCGGGGAGTCACAAAATGGATGATCTCTCAGGGAGTCACAAAGGTGACAGACTCTCGAGGAGTCACAAAGGTGATAGACTCTCGGGGAGTCGCAAAGGTAAAGGACTCTTTGGTGAGTTGAAAAGGTGATAGACTCTAGGGGAGTCACAAAGCGATGGACTCTCGGGGAGTCGCAAAGGTGATAGACTCTAAGGGAGTCGCGAAACAGATGGACTCTCGGGGAGTCGCAAACACTTTATCAGAGGGGGCAATCATGGAGAGCGTAGTGTCTAGGTTCCACTTATCCTAAATTAGGAAGGAATGCATAATATGAGGCTACGAGCCATTGAGACAAAGGCATTAGGTATGGAACATTTTGCTTTGGTTGCTTAGGGTAGGACCTAAGGCTTTTAGGGAAAGGGGATAAGAAATATGGTAACCTCTTAAACTTGAGATAAGGATGCAAAAGATGTTATGGTTGCTTAGGCTTGAGATTATGTCTTGGAGATAATGTGGGTTTCCTAGGCTTACGGGCTAGGGATTGGAGTTCATTAAGTATGAGGAGAGTATTGTATCCTAAGCTTAGTGCTAAGGCTTGGAGAGGTTGAGGTTTTGGAATTTCCTAGATGCTAGGGTTTCGAACAAGGGTTGGGAAATAATATTGTATTCTAAGCATGAGGACATGGTTTAGAGAAACTGGCGTGGAGGACCAAGACTTTCCTAGGTTTGGGACTAGGGTTTAGAAATATCCTACGCTTCGAGGCTAGGGCTTGGAGTTAGAAAGGTTGTGTCCTCATAGGATTGAGACTAGGGATTGTTGGGAAGAGTGTAGCTTGCTAGGTTCATGCTTAGGGATTTGATTTTGTTTTGGAAGGGGTATCGTATCCTAGGCATAAGACTAGGGCTCAATAAGATGGGGGATTGAGATTGGAAATTTCCTAGATTTTGAGACTAGGGTTTCAGGAATTTGGAAAGGATGTTGTATATGGAGCTTTGGGAGCTTTCTAGGCTTGAGGCTAGGGTTTGGAGGGAATGTGACTACCTAGGCTCGGGGCTAGGGTTTGGAGAGAATGTCACTACCTAGGCTCGGGGCTAGGGTTTGGAGAGAACGCAACTTCCTAGGCTTGAGGCTAGGGTTTAGAGAGAATGTGACTACCTAGGCTCGGGGCTAGGGTTTGGAGAGAATGTGACTACCTAGGCTTGAGGCTAGGGTTTGAAGTTGACTACCTAGGCTTGAGGCTAGGGTTTAGAGAGAGTGCGACTACCTAGGCTTGAGGCTAGGGTTTGGAGTGAATGCGACTACCTAGGCTTGAGGCTAGGGTTTAGAGGGAATGTGACTACCTAGGCTCGGGGCTAGGGTTTGGAAAGAAAGCGACTTCCTAGGCTTGAGGCTAGGGTTTGGAGCGAATGTGGCTTCCTAGGCTCGAGGCTAGGTTTGAAGAGAATACAACTTCCTAGTCTTGAGTCTAGGGTTTATAGAGAACGCGACTTCCTAGGCTTGAGGCTAGGGTTTGGAGAAGATTTGACTTCCTAGGCTTGAGGCTAAGGTTTGGAGAGAATGCGACTTCCTAGGCTTGAGGCTAGGGTTTGGAGAGAATGAGACTTCCTAGGCTTGAGGCTAGGGTTTGGAGAGAATGCGACTTCCTAGGCTTGAGGCTAGGGTTTGGAGGCCGGAAGTGTTTGACGGTTCTTGGTTTAGACTAGGAAAGTTTGAGGTCTAAGAGTGTTATGGTTTGGGGCAGGTGAGCTTGATACCTCATGGCTGGGTAGGCTCGATAGATTAGACCTAGGCTAGAGTGCTAGGGTTTAGCTAGGGTAAGACTCAGACAGGTGATAAGGAGACCGGGGCCTAATGGAATGGTAGGCGTGAGACTCAAAATATTTCGATGGCTAGATAGGATAGCCTTGGGACGTAAGGCTTTCAACCAGGTAAGTCTTTTGTCCTAAAGGAATCGCGTTATGGGTTAGGACCAGGCAGGCTTGAGGTCGGGCCAAAGAGCGATGGATTGGGATTGGATGATCCTAGAGTGTTGAAAGTTTAGGCTAGGTGCAAGCCATAGGTGTGGGAGATAGGGTTTGGAGATGTGACCATGTTGGCGCTTAGGACAAGAATTGAGTCTCAAAGACTTGCTCGAGTACAATAGGTACCTAATAGGATTAGGTACGCTTGGGGACCTAAGTTTGTCCTAGAGGTCATGCGCGTGACCAAGCTCGTTTTGCAATTGCGAAGGTAGGTTAGGGATGGGACCAAAGGTGTTAAGGACATCGGTTTTAACCTGATGGGTATTGAGATCTCTATGGCATGGCATGGTATGCGCGAGATACTATATACTTGAGCAGGTTCAAGGTTTGGACTCATTGGGGGAGCGAGGTTTGAGATCTAAGGAGTTTAAGGGGAGGATCGCGTAAGTTCGAGGTTAGGACTCGGCTTGGATTAAGTAGGTTGGAGACCTAAGGGGTTGAAGGTCAGACTAGGAAGTCTTTTGAGGCTAAATGGGTGACACTAGGTTTAAGAGTGGTAGGGCCATGGTTTGGATATGACGGTAGGCGTAGATGGCATTGTTTTGGTTGGACCGAGCAGGCTTGGGAATTAAAGAGTTCTAAGGGTTGAGATCTAAGGTTATAGACCTAGAAGGTAGATAGTCCTATAATCTAAGGGGTTTAGGAGTTGAGACCTAAGGTGTGGGTCGGATATGCTAGAGACCTAAAAGATAGGCGCTTGGTAGACTCGAATGGTCTTGGGATCTAAGGGATCGCTCAACAGGTTAGACTGGGTAGACCTAAGAGGTTGGACCTAAGAGGATAAGGTAGCCAGGGCTTAGACGGGGTAAGAATGAGTATGTGGCGGTAGGTTTGAGATCTAGGAGATCGGGTAGGCTCGGGACCGGTAGGCTTGGGACCTAATGGGTCACTCCAAGGATTTGGCTTTGGTAGATCGGTTTAAGGATAGAGACGGTTTGAGGCTTTAGGAGTCATGCTACGAACTTGTGGAAGGTCGACCTAAGGGGTTATGGTGTAACTTAGGTAAGACTGACGGGGTAGGCTCGGGACCTAAGGTTTTGAATCAGGTGAGTTTGGGACCTAGAGAGTTGAGGGTTTAGGCCTAGAGGTGTCCTAAAGTGTGGAGATAAGGCGAAGGACCGAGTCGGTTAAAAAATCACAGAGATGGGTCAGAGATGGACCGAGGATGTTTTCACAATTTTGTGGAGACCGAGAGTGCGGGTTTATAAACAAAGTGTCAGGGAAGAGAAAACTTTTGAAAGTGTTATGACTTTATAAAGATGCCTTATAATTAATCACAATTCTAACCAATTCAAAGAACTTATCACGTGCCGAGTTTGACGATGAGGGGTGCCCTTTTTCTAAGTACATCCTTGTTGAAGCCTAGGTATTCTCTAAGAAACCACATAGTCGACCCATCCTATTGGAGATTCTCTAGTTTGGTGAGCGGGTATCCTCCCACCTTTGAGAAATTCTACGTCGAGCTTGATGATGAGGGATGCCCTTCTTCTAAGCACGTGCTTTGTTGAAGCCCCGGTATTTTCTGAGAAACCACATAGTCGACCCATCCAGTTGGGGATTCTCTAGTTTGATAAGGGCGTAGAGCACCCTTTTTTCTGCCTAGACCGCCCTTGCGGGTTTTCAATCTAGCGGGCATCTCTTTTGCGTCATTTTTTTTTGAAATCATTCAGTCGACTCAAAAAAGGAAAAAGAATTATTTGAAAACATGCAGGGACATTTTAGAGAGAGAAAGAGAGAGAGATCGAGAGTAGTCGTATATCGACTCTTTGACCAATTATGAGAAGTATATGTATCATTGGAAGCCCCTGCTTGACAGAAAGTGTTTGGCTCTTCCTAGATTGTAGAGCAGAAGACTTGTCGAGACATTTGAAAAAAAATTTATTCAAGATTCTCATTTGATTGCTCGATAATGGACCTCGTTAATTGATTAATGAGTTCTGGTTAATGTGTAAACAAGTAGCCTCAAAATAATAAATGTTTTGATCAATTGTGAGTGAAGAAACCAGAAGTAGAAATATATGGGGAGAGAGAAGAGAAAGAAAATTGGCTCAAGGTGGGTTGTGTATATTTTGGACCAGACCTGAAGGTTGCCTACGTTCTCCTCAAAGTGAGAAGCTCAGATCCGCGTAGTTCGGGGGTGGCCTGGCTGATGATGAAGTTGGGTTTGAGTTTAGGGGTGTGAGGTGAGTTGTTCCTTGTTGAGGTGGGTTGCTCCGTTGTTGCTTGTTGCTTTGGATTATTTCATTGTAGCTCATTGCGGTGGATTGCTCCATTGTAGTTGTCATAGGCTGCTGTCGTGTTAATCTTCTTTGTAGGAAAGGAAGAAAAATAGAACATTTGAAGTGAAAAGAAAATTGGACTTTTACTTTTCCATGGTGATAGCCCCTTCTATTTTTCTTTTATTTCTTATTTTACCTCTTTGTGCACACCCTTTTTTTTTTTTTGCCTAGGCCGCCCTTTCAGGTTTTCAACCTAGCGGGCTTCTTTTTTGTGCAATGCTCTAATTTTTGCCTAGGTCGCCTTTTTGGGTTTCAACCTAGCGAGATTTTCCTTTTATATTTGTACATGAAACATTAGGCGAGACGAGCCCCTAGTTTGCTTTCGCCTTTGCCGACTGCAAGGTAACCTCCTTATAGTTCAAGCGGCCTTTTGCTGATGAGGGGGATCCGTAGCCCCTTGATTCCTACCGGCAGAGCTCCATCAGATTGTCACGTGGCACCCATGAATGGCATGAACAACTCTGTAAATTTCTTTTACATTTGTGATGGAATACGGACAGCCCCAGTGTATCGGCATGTAGTACTTATAAAGGGGGCAAACAACCTCTTGAATTGGGGCAACATTGATTCCTATTTGATGATGAGCAACCGCAGTCCACGTCTTCGTCATGACCGTATGGAAAAGGGGTCTAATGGTAAGATGGGAGGTGTATGAGGATAGTGTATGGGAGAAGGTGTATAGGGAGAGTGTACATGAAGGGTGTATATGGGGTGAGTGTATATAGGGAGTGTATGGGTATAGAATGTAAAGAGAAGAGAAAGTGATTTGTTCATCCCAATTGATCAAAGCATTTGTTATCTTGAGATTAATTGTTTACTTAGTTATGTGAATGGTTTGTGGGTCCATTTACCTTTTAATGAGTCGTCATTAATGAGTAAGATTAAGATTAATTCATCATATAAAGATATAGCAATCAAGTGAAATTGGTAAATAAGACAATTTTCATGGAATTGATTTATGCAAGATTATGTCTCAAGTCTAGAGAGAAAAGAAATAAAGATTCTTTTATCGGAACTAAAAGATTTAAGCTGACTAGTTCGGGGTGGACTTTTACTTAAATAAATAAAAATAGTCCAAGGTGGACTTTTGACTAAGGACACTCTAGAACCTACGAAGACTGAATGACCTTTTTTTTTTTTTTTTTTTTTTATAAAGGAGGTAGCCTCAATTTGCTCATTCTGATATCCAACCACATTCCTTAGGCGCGTGGCAGCGTTGGTTTGAGTTGTCGGGACGTGGCCTCTTTTCATTTCTTCCCTTGTTAACACTGCGGGATTCCTCCTCATTAATGTCTACATCGTCCTTGGTGCGTTGAGGTGATCTGAAGTGAATTGATGAGAGATTTTTGCTACCACGATCGGAGATCTCTTGTCGTTAATCCCAAACACCACCTTGGATTTATCGTGTCTAATTCTTTGAGCTTCTCAGAGATGCTTTGTCTCTCCTTCGAATGATGGATCTCTTGTGCCTCAAGTGCTTTGGCTATCTCCGTCCTATGGCGCTTCTCTTGGGCTTCTAATGCCAAGTGCAATTCTTCGGATTGACGTCTGTTTCTTATGTCAACGATCATCTTCAAGTCTTCTATGTGCCTTCTTTCTTGGGCGTTGAGTCGTTCGGCCACGCAAGCAAGGGCAATCTCGAAGTATTTTGATGACATGTGTGGGCGAGCTATGGTAGCGACAATATTGGCACATTAATCATTTTTAATGATGTTAGGCTCATAATTAATGACAAGGCATCGTCATAAAATCACTTTTGGAAAAGAGTCAGTCTCCATATTTTTGAAATGCATTTTTTTGACAAAAATTTGAAAGTTTGATCGGGCCGAAGTTGCCTACGTTCCCCTTACCATGAGAGAGAGGTCCCACAAAATAAAAGGCTCAGGTCGCCGTAGTTCGAGTCAAGTTAGACTTTTAAAAAAAAAGGTGAGAGATGACCATATAGGTCAAAAAGAGGGAGATGACTCGGTCCTTGGTCAAGCATGGGTGAGGAAGACCTATGTGATTTGGTTTCAACTTAATCGAGTCGGGTATGGTTTGACCTAAGGTTTGTCCTAAATAGACCGAGAGGTTGATCAAGGAAGATCGCGTTGATAATGGTGGGTTGACCTAGATGGGTGAAGGATAGGTCATCCTAAATGAGAAGGGTTGGATTGACCTATATGGTAAATGGATCAAGGTAGCGGGTCGCAGAGGGACAGACGTGGTTTTCCCTAGGTGGGTCAAATGTAGGTTGGTTGGCCTAGATGGTTGACCTAGACGGGTCAAAGGGAGGTAAGTCGACCTAAGCGGGTCAATGATCGACCTAGACGGGTCAAATACAGGTAGACTGGCCTATTTGGGTTGGTTGACCAAAGGAGGTTGGAGATTGACCTATATGCATCCCAGATAGGTAAGTCGACCTAAGCGGGTTAAGGATTGACCTAGGAGTTAAAGGTTGACCTAAGGGGTCAAAAGGTGATAAGGTTGACCAAGGAGGTCAAGGGTTGACCTAAGAGGTCGAAGGTGATTGGGTTGACCTAGGGGGTCAAAGGTTGACCTAAGAGGTCAAAAGCGGATAAGGTTGGCCTAAGGGGCCAAAGTTTGACCTAGGAGGTCAAAGTTTGACTTAGGAGGTCAAAGTTTGACTTAAACGGATAAGATTGACCTAGGGGGTCAAAGGTTGACATAGGTAGTCAAAGGTTAACCTAAGAGGTCGAAGGTGATAGAGGTAGACCTAAGAGGTCAAAGGCGGATAGGGTGGACCTAGGGGGTCAAAGATAGACCTAGGAGGTCAAAGGTAGACCTAAGAGGTCAAAGGTGATAAGGTTGACCTAAGGGGGTCAAAGGTTGAGTTAAGAGGTCAAAGGTGATAAGGTTTACCTACGGGGTCAAGGGTAGACCTAGGAGGTCGAAGGTGATAGGGTTGACCCAAGGGGTCGAGAGGTTGACCTAAGAGGTCAAAGGGTGATAAGGTTGACCTAGGGGGTCAAAGGTTGACCTAGAAGGTCAATGGTTGATAAGGTTGACCTAGGGGGTCAAAGGTTGACCTAGGGGGTCGAAGACGGATAAGGTTTACCAAGGGGGTCAAGGATTGACCTAGGAGGTCAAGGGTTGACCTAGAGGGTCAAAGGTTGACCTAGGAGGTCGAAGGTGATAGGGATGACCAAGGGGGTCGAAGGTTGACCTAAGAGGTTAGAGGGTGATAATGTTGACCTAGGGGGTCGAGAGGTTGACCTAAGAGGTCAAATGGTGATAAGGTTCACCTAAAGGGTCAAGAGGTTGACCTAAGAGGTCAAAGGTGATAAGGTTTTGACCAAAGCGGGTCGAGATGAAGGGTAGACCCAAATGGATCGTAATGATGGGTAGACTTAGATGGGTCAAACGTAATGGGTACGTAACCTAGATAGGTCAAGATGAAGAGTTTTGACAGATGGACCAATGGATGAGCGATGGACCTTAGAGGTCGCCTAGATGCAATGCGCATTTTATTTTACGAAAAGTTTTGTATTATTTACATCCTAATTGGTTGGTCCAAGGAGTGTCCTAATCTCTATGTGTAGGTTGACACGGGTAGGATAAAAGGTTCCCACCGCTCGCAAAGCGTACACGATGAGTGGAGGAAACGAGTGGCTCGAAAAAAGGGCGGCAGTAGCACCACTAATTTCTGCACATCGAATGCTCCGGGGGTAATAAGGGACATGTGCAGTGCTGACACGGACTAGTGATAGTGTGTGGCAAGAAACTAATTCTTTTTATGGAGAAAAAGAGAAGTTTTTGATGTTGGTATGTATGCAATGCAGTGCAAGAGATAAGAAAAGATAAGAATGTACAAGGGAGCATAACAAAGTTTTGTTTGTCTTTGGTGAACATAGCGAAAGTATAAAATACATGCATTGACATGGTAAAAATACAAGGCACAAGTGTTAGCATGGCAAAAATACAAGGTACATGTGACGAAGTGGTATAGTACAAGGAGCATATGAAAGCATAGCAAAATATGAGGTGCATGTGTGAACATGGGAAAAATGTGCGGTGCATGCAAGAACATGGCTAAAGTGTAAGGGGCATACAAGAACATGGCAAACATCATGATGTAAACGAAAGTTAGACCCACTAAGTTTGAAAAAGTTTCAAAGCAGTCCCCAGCAGAGTCGCCACTGTGAATACGTGTGTTTAAAATTGAGATATTCATAGTAATATTAAAATATGAGAGTCGCCACGCCGTTTTAATTCACAAAATCTTGGGAAAACCTGTTTTACACTAACTTAGTGTAAAAAGTGTTTTTAAGGCGGTGGTAAACTTGTAAATATTATCTTGCGCAAAAAGCGGAGAACGCTGTGAGTAGGCGCGGTGGCATTGATGTAAATAACTGGAACTTATGAAAACTCACTAGGCACTTTTCGAAATTGTAGGAGGCATTTTTCAATATTACAGCAGGCATATTTTAACACTAGAGCAGGCACATGTTTGACATGCCTGCTGGGTTTTTTTTTTTTTCAAGTGCCAAAAAAAGTGCCTGCTTGAGTTTTAAAACATGTCTGCTTGTTTTTTTTTTTTTTCAAGTGCAAAAAAAAATGCCTTCTCCAAGGTAAAAAAGTGCCTGCTTGAGTTTTAAAACATGCCTGCTTGGTTTTTTTTTTTTTTTTTTTTTTTTTTTTTGGTAAGTGCCAAAAAAAGTGCCTGCTTGAGTTTAAAAACATGCCTGCTGCGTTTTTTTTTTTTTTTTTTTCAAGTGCTAAAAAAAGTGCCTTCTCTAAGGTAAAAAAATGTCTGCTGTGAAAGTCCCAAAAAAAGTGCCTGCTGTAAAAATATTGGAAAGTGCCTCCTATAGTATTGAAAAGTGCCTGCCCAAGAACCCTTCTATGTGGAAAACACGTTTTACACTAAGACTAGTGTAAAACGCGTTTTTCACAAGAACGACTCGTTTTAATTAGCCAAAACATTGAGAAAAAGCATGTTAATGGGTTCGGGGGTCAAATTACGACAAGAGAAGAATATTAAGCGTTATCACTCCTATTTCCCGAATGATCGGTCTTTCTATCATGATGCGGTGTATGTTGTGTGCGATGTGTTTGAGATCGGATCTGAAGATTGCCTACGTTCTTCTCAATGTGAGAAGCTTAGGTCAGCGTAGTTCGAGAAGAATTTAGAATAGGTAGAAGGATTGGGATCATGCGTAATGAGGGGGAAATTACTTAAAGATTAAGGTTTAGAAGTAGTTCCTAGATCATGTTCGGGTTGATGAACCCTAGATCATCATCGGCTATGAAATAACACGTTAACATGAAGATCGCAACCCTAAATATAGCATAAATAAGGTTTTAATCTAAGAACATGAAGAACATGCGAAGAACATATTATGAACATATGAATAATATGATGAACATATGAATAAACATGCTAAGAACATGAATATTATGAATCTAAACTAAGAATATGGCAAGAACATGAAGAAAAAGTTAGAAAACTTACCTATGTTGGCAAGAAATAAACCTTGATCTTCTTGGGATTCTTGGGAGTGTTCTTGGATGCTTAAATGACTTGAGTTGGGATCAAAATCGTCACTTGTGAGCTCCAAAATTCGGATATAAGCTCTCCAAAATCGGGCCCTAAACCTAGATGTAAGGATAGGTTTATATAGTAAACTGAGGGGGAGATCTGACGGTCCAGATCACCCGAGGCAAAGATGGCCGCATGGCCAAGATCCTTGATTGGCCAGATCTTCTTCATCAGACAGCTGAGATTGCATTTGGCGAACATGGCCGCGTGGCCAAGTCCTCCGCCTGACCTAATTTTCAAGCTAGGGTTTAATCTGAAATAAGGAAACCCTATTTTGGCCCTTTTTAGGATATTCTAGGATATTGAGCTATAATTTGGGAATCCGGGACAAGTCTTTGCAAGGTTTTTAATTCCTATAAAGTCCTTGTAAATTTGGGAAAGCCCTAATAAACTCATTTTCAGATCGGGTACTAACACCAAGTGGTTATTATGGACAAAATAAAACTCTGTCCCCGCATGTATGCTTTATGAGATTAATTTAGTTTAATCCTGTCACATGTAGTTATCACAAGCGTGGTGGAATCCGATGAGTATATGGGACCACGAGAAGGTCTATATACTTGTGTGACGATTCCACTATTTTTTCTAGAAACTCCAAAAAGGACTCCGTCCTTCCGAATTTTGTAAATAATAATAAAAAAAAGAGTCTTTTTCTTTATGGTGTTGAGTCTTTTCTCTTGTTTGTGGGTGAAATTATTTTACTCAAAGGGTATTTGTGGAGCCAACCTAAGATCAACCGTGTTCTTCTAATAGGTCCAATGGCTTCAAATGGCAACGACAACAAGGGTGAGAATATTTCCGTGTCCAACGAAAGGCTTTTCAACATAATAAGAGCCATGGGGGAACAAATGGATAGACTTGTCGAGGATACCCGCCTGTGAATACCCCTTTCCGTCATGCGGGCGACGCACGGGAAGTCTTTCTTTTATTTATCTTTATTTATCTTTTCTATGGGATTAGGATATTCAAATTGGCATTTAACCTTATTAAGAGTCGCCACGTTGTTTTATCGATCTAAAACATTGAGAAAAAGCTAACAGAGAGGGTTCAGGGGTCAAGTTACGACAAGAGAAGAATATCAAGTTATCACTCCTATCGCCCGAGCAGTCGGACTTTCTATCATAATGAATGTGTTAGTAGTGTGTTAGTGTTTGAGACTGGATCCGAAGATTGCCTACGTTCCTTTCGTTTGAGAAGCTCAGGTCAGTGTAGTTCGCACATAATCAGAATAGGGGGAAGAAGCGGGATCATGCATAATGAAGGCGGAGGAGAAAGAATCATGCGAGATGATCACATCCTAGAATAATGATTGTAACATTGATTAGATCAATGTGTAGTCATCATATTCATCATTGGAGAGTTACTGATCATGGGAGTAATTACCTAAAGTTTAGGGTTTTAGAAGTAGTTCCTAGATCTCGTGGATCATCATCGGCTATGCATTATAAGTAGGGATTAAAACATTAGATCTTACATGTTATGCAAAGGATAAGCCGTAGATCTAACATAATAATAAGAATATTATGAACATGTATGAATGAACACATAAACATGAAGATCGCTACCCTAGATATAGAGCATACTATGAATTCTAGCAAGAACATGAATAACACGTTATGAATCATATGAATATAGGCGTATAAACATAATGAAACTAGCATAAATCAGATCTAAGCTAAGAAAACATGACAAATTCTCACCAATGTTGACAAGAACGAATTCGAATCTCTAGCGCGGATTCGTCGGACCTTCGGGATTGCTAGAAAGGGTTAGAGAGAGAGTTTTGCCGTCAGTTTTGGCTGTAGAACTCGGGGGAGAGAATTGTGTATCGAAATTATGAACTGGGGTCACCTATTTATAAGAAAAGTTGACCTGGAGGAAGTGGCTGCCCGGCCGGAACAAGTGGCCGCCCGGCCGGTCCAAGGGATTAACACGGTTTTTGAGGCTCTGATCAATCTGGACTCTGGAGAAGGATTAGATAATGTCTATCTTTGCAGCTTCATCCGATCAGGTCGTCAATATCTTCTTATCTGGGATTTTCGGGAAATTCTGGATAAGTCCTGCGCGTCTCGTAAATACCTGGGAGGTCCCTGTGAGTTCTAGAATGCCTAATAACTCATTTTCAGCTTTGGTACTAACAGTAGCCCCTCGGCGACGTTTCTTGCAAGGCATGGAGGGTCGTCGATTAAGAAAGGAACCGATCTGAAACATGAGTTTTAAATCGAGGGAGAAGTGGTAAGAGAGTGACCAGGTTGGTCAGGTGGCTGAACCTATTGTAAGGCTACCTACGTATCCAAGTGGAATCAAGCTAATCGTAGTTCGAGACCTGCGGGGAAAAAAAGAAACGAGACACCATCTTTTGCTGGGGATAGTCAAGCGTTTGTCAGACAATAAAGTCATTGCAGATGGACTCTATTGGGGAAAGAAAGAAGGCCATACGCACAATATGACAAGAAGTTTTTTAAGAATCAAGAACAGAAATAGGGATGGATTCTAACTTCCTATAGAGCACACGTAATCGATTTAAAGATTGATTTGGAAGATTAGGGCTTACGGAGGTTCCGACCTTCAATTTATAATCTTTAGGGTTTAAGGAGGTTCTGACCTTTTAATTATAGATTGATTTTAGGTATTAGGGCTTACGGAGGTTCCGACCTTCAATTTATAATCTTTAGGGTTTAAGGAGGTTCCAACCTTTTAATTATAGACTGATTTGGATTAAAAGTAAGCCGAGAGGCTAAATTGATTTTTTTTTTCTGGGGAATAACTGGCCGCGTGGCCAGTCCTTCTGATTGGCTGGACCTTATTAACGAGGGTCGCTGATGGGCGCGCGAGATGGAGGGCTGAGATTGTGCCATGTCGCCTGGAGACACTGGCCGCGCGGCTAGTCCTGTCGCTGAACATACCCTACAAACATCCGCCGGCTGTTTCTTTCATCATTACTTTTCTTCACATTCTACTGGGGAAAGAGAGAGAAAAAGAGAGATTTTGAGATATTTTGCTAAATTTGAGATGGATTTTAATTATATATTTGGCGCAGAGCAGCCTTATGAGCAAGGCGAAGGTGCGGGACAGCATTTTGAGCAAGGTGTAGGCGCGGACCCGCCTCAACAAGAGGGGAAACATCAACTACGAGCGAGGATGGCTTCTCGCAACTTCCATCCCGATGAATGGCATTTCTCTGTGGGACAACATTATGACTTGTACGCGGGCACCGACAAACATTGGTCTGGCGGGAGACTGATGGAGACGAAGGAGGTAACAGTCTCACTTTTTGTTATTTCTTTTGGGTATTTTTATGTCTTTTATTTCATACTTGCTGTATTATTTTAAGACTGCATTAAATTAAATTAATCGTTGGTGATTATTAATTTTTTGAGATTTGTTGATTATTTTGGGGATGACAACTATATGCGCAAGTAGATAAAATAAAGCATGTACATTTTAATTTTTAACACATTTATATTGCTAGTTGGGTAACGTACCTTTGTTGTGTTTACCTGCAGAGGATGAAATCTCGCTGGTCCACGAGGGCGGTGGCGGAGATATGGGGGAGATTGCCGCTGGCTGGGATGGTGAAGGAGAGGATCCGGGCTCTGGGCTTCGGTCCGTTTTATGATGCAGTACGAGCTGTAGAGGGGACCCAGAAGGTGGTTGGTCTTGTTGAGGCGATGAGGGAGTATTGGTGGGACACCACCCACACGTTCCATTTTAGTTGGGGAGAGGTGACTGTTACTCCGACCGACTTTGCTGCTATTACGGGGCTCATGTTCACGGACGTGGAGCTACCTTTTGACAAGTCGTTGTCTGTGGACCCATACTGTCAGGTGGAGCTGATTGGGATACATCTTGGCAGGGGTGTGAAGGGTAATGGCTTTGAGGCAGGTTGCCTGAGGACCTTAGTGGATGAGGTTATCCAGGGCTTTGTCGAGGGCATCCATGATACTGACTGTCTGGTGCGGGCCATCTTATATAGCTTGTCGCAGACTCTGTTCCCGAGTGCGGGGACTTTCTGTCGGTTTTCTCTGTTGGGTGCTCTAGCTGATTTGGAGCAGGCGAGCCAGGTTTCTTGGGGCGAAGCTGGGCTGGCGAAGATGTACCGAGCCTTAGATGTCTTCTCGAGGTCTAGTACCTCCTCTTTTTACTGTTTCCAGTTTGCTTTCGAGGTATGTCTCTGACTCAATCTTTTTCATTCCATGTTTGTCTATTGTTCAGAATTGTATAGACTAAAGTATTGCTTTTCTACAGGTGTGGGTCTACGAGATATTCCACATTTCTCCCTTTGGCATGTAGGGGGTCAAGGAAGTCCCGTTTATGAGGTTTTGGGCAAAGAGCAACCGGTTGGAGGGCCGTGGCAAGGCCAGGAAGACTCCCGATCTGGGGATTTTTACCGCGAAATTGAGTGGTCTGCTGCCTAAGGACTTTCAGCTCTTCCCTTGGTCGGATCAGGTGCTGGCAGGGGTCGGTCAGGCTCATGAGTTTACTACTTCCCGCTGCTTCTTGACGGGGTTAACTGGGGACGCCATGTATCTTGGCGAGAGAGTCTGCAGGCAGCATAGCAGACATCCTATATTGTGGGCCCTGAGTGAGCGTCCTAGAGACATGTTATATCTAGCTAGGCTGAGGAGGATCGGTGACTACCGGGTCAGGACTCCGGCCCATTTGTACCAGAGTGGGGCTGGCTATGCATGGTGTGTGGAGCATGTACTGCTGAGCCCGCAGGTTTTGGCGAGAAGGCAGGCTGGTGCCTATCCGGCTAGCTCGAGTAGAGGGGCTAGATATGGTATGGATATGTCGCGGTTCCTGGATAGTATTCGGATGCAGCGGGGTGGTGCAGAGATAGATTTCGATCTGACTCTGACTGAGGCTGATAAGGTCACTGGGGCTCAGCTTCCTTCGCTTGGAGCTACGATATGATACCTTTTGATTTCTGTCTTGCACACACACACTTTAGACTTGTATCTGAACTGTGCTTATCTATCTCAGGTGACTCGGGAGGCTTACATCCGCTCTGTTCGTTGGGGAAATATTTTTGAGAGGCTATTCCGGAGCTTGGCCGCTGCTTGCACCTGCCAATGGGATGATGTGGTGTTGCCTCAGCGTAGAGAGAGATCCCCCATGGAGGCTGAGAGTTCGAGGTCTGTCCGGAGTAGGAGCTCGAGAGCTGGTGGGTCCCGCCGTACGGAGCAGGGTGGAGAGGATGATGATGTGGACATCGAGGATTCTGACTTGGACTAGATGTAGTCCTTTTTATTTCCTGCATTTTGTTAGAGAGAGGGAGAGGAAGAACAAACAAACATATTTATGTAATATTTTATTTGCTTTTGGTATGTAATTGATTAGTATTTTTTTTACATGTTTTTACATTTAGTACAATGCATGAGCCTTAGGGGAAAAATAGGGATTGCACTCTGTCGGGCATTTCTGCCCTCTTTATCGGACCTCTTTTGTGACTTGTGACCTTTAAAATGTCTGAGATGGGTCCATTCGGGCGTTTGTTGGGGACGGACTTGCAATCTGTCTGAACTGGCTTATGTGGCCGCGTGGCCAACCATGGGGAAGGACTGGCCGCGCGGCTAATCCTTGGTCTGACACGATTTTCGTCAGATTTCTCCTTGTATGATCAGGACTTGAACTCCCTTATCTATATAATAACAGCATGCGTTAACAGACGAGGCAGACAGCAATTTTTCTTCCTTTGCTCTAGATTTCGGTTCTTTCACGCCTTTCTGATGGATAGACACCCTAGGATTTCTGAGGAGAGAAAAAACTACTTCATCAAGAGTTTGAAGATATGGGTTGGGAAGCTTTCGAGGACAGCTCGTGCCAACTTTGATAGGAGATTCAGAATTAAGTGTCTTTGGTCTTTGTATAGGGTTAAGTCTGATGAAAACCTGATCCATGCTACTGTCAAGTTCTGGGACAATGAGAATCATGTGTTCAATTTTTCTTACAATGAAATCACCCCCACATACGAAGACTTTGTGGCTCTTTGTGGTGCAACAGTGACTGATAGGGTAGCTATGCCGCAGTATCAAGTGCCTGCAGAACTTCGGGTTTCCCAATTGTTGAGGATTTCTGTTGAAGATGCCAGAGGATTGTTGTTGGATGGTGATGTTAACCTTTGTGGGCTTCCCATTAGGTTTATTAACAGCACGGTGGAGTCTGACACGGCCTTGGATTGTCTGGCACTTTGTCTATTTGCATCGGTATTATTTCCACCTTATGTAGGAGTGGCTACGATAGGTTGTCTTGACATGGTAGACCAGGCTCGAGCCAATCGTAGTATTGTCCCTTGCTTGCTTGGGGAGACTTTGCATGGTATTGGAGAGTTGGCTTCGGGAGCTCGAAAGATGACCAGAGGAAGTACCTGACTGCTAACCTTATGGTTGCAGGAGAGACTTCGAGTCTTGGAGGAACCTGTTGGACCAGTGTCACCTTGGGTTTGTCAGAGTAGGCGCATAAAGCAGCGATTTGTAGGGATGGATCGTTCCGCATGGGTGACATATATGGCACAGATGAGTACGGCTCAGATCAAATAGATGGTACCTCATTGGGGGGTTATCAGAGCGCGGTGGACTCGGAGCGGTCTCTGCATGATTCGGGTCCCTGACTTTGATGAGACTACTTATTACAATACAGTACGAGTGTGCTGTCAGTACGGGATGCCTCAGATTGTACCTTCCTCATGGGATGAGGCTGGTAGCATGGTTAATACCAGGATAATCTCTATGACTGCTGGGGTTGCAGTGCTCTTGGAGCGGTGTTGGTCTTATGATCTCATGCCCAACACTCTCTGTATACAGCGACCACGTGACATACTTATGTCTCGAGAATACTTGGACTGGTACCAGATGACCTTGGGGAACATGGGACAGACTTTAAGAAGATTGAGACGTAGGGTAGTAATCCCTTATGTCTCGAGCAGACGCTTGAGGGAGGACGAGAATGTACAACGGGAGGTGGAAACCGAGTTGGCTCAACTAGCACCTACTGAGAGGAAAAGAAAGAAAGAAGGCCCAAGTGGGGTGACTCAGTTGAGGAAAGACTTGTTTGCGGATCCTACTAGATGGGCTAGACGCGGACGAAGAGACAAAAAACCTAAGAAGGAAGAGGAAGAGGAGGAGGAGGAGTGACTCCGAATATCCAACCACAGTCGTTCCAGACACATAGTTTAGATTTTAGTTTGTTTTAGTTTATTTAAATTTCAAAGCAGGTTATTTATTCACAGGTTCTTTCGAGCTTAGACTCATCAAATCAATGTTAACGTGTAGTGACTTGTGGAAATAGAGATTTTGCTTTAGTAATAAACAGATTGTTTGCTTTATTTGAAATTTTCTCAAACCAGATTTGGATTTTTATTTATTTTAGAGACCGCACCAATGAAGGCTGCCTACGTTCTCCTTTTAAAAGTAGGGCTAAGGGGCTCAGGTCACCGTAGTTCATTTCTGATTGTAGAAAAGGAAGATAGAAGAGGGGAAGTAAAGAGAAATAGTAATATATATATATTTTAACAAGGGGGACGGCCATTGTAGAAGAACGTTGATGGAGAGCAGGACTGCTAATGGAGAGAGACCGTAGTGATCAGTTGTAGTAGTGGCGGAGATTGTAGACCTTGAATGGGAGGAGGTCATCGCTGTCCGCGTAGACCCAATCTTTGTTCTGTTTGGTTAAATGACCCGTCTCGATGAGTAGTCGGACCTCTTCTTTCAACTCTTGACAGTCGTCTGTACTATGCCCTTCATTCTGGTGGTAGGAACAACTTTTGTTTGGTTCGGAAATCTGTAGTGTCGGAGTAGGACAAATTCTTGCATTGGCTGTAGTTTGCCAATTCTGTTCAGTGCTTTGAACATGAGGCTCAACGGTAGATCCGAGCTTGTGCAGTGTCGGAAAATGATGGGGGCTCTATTCTGTGACTCGAACCTCCCATGCGTTGGTCGTAAGGACGGGGTATTCGCTAAGTGGCTCTTTAGTTGAGTTAGAGCCAACTCACATTTCTGATTCCAAACTTCTTCTGAGCAATTCTGTAATTCTTTGAGGAGCGGGTCTCCCGCTGTTGTGAGGCGGATGATGTAGTGTAGCAGACCTATGAGTTTGGTCCTTTCATTCTCTTGATGAGGGTATGACATCGTTATTAACATCTTGAATTTCTCAGGGTCGGCTTCGAATTTCTGCCCCAATCTATACCCTAGAGCTTTTGTCTGAATAGTACTAAATCTGCATTTTGACGGATCTAGGAGAATTTTCTGACCTTTCAGAATGTTGAAGAGTTTCCGTAGGTCCTCGATGTGTCAAATGTAGGGTCTCTTGGAGTGCAATACTAGGTCGTCTAGGTAGACGTCAGTATCTGTTGGCGATATTGTTGGCATGTGGTAAGAGATACCAATGCCCTTCCATTCTAGGAATCTGTTGGCGTTGTTGGGTTTCCAAGTAACATGCGCAGCGGAAAAATAGCATTTAAAATTTTACGAAACCCAAAGCCCATAGATCCATTCATATGATTGAATCAAATACTTGCAATATGAATACTAGAAAAACTAACCCTTGATGACTTTGAATTTGGCCTTTGATCTTGGTGGAGAAATTGAAGCTTTAATCACGAACAAGTAAGAACACGAACTTTGAAGATGATAAGCTTCACCCTCTAGCGGTATCCACACCTTGAACGAATATCAAGAACACTTGATCTTGATTGCTAGACCAAAATGTGAAACATGTTTTCACAATTAATATGAACTATATGGAATTTTATTTGTGTATTATTTTGTTCTTTAATCTAGGATGTCTTAGAACAAAATAAAACTCTTTGGAGACTTGCACAAAAGCTATGATATGTTCTGGCCCGAATTTGGCTGTTTATATACAAGTTAGACCTATTCCAAATAGGAAACTTGTGTCTAAACCCGTCCAAAATTCTTTTCCAAATCAAATCAGGAAACCAGTCCCGACATGTTGTGCGGCCGCCCAAAACCACTTGTGCGGTCGCACATCTATCTGGAAGGTTTCTGGTACGTTTTGAGCCAAGTTGTGCGGCCGCCCAAGCCCTTTTGTGCGGTCGCACACCTTCCCCAGATTTCCCTAATTTCCAAATTCCTCCAAAGTCCTTCGACTCAATATTCCAATATAGTCCTTATTTAAGATTCATTCTATTGTGTGTGACCCTCTAGGATTACACAAAGTTGGCAATGGGTTCAAACATGAAACCATAAGATATGATTAGGTTCTAGCAAACCGTCATACCTACCCAAATAGTATAACAAGATACAAGTTCGCATTCCTTTAGAATATGTCACAATCCCTTTGTCCACGATGTCATTGAACACAAGTCATGGTCAACAAGTCAACTTGTTTTGTTCAATACTTTCTCGATTCCGAATATGTTGATAATCCAAATGACATTGATCTAATCAAATCATTTGAGTCCGGCCGAACATTTTCATCAACATCATTCCTATGAGAGGCCTAAGCTTGACATCTCTCCGAAGAGGGACAAATCCATTTAGCTTATTACTCTTCCCTACGTGAATCCGATTATGCCAATCATACCCTTTATAACTACCCGGTTAAAGGTAGCGTTTGAATATGTCAAACATAATGTTCATCAAGTGGAAGACTATAATAACTTCATGTCTAAGGATTCGAATGACATAACTAATATGAGATATATGTACGATATAGACCATGACATAAATCTCATACAGCGGGTCATGTCCAGTACCTTGTTCCAAACAAATACCCATAAATCTAACATGATCATCTCATGATCATTTAACCTTTATACTAGTGCTTAACAAGTACTAGGGACGGATATTATTATAAGTAAACATGAACAATAATAATGATCAAAACATCTCTTTATTGATATGAAATAAATGATAACAATTACAACGTTTATTAAACGTGCCTAGGGCACCACTACCAACAATCTCCCACTTGCCCTAGGCCCAATCTCCCATGTATCTAATACCCATGGACCTAACATGATCTTCATGTTTAGCTTGTGGAAGTCTCTTGTTAGCGGGTCCGCAACATTGTCATCAGTAGGCACTCTGCATATATTTACGTCTCCCCTATCAACGATTTCTCGAATGATATGAAAATGCCTAAGTATGTGTTTGGATTTCTGATGTGCTCTTGGTTCCTTTGCTTGAGCAATAGAACCATTATTATCGCAATAAAGGTCTATTGGATTAGCAATGCTAGGAACCACTTGAAGTTCAGTAATGAACTTCTTAATCCAAACAGCTTCCTTTGCAGCATCTGATGCAGCAATATACTCAGCTTCCGTTGTAGAATCAGCGGTTGTACTCTGCTTGGAACTCTTCCAGCTTACAGCTCCACATTTAACATAAACACAAACCCGATTGTGATCGACTATCATCTTTGTCGGTTTGGAAGCTTGCATCTGTGTAAGCATTTACCACGAGATCATCTTCCATTCCTCCATAGACCAAAAACGAATCTTTAGTTCTTCTCAAGTACTTAAGAATCGCTTTTACAGCCATCCAGTGATTTTCACCGGGTCGGATTGGTATCTACTTGTCATGCTTAAAGCATAAGATACATCCGGCCTAGTACAAATCATGGCATACATGATGGATCCAATTGCCGAAGCATATGGAACATCATTCATTTTCTCACGCTCATATTTTGTCTTAGGACATTGAGTCTTGCTTAGAAGAAACTCCATGTAACACTGGTAAGGTTCCTCTTTTAGAATTTTCCATACGGAATCTTCCAATGACCTTGTCAATGTATGTACTTTGGCTTAAACCAAGTATCCTCCTTGATCTATCTTTATAGATCTTAATGCCAAGGATATATGCGGCTTCACCCATATCTTTCATTGCGAAGCATTTTCCTAACCAAGTCTTCACGGACTGAAGTGTAGGAATATCGTTTCCAATGAGTAATATGTCATCCACGTATAAAAATAAGAATAGCACTATGCTCCACTAATCTTCTTGTATACACAAGGTTCATCTTCGTTCTTGATGAAACCAAACTCTTTGACCGATTCATCAAAACGGAGATTCCAACTCCTTGAAGCTTGCTTCAATCCATAGATAGATCTCTGCAATTTCATACCTTAGAATTTCTGTTCAAAACCTTCGGTTGTGTCATATAACATCCTCTTGTAGTTTTCCATTTAGGAAAGCGGTTTTGACATCCATTTGCCATATTTCATAGTCATGATATGCGGTAATAGCAAGCATAATTCTTATAGACTGATATTGCTACATTGCTTGGTGAAAAGGTTTCATCATAGTCAATACCATGAACTTGCCTATAACCTTTCTCTACAAGCCTAGCTTTGTAAGTATGCACTTCCCATCCATGTCAGTCTTCTTCTTGAAGACCCATTTGCATCCTATGGTTTTTACATTCGGGCGCATCAATCAAGTTCCAAACTTGATTGTCTTGCATGGATTGCAATTCAGATTCCATGGCTCCAAGCCACTTATCCGAATCAGGAGAAGACATCGCCTCTTGGTAGGTTGTCGGTTCATCATTCTCAATGATTTCCACCTCATTACTATCAGTTATGAGAAATCCATATCTCTCGGGCTCGGATCGTAACCTACTAGATCTGCGAGTTGCTTGTGTATTTTGAACAGGTCCACAACTCCTTGTGGTTCTTGTTCTTGTTCCACTATTGGTTCAACGTCATTTTCTGGGTCTCGAATCTCTTCAAGATTTATTTTACTTCCACTGATTTCTTTGGAGAGAAACTCTTTCTCTAGAAAGACACCAGTTCGGGCAACAAACACTTTGTTGTCCTCTCAGTTGTAAAAGTAATTATCTTTAGTTTCCTTAGGATATCCCACGAAAATACATTTATCAGATTTGTGTGCTAGTTGTCGGAGACAAGTCTTTTGACAAAAGCTTCGCAACCCCAAATCCTCATGAAAGACAAACTAGGTTTCTTTCCGCCCCACATCTCATATGGAGTCTTTGGAACGATTTAGTTGGAACTTGATTTAGTGTGAAAGCAGCGGTTTCTAGAGCGTAAACCCCAAAAGGATATTGGAAGATCAACTTGACTCATCATTGATCGAACCATGTCTAACAAAGTCCGATTTCTCCTCTCGGACACACCATTCCATTGTGGGTGTTCCGGGTGGAGTCAATTGTGAAACTATTCCACAATTCTTTAGATGATCATCAAATTCATGACTTAAGTATTCTCCACCTCGATCTGATCGAGGTGCCTTAATACTTTTGCCAAGTTGTTTTTCTACTTCATTTTGAAATATTCTAAATATATCAAATGCTTCACTTTTATGTTTCATTAGGTAACATACCCAAATCTACTATAATCATCAGTGAAGGTTATGAAGTATTGAAATCCTCCCCTAGCATTGCTACTTAATGGTCCGCGCATACATCGGAATGTATCAACCCCAATAAGTCGCTTGCCCTTTCACCTAGCTTGGTAAAAGGTGTCTTAGTCATTTTCCCAAGAAGACACGACTCACAAGTATCATATGACCCAAGGTCACATGAACCCAAGAGACCGTCCCAATGGAGTTTTGAGATACACTTCTCATTAATATGACCAAGACGACAATGCCACAAATAAGAATGATTTACATCATTAGGTTAGATTTCTTATTTATATGATAGACATTTTCATTATTTTCATTCTTGACATCCAAGATATAAAGGCCATTAAATGAATTAGCAATACCATAAAGCACATCATTTAAATAAATAGAAAAATTTCTTATTCTCAATAAGAAACTTAAAACCTTCATTATCCAAACAAGAAATTGAAAATAATATTTCTACTTAAATCCGGTACATAATAGCAATTGTTCAAAAACAAAGTATTAAACCGGAAGGTAAAGTGACTTCATAAGTCCCTACGGCTAATGCAGCAACTCTTGCTCCATTCCCCACGCGTAGGTCTACTTCACCCTCTTTAAGCAGTCTCCTATTCTTTAGTCCCTGCACATTTAAGCAAATGTGAGAACCACATCCGGTATCCAATACCCAAGAATCAGTGGTAGAAAGAAGAATATCTAGCATATAGATACCTGAAGTCGACGCAGCCTTGCAATTACGTTTCCAATGACCAATTTCTTGACAATGGAAACAGATTGCATCCTTTTGTGAATCGGGTTTTGCCTCAGAAGCCTTGGCAACCTTGCCTTGCTTATCTTGGGTTTGACAACTTTTGCCTTACCCTTTCCTTTGGCACCAGCCTTCTTCCCATCATGAACCAAGAGCATAGGAGAACCTTTCTCCACAATCTTCACCTCCGTAGTTTTAAGCATCCCATGCAACTCGGAGAGATTCTTATCCATTCCATGCATGTTATAATTCATCACAAACTGATTATAACTTTTAGGCAATGAATTAAGGATGAGATTCCGTGGCTAGCTCCAATGGGATTGGATAGCCAAGTTTCTCAAGATGCTACACATAACCTTTCATTTTAAGCATGTGAGGACTCACTTGTTGCCCTTCACTCATTTTTCAAGAAGTGAATGCAACAATGGTCTTGTACCTCTCTTGCCTAGCTTGCTCTTGAAACATGGCTCTTAACTCCACGCCTATCTCATAGGCTTCCAAATTTTCCAAACTTTGTTGGAGTTTTGAGCACATAGTAGCAAGCATGAGACAACTTACATCTCTGGAATCATTACGATGTAAGTTGTAATTGTCTCTTTCTGCCCTAGGGGTAGTAGGTTCTGGTTCAGCAGGAAGTGGCCCATCGAGAATGTACAACTTATCTTCTTGCCTTAGAACAATTCTTAGGCTACGGATCCAATCCATAAAGTTAGTTACCATTCTCTTGGAGCTTATCCTTCTTAAGGATCGATCGCAACGAAACATTGATGGAGGTTGTTAGTCATTATCTACAATTATGCAAAATTTCCAAAATTTAATAAGTACCATCTTTCATTAAAGAATTAAACAATGTATTTTTCAAAAAAATACTCCCACTAAATTATACAACCTTCTTTATACGTCCAATGTATTAGTATAATTTAAATGGGTTAAGATCCCGCTTTAATTAATTTTAAGTCCGCTAAGGCGGATTACACAAAATCAAATTAATTAGGTAGACAACTCTTCTCAATCATATCTCATATGACTCTTAGTTCCTTTTATGATATTCTTTAAGAAATCCTATTTCAAAAAGCATGTTAAATCTCATCTTTGCCTAGGCTCAAAACTGTTTTGACGCCCAATTAAGTCCAACCATTTTAAACGTATAGTTAATGTGCCTTGCTAGGCGTGCCCACATTATCTATCTTGCTCATACATAAATAAAGTCAATGCATCTCGCTAGGGCGAGTCTACATTAAATTCACCCATGTATTAACAAGTGTTTTAATCATGGCATGGCAATAAAGGACTTAAAACTTTCTTTGAAGGTTCATCACATATAGCATACAACATATTTATGAGCACATAATATAAATATGTTACGCATCAAGTTTAGCCACTAAATTAATCTCCATTAATTTAATCATAATATTTATGTGTCATTAGTTTCTTTATAATTATGAGGATGAGACTATTTCAACTTTAGTTATTATCTCCAAATCAAGACAACAAGAAGTGCGGCCGAAACTAAGCCATCAGGCATCCACAATTCCGCACATTTTCAAGAAACCAAGAAAGTAGTCCATGTGGCCGAAACTAAGCAATAGATGGTCTCGATAAACGTATGCCAATTGCATCCACAATTCCACATGGATCTCCATCATTGAATCAAGAACTTTTTTCTCAATTTTAGCAAATTATGAACTCTTCATAATTCTAACTCGTTTTATCTTTGAAACTTTGATTGCGATCAAGTTTGGGAAACACAATCTCGATGAACGTAGATTAGCCATCCAAACCTTGAACCAATCTTAGAATCACAAGATCAAAACAAATAGGAAAATCAAACCCCAAGATCCACACCAAAATCAACTGCCCAAAACCCGCTCCAGATCAGCAGGTCTGGCCGGTATTTTCACTGATTCGGTTGGACCCCATCAAAATTCCAGAATCTGATTCTGATTCTGATCAACTGTGCGGCCGCCCAAGAAAATCTGTGCGGTCGCCCAATATTTTCTGTGCGGTCACACAGTAGCATCAGACAGAATTTTTAAAGTTCAAAAATTTGTCTCATAATGGTTTTTCCCGATTATTAAAACTTTGATCCAATCAAAAATTAATAATCAAACAATTCAGAATCCAACATAATTTTTTAGTGCAATTCAATAGTGCGATTAAAGTTGTAAAACAATAAACCACATAAAATCATATAACACATAAACATATATATCCAATATTCATATCATGTCAGGCACATAAACAATTTATATACACACAACATGATTTAAGTATTGAAATAATCAACATGAACGGGGCTCTGATACCACTGTTGGGTTTCCAAGTAACATGCGCAGCGGAAAAATAGCATTTAAAATTTTACGAAACCCAAAGCCCATAGATCCATTCATATGATTGAATCAAATACTTTCAATATGAATACTAGAAAAACTAACCCTTGATGACTTTGAATTTGGTCTTTGATCTTGGTGGAGAAATTGAAGCTTTAATCACGAACAAGTAAGAACACGAACTTTGAAGATGATAAGCTTCACCCTCTAGCGGTATCCACACCTTGAACGAATATCAAGAACATTGATCTTGGTTGCTAGACCAAAATTGTGAAACACGTTTTCACAATTAATATGAACTATATGGAATTTTATTTGTGTATTATTTTGTTCTTCAATCTAGAATGTCTTAGAACAAAATAAAACTCTTTGGAGACTTGCACAAAAGCTATGATATGTTCTGGCCCGAATTTGGCTGTTTATATACAAGTTAGACCTATTCTAAATAGGAAACTTGTGTCTAAACCCATCCAAAAATTTTTTCCAAATCAAATCAGGAAACCAGTCCCGACATGTTGTGCGGCCGCCCAAAACCACTTGGGCGGTCGCACATCTATCTGGAAGGTTTCTGGTACTTTTTGAGCCAAGTTGTGCGGCCGCCCAAAGCCCTTTTGTGTGGTCGCACACCTTCCCCAGATTTCCCTAATTTCCAAATTCCTCCAAAGTCCTTCGACTCAATATTCCAATATAGTCCTTATTTAAGATTCGTTCTATTGTGTGTGACCCTCTAGGATTACACTAAGTTGGCAATGGGTTCAAACATGAAACCATAAGATATGATTAGGTTCTAGCAAACCGTCATACCTACCCAAATAGTATAACAAGATATAAGTTCGCATTCCTTTAGAATATGTCACAATCTCTTTGTCCACGATGTCATTGAACACAAGTCATGGTCAACAATTCAACTTGTTTGTTCAATACTTACTCGATTCCGAATATGTTGATAATCCAAATGACATTGATCTAATCAATTCATTTGAGTCCGGCCGGAACATTTTCATCAACATCATACGAGAAGCCTAAGTTTGACATCTCTCCGAAGAGGGACAAATCTATTTAGCTTATTACTCTTCCCTACGTGAATCCGATATGCCAATCATACCTTTTATAACTACCCGGTTAAAGGTAGCGTTTGCATATGTCAAACATAATGTTCATAAAGTGGAAGACTATAATAACTTCATGTCTAAGGATTCGAATGACATAACTAATATGAGATATATGTACGACATACACCATGACATAAATCTCATACAGCGGGTCATGTCCAGTACCTTGTTCAAACAAGTACCCATAAATCTAACATGATCATCTCATGATCATTTAGCCTTTATACTAGTGCTTAACAAGTACTAGGGACGGAGATTATTATAAGTAACATGAACAATAAAATGATCAAAACATCTCTTTATTGATATGAAATAAATGATAACAATTACAACGTTTATTAAACGTGCCTAGGGCACCACTACCAACAGGCGTGACAGTAACTACCCCACGGGGGTGAAAAGAGTAACTTCTCATCTGTTTGTGCTGCGGTGGGTATCCGATTTTCACCGGGGAAACCTTCAAGGAATGATCGAACATCTCTGCCTTCGGCGGCTTCTAACAGTGACACGCCCCCAAGTCCCGGATTCCCTAGTAGAACCTCAAACCTGGTGCGCGTAACTAACAAGAATCAAGAAACTAACAAGAAACGGGATGACATCTGCTTATAACAAACTGACATGATATATATATACTCAAGAGTAAGGAGCTAAGATATCCCACAACAAGAGTTCTAGACAAGAAAATTAAAACCAAACTTGATTATACACAGCGGAAGACATGCCTAGCACATAAGCTGGCATTACAAATGTCTAGAGACAACAAGTACTATACAAGACTGTCTATCCCAAAATAAGGAGTTATACAACCCATACAAATCGTCCTCACCAAAATGTAAAAGGACACCAGCCCCAAAATAATAACAACCTGCGTAGTAAGCTCCCAGCTATGTCGAGCCTCACTGCGCACTATCACTAGCCTTCCTTTGATCTAAGGAAAACAAATAAACAAGGAACGGGGTGAGATAAATCTCAGTAAGCTATTAGATGCAACTATATGACATGTTATCATGCAATTCAAGTAGATACTCAAGTAATCATGTATCAAGTATCATCAGTAACAAGTATATGAGAGGGCTAAGCCAACTCATCAAGTAGCACATAAGGCTAAGTTATCACGTTACAAAGGATATGCTTCCTTCCTTATTCTCCCAAGAATAACATTGTGGTCGTAGCTTGTATTACTTTGACAAATCACGATCAATATCAAGAAACTTCTTATACAGTATATATAAGAAGACCCGGTAACCAGTGTCATTCCCAAGATCAAGATTCACGAGGTGTTCACGAATTTAGCATTCACTTTTATCAGGCGTATTGCTCTAATAAAGGAAGCTATCCCCTTACTTATGGCCTGTAGTAAGGGGTCAAGCGCAGATACATAGATCCCTTATTATCATTTGGCCCCAGCCTCATTGATAAGCGTGAACCTATATACCTCCGCAACAAGCAAGGGCTAGCTGGACTCACACAAGGATGCACAAGTAGGTATTTACTTGAACTACGAGAGTAGAACTAATCAAAAAGTAGTGGACTAGCTCATCAAGGACATGCTTCAAGTAATCAAGAAGTCACATTGTATCAAGAAAACTATATGAAATGTTTACACATACATATCAAGAACATTTCTCATACACGTTAGTGCTTGTTCATAAGCACTTTCTAGTTCATTACCATACACATGTATTGGTTTCAAGCATGTACAAGATTTTATCATCTTATATTCAAGTTCCAATCCACTTCTATGGATGTTAAGACATGTACAAGATTTTATCATCTTTATTCAAGTTCTCAGTCCACTCTATGGATGTTTTTAATATGTACAAGATTTTATTGTCTTATACTCGAGTTATCATTCCAATGTTTTGACATCCAGTCATATATAAGAGTTAGACATCTTATACTTCAAGTTCATCATCCTATACTTTGGATGTTTAAGCTCAAGACATTATTCTAAGGCCCCTAAGGTGCACAAAAAACATTGGTTTCAAGACACCATATAACATATTAGTACTTGCTATAGCTCTTTCAAGACATAAAGAAGAGTTGTTACTCTTATACTTAAGTTCTCATTTGAGTTCTATAAGTGTTCATGTTCAAGACTAAGTTCTAATGCCCCAAAAGGTACATATACACTTGCTAGGACATCTTATACTGAGGCTCATGCCTTAGGAGGGGTAAGTTTTCAATCACTTCGGGTTTAAAAACTTTTATTAAAATAGGGGACCGGGCGGGCGCTCACATTCTTACCCGGGCGGGGCGCTCGGTCTAGGGTTGCAGGGCACCGCGGCGCTCGGCGCTACCAGGCGCGCGCTCACATGTTCAACAGAACTTTTTGGTCATAAAAACGAGAGGTAGAGGGCGCTCATTGTGAGTCGAGCGGGCGCTCCTTAGGCTATCAGGCGGGCTGCTCGGTAAGAACCCAAGCGGGCGCTCGCTACCAATTCCAGCAAATCCAATTCTTTCCAGGCTTATCAATTCTCTGTCCCAAGCGTAGGAGTAACTTTTTACTAACAACTAACAAACCCAGGAGTGCATAACAAGCTTAAACCATTACTTTCAAGTTTCCTTCATCATTTTACACAGAGGGTTAATACTCCCTTTGTCCAAAATTACAAGTATCACAAAAATCACTCAAACACGAAATTGACAAGCACAAGTATCAGGGAATAACATATATGCATGTTATTACAAGCAAGGGGGAGCTAATAACTTACCTACTCCGAAATAAAAGTTACCCAAACAAATTTCTGTTCGGCATGAAACGCTCTATTCAATGCCACGAATATTCATCCGGGATCAGAATCAAGAACAGAGG
>JAOWBW010001114.1:105873-174799 GCA_026119855.1 Campanula takesimana
GTAAAGTGTGAGGTGCATGTGCCAACAATGGCAGGTGTGTGCATGTGTAAACATGTCAGGTGTGGGCAGTTGTAAACATGGTAGGTGTGTGTGTGTGCATGTGTAAACATGGCAGGTGTGTGTGTGCATTGTAAACATGGCAGGTGTGTGCATGTGTAACATGGCAGGTGTGTGCATGTGTGAACATGGCAGGTGGTGCATGTGAGAATCATGGCAAAGTGTAAGGTGCATGTGAGAACATGGCAAACATCATGATGTGAACGAAAGTTAGAACGCCACTAAGTTTGAAAAAGTTTCAAAGCAGTCCCCCGCAGAGGCGCCACTGTGAATACCCCTTTCGATGAAGTGACGCATGGGAAGTATCTTGTGATTATTTTTATTACAAAAGGAATATCTTAACGACATTAAAATTATGAGAGTCGCCACGCCGTTTTAATTAAATCCAAAACATTGAAAAAGGCATTTTTTAGTGGGTTCGGGGGTCAAATTACAACAAGAGAAGAATATTGGACGTTATCACTCCTATTGCCCGAATTGATCGGTCTTTCTATCATGATGCGGTGTATGTAGTGTGTTAGTGATTTAGACCGGATCCGAAGATTGCCTACGTTCCTCTCAATGTGAGAAGCTCAGGTCAGCGTAGTTCGCAGAGAATTAGAATAGGCAGAAGAATCGGGATCATGCATAATGAGGGGGGAATTACCTAAAGATTAGGGTTCAGAAGTAGTTCCTAGATCATCCTCGGGTTGATGAACCCTCGATCATCATCGGCTATGAAATAACATGTAATTATGAAGATCGCAACCCTAAATATAGCAAAATAAGGTTTTAATCTATGAACACGAAGAACATGCGAAGAACATATTAGAACATATGAATGAGCATGCAAAGAATATGAAGAAACTATGAATAAACATGTACGAACATGAATATAAAAGATCTACATTAAAATAATGCAAGAACACGAAGAAAAAGTTAGAAAACTTACCTATGTTGGCAAGAAATACACCTTGGATCTTCTTGAGTGTTTGAATGTTAATTAGAGAGCAAAATAGTGTTTAAGAACTCCAAAACTCGGACTTAGAGCTCTCAAAATCGGATCCTTAAACCAATAGCATGGGATTGGTTTATATAGGAAACTGATAGGAAGATCTGACGGCTGAGATCATCCAGAGCAAGGTTGGCCGCCTGGCCATGGTTGAAGCCGGTGACAATAGTGGCCGCGTGGCCAAGATCAACGCGGAGCAAGGTTGGCCGCGTGGCCAAGGATGCCGGCTGACTTGATTCTTAAGCTAGGGTTTCTGCATGGTTTAAGGAAACCATTTACTACCTAATTTGATAGATTTTGTCATAAATGAGATATTTTGGGAATCCGGGACAAGTCTTTGCAAGGTTTCTAATTCTATAAAGTCCTTGTATTTTGGGAAAGTCCTAATAAACTCATTTTCAGGTCGGGTACTAACAAATGTCTATCATATAAATAAGAAATCTAAACCTAATGATGTAAATCATACTTATTTATGGCATTGCCGTCTTGGTCATATTAATGAGAAGCGTATCTCAAAACTCCATGGGGACGGACTTTGGGTTCATGTGACCTTGAGTCATATGATACTTGCGAGTCGTGTCTTCTTGGAAAAATGACTAAGACACCTTTTACCAAGTTAGGTTAAAGGGCAAGCGACTTATTGGGGTTGATACATTCCGATGTATGCGGACCATTAAGTAGCAATGCTAGGGGAGGATTTCAATACTTCATAACCTTCACTGATGATTATAGTAGATTTTGGGTATGTTTACCTAATGAAACATAAAATTGAAGCATTTGAGATATTTAGAATATTTCAAAATGAAGTAGAAAAACAACTTGGCAAAAGTATTAAGGCACTTCGATCATATCGAGGTGGAGAATACTTGAGTCATGAATTTGATGATCATCTAAAGAATTGTGGAATATTTTCACAATTGACTCCACCCGGAACACCACAATGGAATGGTGTGTCCGAGAGGAGAAATCGGACTTTGTTAGACATGGTCGATCAATGATGAGTCAAGTTGATCTTCCAATATCCTTTTGGGGCTATGCTCTAGAAACCGCTGCTTTCACACTAAATCGTGTTCCAACTAAATCGGTTCAAAAGACTCCATATGAGATGTGGAGCGAAAAGAAAACTTGTTTATCTTTCATGAAGATTTGGGTTGCGAAGCCTTTGTCAAAAGACTTCTCTCTGACAAACTTGCACACAAATCTGACAAATGTATTTTTGTGGATATCCAAAGGAAACTAGAGGATATTACTTTTACAACCGTGAGGACAACAAAGTTTTTGTTGCCCGAACTGGTGTCTTTCTAGAGAAAGAGTTTTCTCTCCAAAGAAATTAGTGGGAGTAAAATAAATCTGGAAGAAATTTGAGACCCAAAAAATAACATTGAACCAATAGTGGAACAAGAACAAGAACCACAAGGAGTTGTGGAACCTGTTCAAAATACACAAGTAACTCGCAGATCTAGTAGGTTACGATCCGAGCCCAAGAGATATGGATTTCTCGTAACGGATAGTAATGAGGTAGAAATCATTGAGAATGATGAACCGATAACATACCAAGAGGCGATGTCTTCTCCTGATTTGGACAAGTGGCTTGGAGCCATGGAATCCGAATTGCAATCCATACAAGACAATCAAGTTTGGAACTTGATTGATGCACCCGAAGGTGTAAAAACCATAGGATGCAAATGGGTCTTCAAGAAGAAGACTGACATGGATGGGAAGGTGCATACTTACAAAGCTAGACTTGTAGCGAAGGGTTATAGGCAAGTTCATGGTATTGACTATGATGAAACCTTTTCACCCGTAGCAATGATCAAGTCTATAAGAATTCTGCTTGCTATTGCCGCATATCATGACTATGAAATATGGCAAATGGATGTCAAAACCGCTTTCCTAAATGGAAAACTACAAGAGGATGTTTATATGACACAACCAGAAGGTTTTGAATAGAATTCTAAAGTATGCAAATTGCAGAGGTCCATCTATGGATTAAAGCAAGCTTCTAGGAGTTAGAATCTCCGTTTTGATGAATCGGTCAAAGAGTTTGGTTTCATCAGGAACGAAGATAAACCTTTTGTATACAAGAAGATTAGTGGGAGCATAGTGCTATTCCTTGTTTTATACGTGGATGACATATTACTCATTGAAAACGACATTCCTACACTTCAGTCTGTGAAGACTTGGTTAGGAAAGTGTTTTGCAATGAAAGATATGGGTGAAGCCGCATATATACTTGGCATTAAGATCTATAGAGATAGATCAAGGAGGCTACTTGGTTTAAGCCAAAGTACATACATTGACAAGGTCATTAGAAGATTCCGTATGGAAAATTCTAAGAGAGGCACCTCGGTGTTACATGGAGTTTCTCTAAGCAAGACTCAATGTCCTAAGACAAACGATGAGCGTGAGAAAATGAATGATGTTCCATATGCTTCGGCAATTGGGTCCATCATGTATGCCATGATTTGTACTAGGCCGGATGTATCTTATGCTTTGAGCATGACAAGTAGATACCAATCCGACCCTGGCGAAAATCACTGGGTAGTTATAAAAGCGATTGTTAAGTACTTGATAAGAACTAAAGACTCGTTTTTGGTCTATGGAGGAATGGAAGATGATCTCGTTGTAAATGCTTACACGGACGCAAGCTTCCAAACCGACAAAGATGATAGCCGATCACAATCGGGTTTTGTGTTTATGTTAAATGGTGGAGCTGTAAGCTGGAAGAGTTCCAAGCAAAGTACAACCATTGATTCTACAACGAAAGCTGAGTATATTGCTGCTTCAGATGCTGCAAAGGAAGCTGTTTGGATTAATAAGTTCATCACTGAACTTGAAGTGGCTCCTAGTATTGCTAATCCAATAGACCTTTATGGAGATAATAATGGTGCTATTTCTCAAGCAAAGGAACCAAGAGCACATCAGAAATCCAAACACATACTTAGGCGTTTTCATATCATTCGAGAGATCGTTGAAAAGGGAGACGTAAATATATGCAGAGTACCTACTGATGATAATGTTGCGGACCCGCTAACAAAGGGACTTCCACAAGCTAAACATGATGGTCATGTTAGGTCTATGGGTATTAGATACATGGGAGATTGGGCCTAGGGCAAGTGGGAGATTGTTGGTAGTGGTGCCCTAGGCACGTTTAATAAACATTGTAATTGTTATCATTTATTTCATATCAATAAAGAGATATTTTGATTATTATTGTTGTTCATGTTTACTTATAATAATCTCCGTCCCTAGTACTTGTTAAGCACTAGTATAAAGGCTAAATGATCATGGGATGATCATGATAGATTTATGGGTACTTGTTTGGAATAAGGTACTGGACATGACCCGCTGTATGAGATTTATGTCATGGTCTATGTCGAACACATATCTCATATTAGTTATGTCATTCGAATCCTTAGACATGAAGTTATTATAGTCTTCTAGTTGATGAAAATTATGTTTGACATATTCAAACGCCACCTTTAACCGGGTAGTTATAAACGGTATGATTAGCATAATCGGATTCACGTAGGGAAGAGTAATAAGCTAAATGGATTTGTCCCTCTTCGGAGAGATGTCAAGCTTGGGCCTCTCGTATGAATGATGTTGATGAAATGTTCGGCCGGACTCAAATGAATTGATCGAATCAATGTCATTTGGATTATCAACATATTCGGAATCGAGAAAGTATTGAACAAAACAAGTTGACTATTTGACCATGACTTGTGTTCCATGACATCGTGGACAAAAGGATTGTGACATATTCTAAAGGAATGCGAACTTGTATCTAGTTATACTATTTGGGTAGGTATGACGGTTTGCTAGAACCTAATCATATCTTATGGTTTCATGTTTGAACCCATTGTCAACTTAGTATAATCCTAGAGGGTCACACACAATAGAACGAATCTTAAAAGGGACTAAATTGGAAATTCTGTGAAATCTGGCTAGGCGGGTGATAAATGACTATTTTATAGTCATTTAAGGTCTAAAAAGATAGTCTATTAACCTTATTTTTCAATAAATAAACCTAAATTACTTATTTTCTATTCTTTATTTGATATAATGCACTTGGGAGAATGTTTTTATGATACAAGCAGGTTTTTCAATACATTCTTGAGGAAAGAGGAAGCTAAGGCATCATCTTTGTGAAGGAGGAACACTTGGCAAAGAAGGAAATAAGCTGGACCAAGAAAAATCAAAGTTTCAGCCAAAGAGGACCTGCTCGGCCGAGCAGTACCCTTAACTCGGCCGAGCATAAAAAGACAGAAAATCAGTAGGTTCGAAAAAAGGCTTGCTCGGCCGAGCACTTTTCCTTGACTCGGCCGAGCACCCCCTGAATCAGCAAAAGGTGCCTTTTCAAATGGAGACCTCTCAAAGCATCCATCCGGAAAAAGTGCATCCTCTCCTCCAAGGCTTATATATAGAAGTAGAAATCAGTGTTTTAGATATCTAGAAATTATTGTAAACACATTATAGCAAAGTTTGTATTCCAAATATCATTTTTATCTCAGAAATTGCAAAAAGTTATAAAACTTTCTTTAGCAATTTTCTGAGTTTTTCAAGCAATAATATATCGAGGATCTCTTCAAGTCTTGTGTTCTCATCTTAATTTCTGAATAAGTATTTCTTTCTCTATCTTTATTTTATTTATCTCATTCTTATTATTTCGCAAATGGCTTGTGAGTAATCCCCATTTTTCTTGGGGTTGGATAACTCAAACAACATTTGTATTTACTAATATTCATGCTCTAAATTTATTCTCTTCATCTTAAACAATTCTACTATATCAAACTTTAACGCCTACGACCATGATGACGTCCATGATTTGTATGAATCTTAGTTAATCAAGGGAAGTACTGATCGGACAACCTTGATTAGCGGACCCATATAGTCAGAACTAAGTTCATTACTCAGGAGAGTATGGCTTAGGGATGCTCCTTGAGTGGAAAGTATGCTGATTTTCATAAAGAAAACTTAATGGATTTTTACTAATTATGGGCCATCGAGAGATAGGGCATAATTAGTATGAGAATACAAACGCTACTTGCTTGATCGTGAGAAGTAGTGTAGGCCTAGCATACCATCCTTGTTTTAAAATGAAATTTTAATCTGAAAAGAGCATGATTAATTGATGAATACAATGTTGTTTGTATCCCAATCCCGAGAATTCCTTAACCATAAGAGTTTTCAATCTAAGCTATAGTTTTTATTATTACTTTCTAGTCGTGACAAACAATTTTATACCCCCCAATCATTTCCCTTTCTTTATTCTTTTATTCAAAGCAAAACATTTTATAAGTAAAGTTGTCTCCGTGGGAACGACTCGCTCTTGCACTATCTATACTACAAAAACCCGTGCACTTGCGGAAATAAAGTAACAAGTTTTTGGCGCCGTTGCCGGGGACAACGGTTTACTTTCTGAATTTTTTGCTTTATGTTTTTTTTTTAAGTCTTTAGTTTTAGTTTCGTTTATTTTTATTATTTAACATCCCTTCGAATAATTTGTGTCTTTGAATTTTTTTTTCTTTAGGTACTCTCGGAGTATATGAAAAGAGCCCAAATCATACTTGAAGAGTTTGATCCGGAATCTGAAAGAACCTTTCACGAAAGGTTAAGACGACTTAGAGAAGTGCTAGAAGGAGACATGGCACGAAACGGTGCAAATAATGAGGGTAATGATGGAGAACCCGCTACACCCTTACTTAGGACCCTTCGGGACTTTGTCAACCCAAGTACCCCGGGGACTAGGACACCCATTGTCATTCCAAATGCCGACACAGCCCATTTTGAAATTAAGCCTCAACTGCTACACATGGTTATGAACAACAAATTTGGAGGCTCGGCACTTGAAGATCCACACCTTCACATCCAATCCTTTCTAGAGTATTGTGACACCACTCGAGTTCTCGGTGTCACACCCGAAGCGATACGGATGCACCTTTTTCCATTCTCTTTGAAGGACAAGGCAAAACAATGGTTGAACTCGGTCCCCCACAATTCTCTTTGAAACATTGAAGTCCAGGTGGTCAGGTCCGTTCCAAGTTCGGAAAGTATATCCATACGGAGCCATCGATATTTGGAACGAGCAAAAAGGTGAATTTAAGGTCAACGGGCAAAGACTAAAGCATATATGGTTGGTGATCCTATGGGGGTAGTATCAACCATCACTTTCGGATGATTCCAGGAGTCCAAATCCGCCACCACCGCCACCATTCTAGTCGGTACCTCTTTTTCTCCCTCTCCTCTAATTATTCTTGTCCCAATTTTTCATTTCTACTTTTCAAAACATTAGGGACAATGTTTCATTTAAGTGTGGGGGGTAGTATCTTTCTTTTTTATTTCTTTTCCTATTTTTCGTTTTTTAGTATTTTTTTTTTTATATCTTCAAAAAAAAAAAAAAAAAAATTAATTTAGCCAATGCTTCCGTTGATGAGAATGTTATCTCTATTATCATTTGTCTAAATAAATTTTTTACCTTTCTAACTTTTACTTCTTAAGAAATTTGATAATAACAACATAGGATTGTATTAGATGGTAAATAGAAATTTTTTTAAAATTAATATGAACTTTTAAATCCTATTGAATAGAAGCATTACATTATTATTGGATTTGTGGGCATTTAAGTTTGGATACAATATTCTTGTGAAAATTTTAAAACATTCTTGTATGTACATATCAAAACCCTGATTTATATTCTTTTCCAAATATTTACAAAATTGTTATGCTTTTCACGAATCACAAAAACTTTTCCATTTCCACTTTCAAGGCTAAATAAATCAATATAACCTTCTTGTAAATTGTCCACTCAAATATCTAAATGAATATATCATTATAGAGTGTGACAATTTAAAAACAAGAAACTCAATTGCCACGTTTAATCATAATAATCAATAGCCTTTTTCCACTATCATCCTCCGCCTATTCTTTTTGTGATTCAAAGAGCATAATAAATTTTGGATATATTTGTTAAGGAATAAAATCTTAGTCTAAGAAATGTACTTCCAAGCATGAAAAATTTCTTCACAAAGCACTCTAAAAGAGTGACCTTAATTATCAATTCATTCTTGTGTCCCACAAATTCATTTGGTTATCTCAATATGCTCTTATTCAATGGTATTTATTCATGTCATATTAGCATTTAAACTTCTCTATTTACTTCTCAATATCATCCTACCTTCTTCTTCACAAAATTCTTGAGACGAAAAATTTAGAAGGAAAAATTTTTAAAAAGGCAATACTAACTATATAACAATATTCTGAGGGAGCATTGACGACCTTTCTTGTTTTTCTACTAGTGTCATTTTCACTCCTCTCTTTTCAAATATTTAACTTGCTCGAGGACAAGCAAGATTCTAGTGTGGGGGAGTTGATAAATGACTATTTTATAGTCATTTAAGGTCTAAAAAGATAGTCTATTAACCTTATTTTTCAATAAATAAACCTAAATTACTTATTTTCTACTCTTTATTTGATATAATGCACTTGGGAGAATATTTTTATGATACAAGCAGGTTTTTCAATACATTCTTGAGGAAAGAGGAAGCTAAGGCATCATCTTTGTGAAGGAGGAACACTTGGCAAAGAAGGAAATAAGCTGGACCAAGAAAAATCAAAGTTTCAGCCAAAGAGGACCTGCTCGGCCGAGCAGTACCCTTGACTCGGCCGAGCATAAAAAGACAGAAAATCAGTAGGTTCGAAAAAAGGCTTGCTCGGCCGAGCACTTTTCCTTGACTCGGTCGAGCACCCCCTGAATCAGCAAAAGGTGTCTTTTCAAATGGAGACCTCTCAAAGCATCCATCCGGGAAAAAGTGCATCCTCTCCTCCAAGGCTTATATATAGAAGTAGAAATCAGTGTTTTAGATATCTAGAAATTATTGTAAACACATTATAGTAAAGTTTGTATTCCAAATATCATTTTTATCTCATAAATTGCAAAAAGTTATAAAACTTTCTTTAGCAATTTTCTGAGTTTTTCAAGCAATAATATATCGAGGTTCTCTTCAAGTCTTGTGTTCTCATCTTAATTTCTGAATAAGTATTTCTTTCTCTATCTTTATTTTATTTATCTTATTCTTATTATTTCGCAAATGGCTTGTGAGTAATCCCCCTTTTTCTTGGGGTTGGATAACTCAAACAACATTTGTATTTACTAATATTCATGCTCTAAATTTATTCTCTTCATCTTAAACAATTCTACTATATCAAACTTTAACGCCTACGACCATGATGACGTCCATGATTTGTATGAATCTTAGTTAATCAAGGGAAGTACTGATCGGACAACCTTGATTAGCGGACCCATATAGTCAGAACTAAGTTCATTACTCAGGAGAGTATGGCTTAGGGATGCTCCTTGAGTGGAAAGTATGCTGATTTTCATAAAGAAAACTTAATGGATTTTTACTAATTATGGGCCATCGAGAGATAGGGCATAATTAGTACGAGAATACAAACGCTACTTGCTTGATCGTGAGAAGTAGTGTAGGCCTAGCATACCATCCTTGTTTTAAAATGAAATTTTAATCTAAAAAGAGCATGATTAATTGATGAATACAATGTTGTTTGTATCCCAATCCCGAGAATTCCTTAACCATAAGAGTTTTCAATCTAAGCTATAGTTTTTATTATTACTTTCTAGTCGTGACAAACAATTTTATACCCCCCAATCATTTCCCTTTCTTTATTCTTTTATCCAAAGCAAAACATTTTATAAGTAAAGTTGTCTCCGTGGGAACGACTCGCTCTTGCACTATCTATACTACAAAAACCCGTGCACTTGCGGAAATAACCTAACAGCGGGCGACCGCACAAAAGAAGATGGGCGACCGCCCAATGTTGGGCGACCGCACACCAATTTTTGGGCGGCCGCACATGTGTGGTGGCAGAAACTTTCCTAATTCGATTAGGAGAAGCTTTTGACACAAGATTCCTATTTGGAATAGGTCTTGCTTGTGTATAAAAAGGCAATTTCGGCCAGAACTTTTGTCCTAGCCTTGTGTGAGTCTTCAAAGAGTTTGAGAGAGATTTTATTTTGTTCTAAGATATCTTGGATTGAAGAACAAAATAATACAAAAAATAAATTCCATATAGTTCTTATCAATTGTGAAAGTGTGTTTCATAATTTTGGTCTAGCAACCAAGATCAAGAAGTTTCTTGATATTCGTTCAACGTGTGGATACCGCTAGAGGGTGAAGCTTATCATCTTCAAAGTTCGTGTTCTTACTTTTCGTGATTAAAGCTTCAAGATCTCCACCAAAGAAAAGGACCAAACTCAAAGTCATCAAGGGTTAGTTTTTCCTAGTATTCATATTGTTGTATTTGACATAATCATATGAATGGATCTATGGGCTTTGGGTTTCATAAATTTTAAATCCTATATTCCGCTGCGCATGTTGCTACGAAACCCAACATATAAATGTTAAAACCATTTTCAAAACCAAGTGTGAGTCCACCCAAACCGACTCTCATTTGTGAATTAAAAGCAAACCTTCCTAGAATAGGAGGAATCCCATGTATATAAATCACCATTTTTGTTAGGGCATAAAAACAAGTTAGAAAAGTCATAAAATAAACTAAGTGGCATGCATGCTAGAGACCATCACGGGCGAGGAGAGTGCTTAATCCCTTCTCTTCTCGTAACTTAGCCCCCGGACCCACTTTCTCTAAACAAAAGGTTTTATCTTCGTTTTTCCTAAAATAAAATGAGGTGGCGACTCTTGACTGTTTTGATTCCATTGAGAGGAAACCATTGTGTGAGAACCGAGCGCATTTCCAAAAGCGCATCAGCACGAAATGGACCCGAATCGCTTTCACGAGCGATCATTTCGCGGTTCGGTGTTTTCGAGCGCGGGCTCTCACATAATCCTATTGGGTCACACACGCAGAACGGACTGTTAAAAGGCTGAAAAAAAAAGGGATACGGACTATGCGACCGTACGGCAGCTAGGCTGGCGTACGGCTGGCCTGGAGCCGTACGGCCGCCGTGCCGTAACTGGTTCAGTTTTAGGAAATTTCTTGTGTGACAAGAAGTCCTAAACCTAATAGGAATTAGACCTAACCCTACATAAATATGTGTATTCGGGTTTGTGAGACCTATTGTCATGCTTAAAAATTATTTAATTGGATTATTTGATTTGCATGATAATAATAAGATGAATATGTGATTGAGATTTATATGAGATATAAAATTGTATGCATGTTTATGATGGGATATGTGATTATAATATTTATTGGATTCATATATATAATCGCATGCTTAGATTGTCAATTTATAATTTGATTATGCTTATTGATAATCTTGATCGAATTGATAAATTGAATAAATTGTTTATTGATGTTATTGATTAGATTTGTTCAAATTCGTAATCTGGAAATTATTGTTTTGATAATCTGATTATGCATGAAATTGGAATTAGGATTAATCGAATTTGTAAAATTTTGAAGAATCTGACGTTCTGATCAGAGGCTCCGTACGGCGGCACAGGAGGCGTACGCCTACCTGCGAGCCATACGGCGCCTGGTGTAGATACCCCGGGAGGGAACGGCTTTGCCTAGAGTGCGTGTGTTGTTCCTAGTATGTCTATTCGTGTTTTAATTGTAGAGTCGCCACTTATGTTTTAGACGAACATAAGAAAAACCTAATATTTAGCCTAAATTTGGTACCAAAACAGAGATTCTTGTTATGAGGCTCGGGGGTTAGGTTACGAGATGGGAAGTACTTAAACACCCATCTCGCCCAACTAATGTTGGTCTTGCTTGTTCAGAATCTACACAATCAAAATGTTCTTCCTATTCTTCGATGATGATAAAAGGGGTTAAAAGGGGGATTTTTAGAATGTAGGGAGATAACTCCTTGACTAACTTCAATGAAGTGAAGTAGTCTTTGGCATCATGTCCCAAAATGATTTGGGATGATTGCACGTTTGATTAAAGTAAAAGAGAGAAGAGATGAAGTGGAGAAGGAGGAACATGAACTTTTACCTATGCTCCAAAGATCTTCAAATACTTCTTAGAGAACTTCTTGGAAAATGCCTTGAAAGTATTTTGTGTAGAGTTTTCTTAATGATCAAAAAGTCCCCCTCTTCAATGGTTAATTAGAGGGGTTTATATAGGTGTAAAAGGGATGTTTTTGGTGCCAAAACTCAGTCACCAAGAAATCTTTCCTGGGCAAAATCATGTAAAATGAGCAAGGGAGAGATTCTTGGTCAGAAATCTGTAACTGACGCCCAGAGGCGCGCGCTTCCCACCTTGGGTGTGGAAGGCGCGCGCTTCTGGCTCCTATGGTCGGAGGCGCATGACTCATAGAAGGCATTTTTGATAGAATGGACTAGAAAGTTAGCCCTGTTATTCAGTTTAGTCCCTGGACTTAACGAAGTCAGTCAGGAACTTAACGAAAGTAACAGAAACTGACAAAAAAACACTTAAAAGAGGGAGAAACACAAAATCAACCGTGCAATCGGGGTGAGAGGTCCAAGGCGGGGTGTCTACAGAGCCCCTCTTCGGTGTGGATTGCGAAGCAAAATGCGCCGACGAAAGAAAAGACATCCGCCGAGAACATCACCAAGAAAAAGCAAAGACTCGATAAAAGCAGGAATTTGAAATTGCGAGAGATAGGGGTGCGCTTCCTGTGTGAGCAGCTTTTGTTGATAGAAGAGGTGGCATGATTTGTTTGTGAATCCGCCGGTTGAATCTGCTGGATGAATCCGTTTGTGAACCTCTTGGATGAGTCCGTTGGTGGACCCTTATTGACGACTCCGTTGGTGAATCCGTTAGTGAATCCCTTGTATGAGTCCGTTGGTGAACCCTTGTAGGCGAATCCGTTAGTAAATCCGTTGAATGAATCCGTTAGTGAATCCCTTGGATGAGTCCATTGGTGAACCTTTGTTGACGAATCCGTTTGTGAATCCGTTTGATGAATCCATTAGTGAATCCCTTGTATGAGTCCGTTGGTGAACCCTTGTCGACGAATCCGTTGAGTGAATCCGTTAATGAATCCCTTGTTTGAGTCTGTTGGTGAACCCTTGTAGGCGAATCCGTTAGTAAATCCGTTGAATGAATCCGTTAGTGAATCCCTTGGATGAGTCTATTGGTGAACCCTTGTTGACAAATCCGTTAGTAAATCCGTTGAATGAATCCGTTAGTGAATCCCTTGGATGAGTCCGTTGGTGAACCCTTGTAGGCGAATCCGTTAGTAAATCCGTTGAATGAATCCGTTAGTGAATCCCTTGGATGAGTCCGTTGGTGAACCCCTGTAGGCGAATCCGTTGGTGAATCCATTTCTTTGCTTCAAGAAGTGGTGAATTTAGTGGCTCACCATGGACCAAATTGCTGTTGGTGGCTGTATTTGATGTTGACTTTTCTTGGGGTGCGGGAACAGTTGACTGCGGGCCGAAAGAAGGTTTTCCCTTTAGCGCGGAAAATGCCGAGATTGACCTCGATTTTAAAAAAAAAGAAAGACACAACCTGCTTTTAGTGGAAGTTTCTATCTAATTTTAATTTAGACGTGCCTTAGGGGCGGACCAAATTAATGTGTGTCCAACTATGTCACCAAGGGTGGAGAATGTTGATTCCTACTTATTTCGGGAGCACTTGGACTTTGTTTCTGCATGATTTCTCCTTCTGACAAGGGCCAGCTGAGGTGTTTCTAGAACGAGAGGCAGGCGCCTCTTCTAGTGACCTTGGGATGTGCGCGCTGGTCATGTGTGCGACGGGAGGCGCGCGCTTCTGGGGAGAGAATTTTGGGGCTTGACATTTGCTAGACAAAGATCTCCAACAGCTATAATATCAGCCTCTGTTCGAGGCTATTCTCCCAACAGCTATTTTTTGCCATTCTTGAACATTCTTTCATTGCTCAATTTTGCTTGTAATCAACCTTCTCCATGGCTTCCAATTCTTTTGTCCTTGATGCCAAGGTTGTTGGTATGAGAAGGATTTGTCGACCTCGTGTACTCTTTCAAAACCCATCCCAAGAAAGCTTTCATCAAAGATTTTGGTTTCCGAATTCTTTTTACACTTCGGACTTTGAAGCCGGATTGGGATTTGTTGAAGGCCGCTGCAGCCTTTTGGGATTGCGACAACCACACTTTCAACTTTTCGGCGAATGAAATGGAGCCGACTGTTGATGACTTTGGTGCTCTTCTCGGTATGCCACTGGCGGGTCAAATTGCCGTCCCCAAATATCATCGTGGAGTGATTGATTCTTGGTCTGACTTGTTGAACCTTTTGTAGACACCCCGCTTTGGACCTCTCACCCCGATTGCATACATAGTATTTTTATTTAACTTATTTTTGTTAATTTCTGCTACTTCGATTAAGTTCCTAACTGATTCCGTTAGTTTTGGACTAACCTGCATAACAGAATTAACTTTAGAGTCATTCTGTCTTTTCCACCCGCGGGCGCTTCCGACACTGTTTGTGGGCTGCACGCGCGTCTCGCCCCTAAAGCGGGACTCGCGCGCCTCCCATTATGGCAGTAACGGATTGCACCTTATTTCCCTCCCTTTTCTTATCTACAACATCTCTTCTTGATCACAAAAGAGCCTCTTTTTACCTCCACATTCATCCCCCCTAGTTTTATAACCTCCAATCCCATTATTCTAGCCATTTTTTAAAAACAAAATATTTCTTTTTATTATTATTTAATTTTCTTTTATTTATTTCATTTATTATTTTATTTATCTTATTTTCTATTGGTCAATTCCATCTCACATGGATTGATCATTTTCCCTCCAACCTTTCCCTCTCTTTTCTACCTATAAAAACCTCTCATTTCTACCTTAGAAAAGGACCTCAACATTTTCTCTCTAGCCAAAACTCTTTTTTTGGACCTCAACTTTGATTCACAAACTACACTATACACAAATCCTCCCAACAAGAGTTCTTAACAACAAGACTCTACACAAATTGTTCTACAACAATTTCCCTACAACAACGCCATTTTCAAGTCCAAGTTTGAAGTCCTCTTACTTAAGGTACTTTATTCTTCTTCTCTTATTTTACATGTCTTAGCAATGTATGCAATCCCCATCAATTGGGACATGACCAAATGACCACTTTACTACATTAAAGTTGGTTAAGGTTATCTCCCTACATTTTAATCTCTACTTTAATTTTCTATGCATTTCTTAATGTAATTGTTTAGTATAATTGTTACATGTAATCTTTAGCATAAATTAATAAATAAAACAATTCTCTTTTATTTCTCTTTTATTTTCCCCTTTCTTTTCATTATAATTGTTAGCACATTTCTCTTATTATTAAATTGAAGGACATTTAACATTAGAACACCAAAAGTAGCAAGACCCGCGTAAGCGGGGCGGACTGGGTGTTTAAGTACTTCCCACTCCGTCACCTAACCCCCAAACCCTTCTCTTCCCGAATCTCTGGTTTTCGTACATAAAAAATTGGCTTTTCTTATAATTGTTAGCACATTTCGGAAAAAAGTCTCGATTCCGACTGGGGCTTAATCATGATTAGGATGACCCGCGCATTGGGAACCTTGCAACGCACTAGACCCTAGGTTCGTTTCTTTTGGTCGGTGGAAGCCGCTTGCCCTATAGGACCCTCGCTCGGGATAGTCCGTCTATGGAAGAGTGCAAGACAAGTGAAAAACGAGGGGTCTATAGGCGTAGTGATGGCCTCCACTGATCCAGGGTTTAGATTAGTTGCGAAAAAGAAGACAAATCTTTTCCAACCATTTAGAAATAAAAATGTATTTTAAGTAAACTTGAATGATTTATTAATTGCGCGTTGCATGAGCTTGCTCCGTTTTTGCTTCCTGTCTTGGATACATTGCATTGTTTCGCTAACCAGTGTCACCCCCGTTAAGTCTTTGGAAGGATCCATGTTATCCTTCAAGACCTCCGTCAAGTCCCGTTAAGCCTTTGGATTGATCCATGTTATCCTCCAAGACTTTTTATTAGTCCCGTTTAATCTTTGGACGGATCTATGTTATCCTCCAAGACTTTTGATTAGTCCCGTTTAATCTTTTGACGGATCCATGTTATCCTCCAAGACTTTTGAATAGTCCCGTTTAGCCTTTGGACGGATCTATGTTATCCTCCAAGACTTTTGATTAGTTCCGTTTAGTCTTTGGAAGGATCCATGTTATCCTTCAAGACCTCCGTCAAGTCCCGTTAAGCCTTTGGATGGATCCATGTTATCCTCCAAGACTTTTGATTAGTCCCGTTTAGTCTTTGGACGGATCCATGTTATCCTCCAAAACTTTTGATTAGTCCCGTTTAGTCTTTGGACGGATCCATGTTATCCTCCAGGACTTTTGATTAGTCCCGTTTAATCTTTGGACGGATCCATGTTATCCTCCAAGACTTTTGAATAGTCCCGTTTAGCCTTTGGACGGATCTATGTTATCCTCCAAGACTTTTGATTAGTCCCGTTTAGTCTTTGGAAGGATCCATGTTATCCTTCAAGACCTCCGTCAAGTCCCGTTAAGTCTTTGGAAGGATCCATGTTATCCTTCAAGACCCTCGTTAAGATCCCCGTTGATACCCTAGGAAAAGTCCCCTAGGTCCCCGCAAAGATCCCGTTAAATTCTAAGAATAGTCCCCTAGGAAGCCAGTCAAGTCCTTGGATGGATTCTCGTTAAGACATTAGTCGTGTTCGTCCTTCCCTCTTAAGATTCTAAACCCGTTCGAACTACGGTGACCTGAGCCTCTCATCACGTGGGACCCCCTCCCTCGTGGTGAGGGGAACGTAGGCAACTTCGGCCCGGTCAAATATCCCAAATAGAGACACGTGTGTCTTTAACCTAAGTGTTCACCCAATGTTTACCCGAGCCTAAACTACGTTTTTTTTCCGTGGCTTAGATGAAGTGGAAGAGAGCATCATGTCGCCGACTGGTGCGTGTGGAGTCAAAAAGTTCCCCGGTCACTACAACCTCTCCGATCTGGTACCTCAGAAAGATCACTTCAGTGGACAGTAGCTTGAGAAATGACGCCGCGGATAATTCGGATGGCCTAACGAACGAAGAGTTATTCCAAGCTTCAGAAACCCCCGGGGATGAGAAAGAAGTCATCACAGATAGCCACAGAGAAACGCAAACTCCGTCTGATGAGTCTACGAGGCAAAGAGGTGTTACAGCTCTGTTTCAAATTGATGGGCCATTCACCAAGGTGACCAACCATAATGAAAGGGTGGAAGCTACCCGACCCCCGGATTGTAACCAAAGATTTCCCCCTCCATCTCATCAAAATACCGAGACCTCCATTTCTTCGCCCCAACACGCCGTCGTCCACAACGAGCCTCTCACTCAAATCTTCCTCACTCCGCCTCATCCCAAATCCAACATCTCCCATAAGACACCTCCTATAAAACCCCAAACACAACCCACTCAAAAGGCCCGCAAACCACTGTTCACACCAGTTACGCCTCAAGCATCATACTCACAACACCTTCCCAATCGTGTCCCTTCTCGATTCAATGCCATCAACCAAGTCACCAGAGATCAATCACTGTTTAAACCATATATGGATACCCGACCAGGCATCACTAACTTGCCTCCACAAGTGTGTCCGATGAGATTCCGGGGTGGCCCGTATCATTTCTCTAATCCAAGACCTTTTGGACCACAAGCTCCTTGCATGCCTCAAATGTATATTCCTGCAAGCAACCAAGGTTATGGGTATTCCTACACCCATGCACTTCCACAGAATCCTCATGTGGGACCTCAGTCGGGTACGTTGTTGGAAAAAGAAGGCAAATGGAAGCTAAGTTTGAAAGGACACTCGATGGGCACCCCTTTGCATTGAGTAGAGGTGATTCTCATCCCCACCACACTCCGGTCAACAACGAAAGAAAAGCTAAGGGCCGAGCCAAGCTCCATTTCACAAAGTTTGAGGATTTCAGAATGCCCATAAGCAAAGTATTTGAAGGATTGGTCAAACAAGGCCTCATGTGGCCCCTCGAAGATTTTCGGCCAAAGAATCTTGAAAAACGTCGAGACAAGACCCAAAGGTGTGCCTATCACAACTACAACGGCCATGATACCAATGATTGCACCGCCATAAGACGCATCATCTCGAAACTAATTGAGAAGGGGAAGCTTGGACGCCCCCACACCCCCGTCACAGCCAATGACCCGAGCGTCAACATGCTCAAATCTGTGACTTCCCCGATGATCGATAAATGGAGTGGTGTCCGCCCCAAGGAAAAAGAGCCCATGGTTGACAAAGTTGTCCATCCCAAAGTGGGAGAGCCTGTTTTGGAAAAATTGACAAAATCAGTGTCCCAAATGGTGGTTCCTAAAATCAGCAAAGACGAAACGACGGAAGGCGTTTGCAAAAGATCAGTGGCACAGAAAATGTCTGAAGGGCCGAATGCCCCGGGTTGGGAAATGAATGGTGTTGCGGTTGCCACAGCAAACGACGGAGTTCCGAAACCTCTCCTATCAACCTCCCCTTAGAAGGAGTCTGTTTTCATCCTTAGGAAGAGCCAGTTGCTTTTAGGGCGTATGATAAGTCTTTAGGAAAAGTCGGTTAAGATGTCTGTTAGGTTTGGTTAAAGTCTTGACTCCCCGGTTGATGCCATGTGGTGACCATTTTGGGTCCATTGTCAGTTCTCTTAATAAGATTATTATTGCCATTTTTGCCTTGTCAAAAGCTTACAAAAAAAAAAATGTGTGTGAGTCTTTCACTCAAAACAAAGGTGTGTCTTCCAAAAAAAAAAAAAAAAATAAATAAATAAAAAAAATAAAAATAAAAAAATGGAGATCAAGTTTTCTTAAAATAAAAGATCAAGTTTTTCCTAAAAAGCTAATCCGATAATGAAGCATTTTTCTCAAATCATGGTTATAATTTCACCTTGAGGTTTAATATGCTAAAAGTCCTTCGCGGTTCTGTCCACTGGAAGCATTGACCAAGGAGCCCAGATCCGAATTGGCGTTCGAAACAACCGTCCACATGAGCAATGAGATCAAACAATTGGGACACCGTCTACAAGAAGAAGCCCAAGCGTCGGAAGGCCAAAGGCGGTTACATCACAGGGAAATCCATACTCTCGCCGAATGCAATGCACGGAGATTACGCACCTTGAAAGGGAATCACCAAAAGGCTTGGCCAACAGGCAAGCTCCCAACTCGCCCTCATGAGTAGACGACCCCGGCAATTGCAACGCCAAGCCAATTGGAGGCCTCGCGACATCTTTCCCGACGACATGGAACCCGAGTTCCCCATAGAAGACATGGAATATGCCGCCGACAACCCCTCCAACAACTGTGGAAGAAAATGGATCATTGTGCTTCATGGGAACCCATCCTTAAAAAAAAAAAAAAATGTGAGTCTTCCAGCCTCGTAGGTTCTAGAAAGAAAAAAAGGAGTCCATTCTGGACCGTGTCTTTTTATTTTTACAGAGTTCCGCACTTGGACATGTATGTACAAAGTTTCTAAATAAAAGAGTCATTTCCTTCTCTTCTCTCTAGACTTGAGACATTATTTGCAATATATGTTTACTCTTGAAATTTCCTTGCTTGTTATTATCAATTGATTGCTACGTCCCCAAAATGACGAATTGACTTCTAAGCATACTAGTCAATGACGACTCATTAAGGATGAATGGACCTAACACAAATGAAAAGTGCCAAATGCACAATTAATCTTGATATGAATAAATATTGTGATCAATTGACATGTAGAAACCATCAATGGCAAATCTTCCCTCATACATTACCCCGATACACAACCCGTACACCTTTCCTATACAAATCCTTGATGCGCATCAAAGGCATCCCGAGACAATGAAAAGGCGAGGATGTTGTTGCTCAACCACCAAGATTCAACCACGATCGCGCGTGCGCAACCAAGCAAAAGACTTCCCAGATCTTCAAAAGTCAAAGTAAGAAGTGGCAGAATTCCACCAAGGGGCTACAAATGAGCCAATGTCCAAGATAGCAAGTTGGGGCTAATGTTTCCCCTCTCTCTAAAAAATGATAAGAGAGAAAGAAATGGATAATGGAAAAAAGGAAAGCAAATGAATATTGGCAAAGAGGAAGTTTACCTCAAAAGCTCACCAAGTTCACTGCAAAAGTCCACCTCAAAGAACATCCCGAGGAGTTCACCGCAAAGAAAAGCGATCTACATCAGCAAAGCAACAACATCCTTCGAAAGGACACCAACCCCAGCAAAAGAAGGCCCCAAGGCCGAACTACGGCGACCTGAGCTCCTCAAACTGAGGGGAACGTAGGCAACCTTCGGGTCCGGTCACAGCATGAAATGAATCCATCAAACCTCGATCCTCCCAAAATGACCCGGTTCTATTCCCTTGGTCCCATCAATGACCAATTTCCCAGATAATGACCAATCTCCCCATAAACACCTTTGATCTTGCCATTGATCGAATCTTAATCTTAATTGATCACAACATTTATACATGTTAAGGCTAATTGCTTGTTATAATCTTGACTTAATAATAAACATGGTCCATTACAGCAATCATTTGATGATATTAACTAGGGCAAGTTTCAAATGTCTCAACAAGTCTTCTTCTCTCTACATCTTAGGAAAGAGCTAAACACTTGTATTCTGTCGAGCAAGGGCTTCCTCCCGTTTCATGATAATACATTGTTCACCAAAATAAAGGGACTCTCTCCCACCTAAATAAAGGCCCTTGCATGTCTCCTCCAAAATATATATTAAGTCCTCGTTCTATCAAGTCGGATGGATCACTTATATGAAGAAAAAAAAAGAAGAAGAAAGGCACCAAAAAGTAGCCCGCTGGGTTGAAAACCCGTAAGGGCGGCCTAGGCAAAAAACAGGGTGTGCCATAAAAGACGCAAAAGAGATGCCCGCTAGGTTGAAAACCCGGAAGGGCGGCCTAGGCAAAAGAAAGAGTGCGTCATGAAAAAAGTGATGGGTTCCTAACGTCATCAAAGGCCGCGAGACGACAACGGGTCCACGCCAATATCAAAAGTCAGAGGACGACATTGGGGCTACCTCCACAAGGATATGGGGCTACTCCGAGACATTCAATGACATGGGGGCTATGCCACCATCAACAGCAACAAGGACATGGGGCTACCCCGACACATTCAATGACATTGGGGCTACATCGCCATCAATAGGAACAAGGACATGGGGCTACCTCGACATCGACAACAAGAGGTTTCTCTACTCCTGACAGCTCCTAAGAAATGGACAAAGCTCAAAAGGACTTTATGCATATAAACCTCGCGGTTAAGTTAAAACCAAAATTTGACTAAACATGTTTCGTTAAAAGATTTGCCTTCAAAAGTAAGCATTTTCAAATTTGGCCATTTGGCATCATTTATCAAAGACAATGTTTCAAGCAAAATGCTTTTGATCTCCCCTCAAAATGATTTTTCCAAAGTCTTGGACCCTTTTTGTCCACAATGAGTCTTGAAGGTCACCCCTAGGCTCTTTCCCGGTATCAAGAAAATGTGTCAACCATCCCGCAGTGTAGGCTTGACCAAATCTTCATCCCCCGAGTGACCCCCCGAGTGACCCTTTAGGTTAAAAAACCTTCGTCCCCAGAGTGACCCCTTTAGATTAAAACCTTCATCCCCCGAGTGACCCTTTAGATTAAAACCTTGTAGGCTAGAGTGTCCCCAGTCCTTAGAGGGACGTAAGACCAGTTTTCTCGTCAATCCCCAAAGATGGAGTTGACCCCGGTCAAGCTATGACTTAGAATAGTCGTTATAGGCTAGAGCCTTTGTCCCGGCAGTCCTTAGAGGGACGTAAGACCAGTTTTCCCGTCAATCTCCCCAAAGACGGAGTTGACCCCGGTCAAGCTTAGCCTTAGAATAGTCGTTATAGGCTAGAGCCTTTGTCCCGGCAGTCCTTAGAGGGATGTAAGACCAGTTTTCTCATCAATCTCCCCAAAGATGGAGTTGACCCCGGTCAAGCTTAGACTTAGAATAGTCGTTATAGGCTAGAGCCTTTGTCCCGGCAGTCCTTAGAGGGACGTAAGACCAGTTTTCCCGTCAATCTCCCCAAAGATGGAGTTGACCCCGGTCAAGCTTAGACTTAGAATAGTCGTTATAGGCTAGAGCCTTTGTCCCGGCAGTCCTTAGAGGGACGTAAGACCAGTTTTCCCGTCAATCTCCCCAAAGATGGAGTTGACCCCGGTCAAGCTTAGACTTAGAATAGTCGTTATAGGCTAGAGCCTTTGTCCCGGCAGTCCTTAGAGGGATGTAAGACCAGTTTTCCCGTCAATCTCCCCAAAGACGAAGTTGACCCCGGTCAAGCTTAGACTTAGAATAGTCGTTATAGGCTAGAGCCTTTGTCCCGGCAGTCCTTAGAGGGACGTAAGACCAGTTTTCCCGTCAATCTCCCCAAAGACGGAGTTGACCCCGGTCAAGCTTAGACTTAGAATAGTCGTTATAGGCTAGAGCCTTTATCCCGGTAGTCCTTAGAGGGACGTAAGACCAGTTTTCCCGTCAATCTCCCCGAAGATGGATTTGACCCCGGTCAAGCTTGGACTTAGAATAGTAACCATAGGCCGTCCCCGACGTAAGTCCAGTAAAAATCTGTCCCGTGTAAGTCAACCCTCTCCTATAGAGTCAATTTGACCGTATCCCCAGCAAGTCAACCCTCTCCCATAGAGCCAAGTTGACCATGTCTCGCCTCTGACCCCTAGAGTCATGCCTCCTTACGGATCTAAGTAACCCCGCGTATCTCCGAACTACGTTAGGCTTGATTCCCCGCGAACGGGATACTTAGGAATCCTATACCACTAGGTCCAGCCATGCAACCAAAATCGGTTAAATCCGTCGTCCCGTCAGATTGGGATGCTTATTTCTATCGACAACCCCGCTCCTTCGAAGCGACGTTGCCGAGGGGCTCTGTAAGTACCCCAATCTGAAACCGACCTATCTTAGAGGTAGCCTTAGCACCGTTTCAGGGATAAGCTAATAGGCCAGGACCTCCCTAGGATAAGCTATAAATTCTAGGACTACTCTGGTATAAAATTGGAAAAATCCAGAAGCTCGCTAGGCTGAGCCGTACGGATGCTTTGGGTACTAGAGGGGCCTAGCCGTACGGCTGGTTTGGGCACCCTCAGTCCCTATAAATAGAACCCCTTGTTGATCATTTCAGAGGGGGGAGAAACATTAGAACTAAGGTTACTCTGTCGAATTCACATCAGAATAGTGTGAGTAAGAGTGAACAAATAGTGAAAGAGAGAAAGGAAGATTGGCCTAAACCAAGATAGGTAAAGCCACCTTCTCCCCCTCCCTTCTCTTCATCCAAGAACTCTATTTATCTTTGATCTTGTCATTTATTGTTGATCTTTACATTCTTGCAAGTCTTGTCCATTCAAGCAATATATATATATATATATCTATTACTATTTAAATTTCCTAGTCCAAGCCATGAGATGATCAAAGGTGCCCTCCATACTTTGTGTGGAAGAGGTTCAAACCTAGTTTGATCATGGCTTGTTGATTGTTCATTTACATTCTTGTCATGGATGATGCTCTTGTTGTTCATTTAGCTCATTTTAAGCTATGATGATCATGTTGAGGATAAAGTCTCAATCTTTATCCTCATCACCTTGATCTAGCCCAAAATTCCCAAGTTTGGGTAATAAAGATTCAATCTTTATGGTTTGTTCTTGTCCCTAAAGGATTAATCTTGCCTAGAAGAGCCATTTTAATGGTAAAGTTTCAATCTTTACTCATCAAATGGTCACTATGGCTCAAAAGGGCATATTGGCCACCTTTTCATTTTTCTCCCATGATTGCCTTTGATCATGCCCAAACTCTTGTTTTGGGAGGTTCTTTGATGATCAAATGGCATAGGAATGAGTTGTTAATGTTTATTTTTGTTGGAATAACAAACTGGAATAAGAACAGTTTGGTCCAGTTCAAGCAGAATGCTCTGTTTCTGCCTGGAACTGGACTGTTGCTTGAACAAACTGTAAAATCCCAGGAGTGGTCTCCCCATCTGTACGGCTACTTTGGCCGTATGGGGAGATTGACCATTTTTCCCTTCTGTCTTCTGTTTTCTTGTCAAACAAACCCTTTTTCAGTTGAAAAGATAAATAAAAAGTTAAAACAAAGATTTTCCGTTAAAACACACACACACACATGCACTTTTGTTAACTAACAAGGGAGACTCGGCTTTGTCCGAGGCAACTTGGGAGGACATAAGAACTCTTCCCAAGTTGTAACCTGATCTCCGAACCTTTGAACTCAAACCTTTGTCATTTTGTTGGGTTTAAAATTAACAAAATGTGGTGACTCCGTTAAATTGGTCTGGTTCCCGCGTTTGGTATTTTGCCCTTGAAACGTGCTCGTGTTTTTTGGGGCGGGATCCTTACAGTGGCGACTCCGCTGGGGATTTAAATGTTTCCAAACTTCTTTCTAGAAACTTTGGGGGCATTTATGTGTGGGTCAAACTCCAGTTCCCGTTAGTTGACTTTTTGCATATTTGTGTGTGTTTGATGTTTCAGTTTGGACTGTTTTGAGTACATACGTTCTGGAAATACAATAAACTGGAGCATGATGATCAGAGGTTGGAGAAATTGAGAAAAATCTCCACCCTCTTGCTTTAGCCGACGGCTACTTTGGGTAGGGGATCAGAATGTTGCAAATTAACAATTTTGTGCAGGGCTGCAACATTCTGGATGCCCCTCTGCTTCTTCTTGTCCAGGTTCCAAATTTACAGTCTTACTTGTACACATTACCTTCATTCTTTTGGTCAAAACTTGATTTAAAAAAAAACTTGGTTATACATAATCTTTTGTCAATAAAAATGGTTTCCAAAGCCTCATTGTGCATAACCCTTTTGTAAAGATTTCTTGACTCTTCTTGTTGTGCACAACTTACTTGGTACAAATGGTTTCAATGTAAAAATTGTTCTTTTGCAAAATGTTTGATTCAAAATTCTTTGTTGTGCACAATTTGGTACATATACAAATTTTGGTCTTTGTTTGTTCATATTCCTTGATTTTTGTGTGTATAAATTGTTTAATCCATGCTTTTTCATACTTTTTCATATCTTGCTTATGCCATGCTCATCATATCGAAAAACGGATTGAAAATCTCTATTTTGACTCAAAAGGGAACATAGAATGGCTTCACACTACGCGCACTTGACCTTGCACGTTCCAAATGCCCTTTTAACCCGGGATGGACGCCACGATGCAGCTCATTGGGCGCTCTTGTTCCCTTCGATGCGCGCACGGGTCCATTCCACCTAAAGGCTCAAAATATGTTTGTGGGGCCAACCTAAGATCGACCGTATTCTCTCAATAGGTCCAATGGCTTCCAACAACAACAACAACAAGGGTGAGATCATCTCCGTGTCCAACGAAAGGCTCTTCAACATAATAAGATCCATGGGGGAACAAATGGATAGACTTGTCGAGGATGCCCGCCGCAAGGATGATTTGTGGCAAGACCGTCTTGATCTCGAGAGGAAAATTCACAAGGAAGAAGTGTCCGAACTTAAGGCTCGTTTGCAAGAGCTCACCGACAGCAAGGCAAAGGTCCATGGTAAAGCACGCTCAATTGGCTCATCCCTCAAAAGTCACAAATGTGCCACCAACGACCGTGTCTATACCCCTCTCAATGGTATGACCATCACCGAGGCCTACAAAGCTCTCAAAACCAAGGGACAAGTTTCTCCTCTCTAAGGGTACAAGCAACTACAACCATTACGTCGCAATCATGCCCACCACAAGTGGTGTGACTATCACATATGCAGCGGTCACCTCACCGAGTATTGCTTCTCCATCCGCAACATCATCCAAGACTTGATTGACAATGGTGAATTTACCGTGGGTGAAGAACAACAGTTAGAGAATGGCAACATGCAAGAACTCATCAAGGAAGAGGCTCAGATTTGAAATGGGGTTTCAACAAGAGATCATGCCCCAAGGAAGGCTACAACGACAATGGGGACTACAGCAACAATCTCCGTTTCTCTTTCTCTACCTAGTAATAGGAATAAAAAAAAAGAGTCAAAGTCCTCTTTAGTGTGCATTAAAGTTTTCTCTCGTCCCATGTTCAATGTAGAGTCTTATTATCAAATAAAAGTCGTTCTTGTCCTCATACACTCCTCCAAGTTGTTCAATTTAATTCTTGGCAAAATGATGAAAAAATGTCTAAACACGTTTTAGAACGAAGGCTATCACTTGAACGCCTAGAGGCTAAACATCGACGACGACATCAACGAGGAAGAAAAAGCCAAGACATCAAGGAGCAACAACCATGGAGAAATCAAGCAAAGTTTTCAAAAAGGGGATTTAAAAAAAAAAAAAAAAAAACTCGCTAGGTTAAAATCCTCAAATCAACCTAGGCAAAAGTTAGAGCACAAAAAAAAAAAAATAATAAAAAAAATCCCCCTCAATCAAAGAAGTACAAGATCAACATCATTCCACCAATGAAGGACGAAGCAACAACCATCTCGACGAATGGAGCATCCATAAAAACTACGGTGACCTGAGCCTCTTTACTGGAGGAACGTAGGCAACCTTCGGGTCCGGTCTCATGCAAAAAAGAAGATATGTTTAGCCCTAGCGCGTTATGGTGATCGGCCTTCATCTCGAACTTGTCAAGACGTCTTTGTACGATTCATTTGCCAATGAATTAATCACCTCAAGATTGAACAACTTTCCTAGATTTGGAATCACTTTCCGTTCCTTATCGAGTCTAGGGCTTCTATTCTTTCTGCATACTCCCAATTTCTTACAATCAAATTGGGGCTTTCATTCTCTTCTCTCTTAATGACTTACTTGCCTTCGTGAGTCATTAAACAAATATATACATGAAGTCAATACTAGGGACACTTCCCTAGTCGAGTCAATGTCACTCATCTTTTGTGATAAGAGGTCTTCACCGCCAAATCACATGTCTTATCTCCTCAGCCAGAGTCAATGCACACTTCCTCATTAATCGAGTCAAAAAAAAAAGACGCAAAAGAGATGCCCGCTAGATTGAAAACCCGAAAGGGCGGTCTAGGCAAAAAACAGGGTGCGTCATAAAAAAAATGAGAGAGTGAGAGAGAGAAGGGAAAGAGAAATGGAGATCTCCGGCCTCTAGGGAAGACAACTGTACAAGTTCTACATTTGGTCTCCTCAGCAAGTCAATCCCCACCGAGTCAACTTTGGGATTGCAAAAGGCTCGACAAGATATGGCACCATCAAAGGTTGTCTTGGGTTATTGGCATCATTCCCCAGCAGTGTGCATTTTTGGGTTCATGAAAAGAAGGCCCGTGGTAACCAAGACCCATCTGAGAACGAGCCCATCATAAAAGGGTACGAGGTTACAAAAATAATCCCTAGCTAGTCAATTGGCTTGGGCAGCAAATAGCAACAACATGTGTCTCAGTTTTCAAAGCTTCTGCAAGTATGTGCTTCTAAAGTACGCCGAAAGGCTCCCGAGAAATGGAGTAGCTCTTGCCATGTCCTCTCATGTTTGTTCCCTCGCATGAGGATGAGTCACTCTTGCTTTGCTCAACAAATGGTGACGCCCTAGGGGCTATGTGACTCAAGAACAAAGGCTTCTTTTGCTTCATTTTACAATCAATAAGCCTTAGGGGCTATGCTCGAGAAAGATGTGTGAGACTATCCTCAAAGTCTCTCAAAAGGGATGTCAAAAATCCCTCTTGTCATGTGTGCCCGTACTCGTTCCCCCAATCAAGGATGGACCTTTCTCGCAATCAATGATGGCACTCTAGGGGCTACGGTCAAGTCTTAAAGGCTTCCTCGGCAAGAAGCAATTCACTTCAATGTCCCCAGCAACATTTGAAGCTTCATACCGAAAGGTCTCAAGGGGCTTCGCAATCTACAAATCTTTTGGCCCACGGCTTTACAGTAATTCAAGCAAAGGGAAATATTGGGGCTTCGTAATTAACAAGCTTTTGGGGCAGTGGTACCCGAGCAATGCAATTTGGGAGTAGTCTCATGGCTCCATGAAAGGGATCGAACTTCAATGGTCCCTCAACACTTCCAGTCAAAAGGCCTCTTGGTTTTAAATGAAGGCTCCGATGATATGAATGAATTTGATGATTCTTGTTAGAACTCACAGTGAGATTCTAAAGGAAGTCTTAGAGAAAAGGAAAAAGATTCAATATGCTAGACTCACCCAGCTGAGTTATAGCGGGCAATGCCAATATGTTAACTCTATAAGCAGAGTTACAGCCAATCCCAATGTTTCTGCAATACAGCACCCCCTTCTCCAAGATCAAAAGCACAGGCTGCATCCGAAGATCCGCCGTCTGTTCAACTCAACAAAACTCGAGAAAACATACCGTTCGAGACTTTATCACACCAAGACCTTATCATCTGCAACAACATCACTATCTCCCACGAGACGTCTCCCGAAGACCGTACTACATTTTCAACATGGACCTTCCGCCATTTGGGCATCAACCACAAAAAGGGCCATCCATCTCCAAACAAGAGAAAGAAGGAGATCGCCTTCAAGAGTTCTTCCCAATAGCGCCATCCGCTCCCAACATAATGCTAAGCCGATTCCAAGAAAATTTGAGGCTTCACACCGAAAGGTCTCCACATCCCGCCATCTACAAACTTGATAAGCCCATGACATTTGGGGCTTAGCAATATTTCAAAGCTTGGTATCAATGATCTTCTCTTGGGGCTTGCCCACGTCGACAACAAAAGACAGCTTATTTGAATGGGCTAAGAGTTGATTCATCTTGGGGCTTCATAAGCCACTCAAAGTTCAGCATTCGAGGGGCTTTACAGTCAGCAACCCCTTGACATCTCGGCATCAATAGTCCTTTTGAAGCCCCATAAACGACAAATCTCTTGGGGCTAGACATCAATTTTCGTTGGACACCGCGGCGACAACATTCAAGCGAGGCAATCCGGACTTCGACCGAACATGACTTGATCTTGGGTTGGCTTTACTAACACACAATGGTCAAAATGGTTCACCCACGAACTAAAAAAAAAAGTCTTTTTCCCACATGTGTACATATTCTATTCCTACAAAAAGACAAAAAGAATTTTCTTTTTCTTTTTTCCTTGTCCCCTTTCTTGCGCAAAATTATGTGTTTCCTTTTTGCTTTTCTCCTAGCATTCTCCCCCTAGCATTCTCCAGCATCCTTGAACTACGCTGGTCTGATTCCTTTCAAGGGATACGTAGGCAGCCTTTCGGCACGACCAACCCATCATCCGGAATACTGTCCCACCGACACTCCATCAAAAAACGAATTCGTCATCAAAGGCAGCGACACCCTCCGCCGAAGCATCTACCACAACATCACGAATCCATCCAACGGCAATGGTAAGTGAAGGTATAAACATCATTCATCTCAAGCAATCTCCGCTTTCAAAAATCACTCCGCACACAAAATCACTTTCTCCATTCTTACAAAAACTCTCTCTCATGCAGAACTGCTTTCAAATCACATTGCACCACGAGCACAATTTCTCTCTTCATTTCACACTTCATGCATCTTCTTGCACAAACACATATACCTGCCAAGCACACACATAACAGGTACCACCACGAAGTCAACAGCATCCGCTACTCAAGGCACTTCATCCCCAGCAGAAAATGGTCCACAGTTAACCATGCCCGCATCCCCACGATAAAGTCAATAGCAACTGCAGCTCTAGACAGCAATTTGGTCCACGGTGATCCCGCAATTAGCAAACGGATCCCGCCATCAGCAAACGGATCCCGCAATCAGCAAACGGATCCCGCTTCAGCAAACGGATCCCGCTTTCAGCAAACGGATCCCGCTTCAGCAAACGGATCCCGCATCAGCAAACGGATCCCGCATCAGCAAACGGATCATGCATTCAACAAACGGATCCCGCATCAGCAAACGGATCCCGCATTCAGCAAACGGATCCCGCATCAGCAAACGGATCCCGCTTCAGCAAACGGATCCCTCATTCAGCAAACGGATCCCGCAAGGATCCCGCACCAGCAAACGGATCCCGCATTCAGCAAACGGATCCCGCCTCAGCAAACGGATCCCGCATCAGAAAACAGATCCCGCTTCAGCAAACGGATCCCGCTTCAGCAAACGGATCCCGCATCAGCAAACGGATCCCGCTTCAGCAAACGGATCCCGCTTCAGCAAACGGATCCCGCTTCAGTAAAACGGATCCCGCCATATCCTTTTTATATCAATAAATCCGCTCACACAGGGAGCTCACCCCTATCCTTCGCAAATTTCAAATTCATGTTTTATCGACTCTTTGTTTTCTCTTGTCGATGTCCTTGGCGGTTGTCTTTCTTTCGTCGACGCGTTTTGAATGCAATCCACGTCGCCGAGGGGCTCTGTAGACACCACGCTTTGGACCTCTCACCCCGATTGCATACATAGTATTTTTATTTAACTTATTTTTGTTAATTTCTGCTACTTCGGTTAAGTTCCTAACTGATTCCGTTAGTTTTGGACTAAACTTCATAACAGAATTAACTTTAGAGTCATTCTGTCTTTTCCACCCGCGGGCGCTTCCGACACTGTTTGTGGGCTGCGCGCGCGTCTCGCCCCTAAAGCGGGACCGCGCGCCTCCCATTATGGCAGTAACGGATTGCACCTTATTTCCCTCCCTTTTCTTATCTACAACATCTCTTCTTAATCACAAAAGAGCCTCTTTTTACTCCACATTCATCCCCCCTAGTTCTATAACCTCCAATCTCATTATTCTAGCCATTTCTAATTTGATTTTCTTTTATTTATTTCATTTATTATTTTATTTATCTTATTTTTTATTGGTCAATTCCATCTCACATGGATTGATCATTTTCCCTCCAACCTTTCCCTCTCTTTTCTACCTATAAAAACCTCTCATTTCTACCTTAGAAAATGACCTCAACATTTTCTCTCTAGCCAAAACTCTCTTTTTGGACCTCAACTTTGATTCACAAACTACACTATACACAAATCCTCCCAACAAGAATTCTTAACAACAAGACTCTACACAAATTCTTCTAAAACAATTTCCCTACAACAACACCATTTTCAAGTCCAAGTTTGAAGTCCTCTTACTTAAGGTACTTTATTCTTATTCTCTTATTTTACATGTCTTAGCAATGTATGCAATCCCCATCAATTGGGCCATGAATTAGGAAAAGCCAAATTTTTTTTATTAACTACTATTAAGGGGGGGCGATTTTTTTAGGGTTTTCTTTTCAGTTCGGCCGTCGGCCATACCTCCGGCACCGGACATTGTATGAGAGATCCCAACGGTGAAAAGTAGTGATTAGGTGTTGCAAACTCCCTCCCGAATTTTGAAGACGATCCAACGGTTCAATCATCGGGAATCTTCATTTTTCTGGACTGTCCTGGATTTTAGAATTTGATTCGGCCGCCGGCCATATCTCCGGCGTCAGGAATGATTTTGACAATCCCAACGGTGAAAAAGTGAGGATAAGTGATTCGAATTTTCTACAAAAATTTAAACACGATCCAACGGTTCAATCATCGGGAATCGCGTTTTTACAGTCTGAATTCTGGAGGTGCAGTTTTTTGTTTTTGATTCGGATTTTGGCCTTTTGGCCAGAATTTTTCGACGGTTGTTGGCTCGTGGTTGTCGCCTAGAACTCCTCTAGGTTCAGCCATGGCTAAGGAGGGCGTTGGTACTGGTTTGTTTGGTGGGGGAGGCATCAATGGCGTTTCTAGGGTTTTGAATTCCAAAAACCCTAATTTGTATGGTGGAGGTTCTAATGTTGTTGGGGATGGTGCAAACTCGGGTGTAATTATTGGGGCTATTGCTCAAGGGACCAAGGATGCCATCTCTCAAGGTTTGATTGCCAACAACGCAGGAAAGTCAGCAATAGCGGCTGCAGAGGCCGATCTGGTTAAGGGTGAGGTAGGTCATGCACCTAGGGCTCCTATTTCGTACTCGGCTGCATTGAGCGGGGATAAGGGTGTTGAAGGTACGTTTGTCAACCCATTTGAGGGATTTCAGGCTCCTCCTCGCCGTGGATCTTTTATTGATGGGGAACCAATGTTGATGTTGACTGAACGGGAGATTCAAGCGGCTGCGGACTGTTTGAAATTTATGGTCGTATTAAAATTCACTACTGGACGGCCTCAATTGAAGGTAATTCACGATCACATAACTCAACGCTGGGGGCTAAAGGGGTTTTTTAATATGGGTTTACTTGACCCACGCCATGTTTCAGTGTATCTCTCTACACAAGAGGACCTAACTTTGGCTTTAGCTCGGGAATCCAATGTTATTATGAATTCTATGTTTCGATGTTTTCGGTGGACACCGGATTTTGATTATGGTTGTGACAATCCTCGTATTTCTGTATGGGTACGCTTGCCTAACCTACCTTTACATTATTATGCTTTTATGGCTAACATTGGAAATACGTTGGGTACATTTTTACGGGCTGATGATAGGTCTGCTGGTTTCACTCATCATGGTTTTGCTCGTTTTTGTGTGGAAATGGATGTTTCACAGCATAAGCCTAGTAGGATTTATCTTGGGTCTTCTCGAGAAAATGGTTTTTGGCATGACATTGAGTATGAGGGGAATGTGCTCTACTGTTCTAAGTGTGGAATGTTGGGACATGATGAATACTCGTGTCGGCGTAATGCTAGGCGAATGGGTCGAAACACTGGGTATCAGAAACCTCCGGTCCAGATTCAACAGCAGAAGCAACCCCCATCGCAGCAACAACAGCAGAAACCAACCCACCAGCAGGTACCACCCAGGGATCCGGCACAGAGACAGGGTAAAGCCAACTCTGAGTGGCAGGTTGTGGGTGGGAAAGGAAATCGGAAAGCAACTGAGGCCGAGAAGGGTAAAGAGGTGGATGCAAATGCAGGTACTAGTAAGCAGGGACATACAAAGGGATCGGTTTTTTCTAGGTTGGAGTATGGGGCAGTACAAATTTTGGGTAATCATGATGTTTGGATGAATAAGGTGGATGACAAGGGTACTGGTAAGGAAGATGGGGAGATTATAGCTCCCAAGTCAGGTGGTAAAACCAGTTCTGCGATATTGGTTGAGGAGATTTCTCCAGAACAGGATAAAGTAGAAAGAGAAGAGCTTGAAAGGGTTCAGCAGCAGCAGCAGCAGCAACCAAAAGTTAATGAAAACTCTTTTGCGGTTTTAGATGGTTTGGAGGATGAGGAGGTTGATGAGGATATTGAGATCAAGGATACAGAGGAGGATGGGGCAGCAGTAAAGGAGTCCAATATGAATGCTATTGCGGTGCTTCAGGATTTAGATGGTGAGGAGGATGTTGATAAGGGAACAAAGGAACAGCTACCACCTTGCATGGTGAACACAGTGGTAGTCATGAGCTCTAGTACGGAAGTCTCTTCGACTAATGCATCGATTGATCATGTTTCTGAGACACAGGTGCCGGTGGTAGTAGCTGAGGATACTAATCAGGGACAGGGACAGAAGGACATGGATACAGATACTGCAGCTGTAGATGAGTCGACTGAATCAGGGGATACTGGGACCGATATAGGGACTATTCAGGGATCTGAGGACTCGGAATTTTCTTAGGGTGATACTGAGGTCGAGACAACTACTGAGGTTGAGACAAGTTCTACAGGGGACACTACAGTGAAACAAGATCCTTCTTTTAAAGACGTTTCCAGTGGTAAGAAGTCGAGACGTAGGAAGAAAAAGGGTAATAAGCCGTTGCCGATGGGTTCGCCTCTGCAGACCCGAAGCAAGACTGTTGGGGTAACCTCTATCTCTAATAGTTTTTATGTCGTTCATTATATGGAATGCTAGGGGCGTCGGTAATGTTAAGACTATGGATGCGTTGAAATTTTTAGTGCAGCAGCATAAACCTTGGTGTTTAGCAATTCTGGAACCTAAAATCTATGGTATTGGGCTCCCAAATATCGCTAAACAACTTGGTTTTCCTCATTTCATGCATGGAGATCCTGTTAATAAGCATATTTGGGTATTATGGAAAAATGGTATTGATATGGATGTTGCTCTAGTCTCTAAGCAACATATCTCTGTTCGGGTTACGGTTTTCGGTGAACAGTATGGGGTATTTTTTTGTTTGTTTATGCCAGTTGTGATCGGTTGGAGAGACAATCTTTATGGGGAGAGCTCGTTAATTTATCTTCGCAGTCTGATGATCTGTGGTTGATTGGTGGTGATTTCAACATCATTGCAGCGCCGGCGGAGAAACTGGGAGGTAATGGGTGGGATTTTCCTAGTATTGATGACTTCTGCAATTTCATGGTTACTGCCGGTGTTTCGGATGCGGGTTATGAAGGGAGTATCTATACCTGGTGTAATGGGCATCCTGGGAATCGTCGGATTTGGGAGAGATTGGATAGGGTGTTGGTGAACGGGTCTTTCGCTGCTAAACATGGCAGTATCACTGTTGTTCATTTACCGCGGGATGTATCTGATCACTCTCCGCTGCAAATTAAGATAGCTGCTATCACCAAACCGAAGTGCCCCTTTAAGTTTTATAAAATGTGGTTGGAGCATCCAAGATTTGATGACTTTGTACGGGAGGTGTGGAGTAGAGCTTGCTGGGGAACACCGTTGTTCAGACTGCACCGGAAGCTTCATGTGTTGCGTGGAGAACTCAGAAAGTGGAATTGGGAGGTTTTCGGTAATATTTACCGTAAGATCGATCAGTTGCAGGATGATCTTACCCGTTTGGACTTCTCGCTGCAACAAAATTGGGATGATTTAGTTGCTGCAGAACAGAGGCAGAAAAATGAGGAACTAGTTCAGGTTCGCAGATGGGAGGTGGACATGAAACAGCAGCAGTCACGGCAATTATGGGTTCAGGACGGAGACAGAAACTCGGCCTTTTTTCACGCTTCCATCAAAGAGCGGAGAAGGAAGAATTCCTTGAAGCTGCAGCTACCGGATGGTTCTTGGTGTGATAATGAGAACTTATTGGGAGAGCTTGGAGCTACACATTTTGAGGAGATTTTTTCTTCTGGTCCTCATGAGGTTGATGATAGGTTATTTCAGGGTATTGTGGCAGGAGTAACAACTGCAGATAATGCGATGCTTACTGTAGTCCCTGATGAGACAGAGGTTTGGGAGTCTATTAAATCTCTGAATGCAGACAGTGCTCCGGGATCGGACGGTTTTACTGGTCAATTCTTTAGGGGATGTTGGTCAATTATTAAAACTGATGTTGTTGCTGCGGTTCAGTCGTTCTATAGAGGTGAGGAACTTCTCAAAGGTTTGTCGTCTAATGTGTTGGTGCTCTTACCCAAGGTTGATAAGCCGACTGGGTTTAAGGATTTGAGGCCTATTAGCCTATCCACCTTTATGAACAAGGTGATCTCTAAAATTTTAACTTTACGACTGGCTTGTGTGTTGCCTAAGTTAATTTCTCCGGAACAGACGGGTTTCATGAGGGGTCGTGGTATTCAGGAAAATATTGCCTTGGCTCATGAGATGGTGCATCGGATCGATCAGAAGGTTGTGGGTGGGAATGTTCTCTTCAAGCTGGATATGTCTAAGGCGTATGATCGACTAGAGTGGGATTTCTTATTTAGAGCTTTGGAAACGTTTGGGTTTGATGCCAACTGCTGCAGCCTGATTTCGAGGTTAGTGCGGGGTAATTGGTATTCTGTTCGTATGGGGGGTGTTTCTCATGGTTACTTTCCCTCAACTCGTGGGGTGAAACAGGGAGATCCGCTCTCTCCATTGTTATTCATTATTGCTCAGGAAATACTGTCTCGGGCACTGTACAGAGCTGTTCAGGAAGAGGTGTTTAGGCCGTTTGAACATGGTAGGGGGAATTTTCCATTGACCCATTTGCTTTATGCGGATGACATGCTTTTGTTTTGTAACGGGCATCAGAGATCCATTGAGGGTCTTCGTGAGGTTTTGAGTATGTATGAGAGGTCTTCGGGTCAATTGATTAATTTGGAGAAGAGCGGTTTTTATGTGGGTGCTAAAAGGCGACAGTTCGAGATAGAAAATATTCGAAGATGGTCCGGTTGCACGCACCAGCAGTTTCCGCTCAAATATCTGGGGATCCCGTTGTTCAAAGGTAGAGTCAAGAGGGTACACTTTGCGGAGCTAGAAGCAAAGATGATGAAAAGGGTGGATGGTTGGAAAGCACGACTTCTGTCATTTGGTGGGAAGGTAACTCTCATCAAATCTATGCTTTCTAGCATTCCTATTTATTATTTGGGTGTGCTCAAGGTTCCTAAGGTTGTAACTCGTAAGTTGGAAAGCATTATGTCCAACTTCTTATGGAGCAGTGGAGGTGAAAAAAGGGCTCATTGGGTTTCTTGGGATGTGGTTTGTAGACCTATCCAGGAAGGTGGTTTGGGAATTCGGAGGGTGGGGGATATGAATCAGGCTATGTTAGCCAAGTTGGCGTGGGTGGCCACCAGAGGCAATTCCCTATGGTCACAATGGGTCCGTGTCAAGTATAAATGTCAACCTGCAGCCTCTAGTTCGCATGTGTGGCAAGCTGCATCGTCATATTTACATCAGTTGGATGATTGCAGTCGTTGGGTTGTTGGCAGAGGAGATATCAGATTTTGGACTGATAATTGGTGTGGGGTTCGACTTGGGGGCCCGCTTCCTGAAGATCAACTTTTGACAGTGAGAGATGGTATTCAGGTTTTGGAGGACATGCTTCAGTTTATCCCGCAGGATCTACATGCCAATGTTCGTAGGGTGCATATTGATGAGCATAGTGAGGATCGTCCGGTCTTCACTCTTACAAAAATGGGAACTTTTGAGACAGCTGCATGGTGGGATTATATTCGGGTCTGCAGCCCTTTGGTGGAATGGGGTGCCAAGGTTTGGCATCCCAACATCCCTACAAAGGTCAGTGGTTTCTGGTGGAGGGCTATGCACAATGGTCTTCCGGTGGATGCAAAATTGGAGTCTCGGGGCTTCAATATCCCATCTCGATGTGTGTGCTGTCCTGGAGGTGGTCATAGGGAGACTCTTAATCATTTACTTCTATAGTCGGCGATTGCGCAGTCTGTTTGGAGGCATTGGGTTAGTCTTTTCCCTTTGACTCATAATTATATTGATTTACATCATTTGTGGACTGTTTGGTGTGGTGGACAGTCAAAGCGCCGACAGGTTGGTTTAGTTCGTATGGGTATTATGCTTTTTACTTGTTGGGAGATTTGGAAAGCAAGGTGTAAATCGATTTTTGAAGGAACTGTTATGAATAGTGCCAAAATTGTGGATGGGGTTAAAAATTCTCTTATTGAGATGTGCTCATTCCTAGTCCCGAAAGGGGCTCCTAGTGGGAATGACCGTGTCTTGTTGGAGAGCTTAGGCCTCAAAGTGGCAGAGCATAAGTTTAGGCGGCAGAGGCTGTTGAGATGGGAGCCTTCGCGCTCTCATGTTTTTACTTTGAATACGGATGGTTCCGCGATAAACGGCCAGTGCACGGGTGGTGGTATTATAAGGGATGGTATGGGGGCTTTTGTTTGTGCCTTTTCACACTACTACGGAGATGGAACCAACATGAAGGCGGAGATCTTTGCTTTACGTGATGGCCTGCGCTTATGTCATTCTTGGGGTTTACTTTCTGTTCAGGTTAACTCAGATTCCTTAGTAGCTGTGAATATTTTAAAAGGGCGAAATAAGTGTCCGTGGCAATACACGTATGAATTGCGGGAATGTGAAATTTTGATTGGAGGGTATGAGTTACGTCATGTTCTTCGTCAAGCAAATGGGGTTGCGCATAGATTGGCTTTTGAAGCTCATATTCATAAAACGGTTTGGACATATGGATCGTCAAGGGAGCTTCCACGGAGTGTCTTGGACGCGTTACGTTTTGATGAAAGTGGATACTATGTTGAGCGTCGATAATTATTTGATGTTGTTGGTGTTTGCTGCGGCTTGGTTATGGTGTTTGGTTCTTTGGAATAGTTTCTTGAGTGCAAGGAAGGCATACGGACTCGTTTCGGTTGTAAAAGAGGCACACGGGCCCGTGTCTTGGACTTTTGATGGATCATTGGGCTCATTTGAATTTATTAGGATTGTTCTTTGGTTTAATTTTTTCAGGCTTTTATTTTTTAGATGGTTTTACCTTTTGAGGAGTTGGTTTATTTTTTGGATTTCGAGGTCCGGCTCCATATCCGGCAATGAGTCGGGTGGTTGTCCCCCTCTTGTACTTATATTTTATAATTAATAAAATCTTCCCAGGTGCCGCCCTGGTTTCTAAAAAAAAAAAAAAAAAAAAAAAAAACAATTGGGACTTGACCAAATGACCACTTTACTACATTAAAGTTGGTTAATGTTATCTCCCTACATTTTAATCTCTACTTTAATTTCCTATCCATTTCTTAATGTAATTGTTTAGTATAATTGTTACATGTAATCTTTATCATAAATTAATAAATAAAACAATTCTCTTTTATTTCTATTTTATTTTCCCCTTTCTTTTCATTATAATTGTTAGCACATTTATCTTATTATTAAATTGAAGGACATTTAACATTAGAATACCAAAAGTAGCAAGACCCGCGTAAGCGGGGCGGAGTGGGTGTTTAAGTACTTCCCACTCCGTCACCTAACCCCCGAACCCTTCTCTTCCCGAATCTCTGGTTTTCGTACATAAAAAAATTGGCTTTTCTTAGGTTTTCTCGCGTTCCTCTAAAACGTGGGTGGCGACTCTTAAAATCAAGTAGACATCCTAGGTTAATTCACGCGCTCTAGCCAAGCTGTGGTTCCCCGGGTTATCTACACCTTCCCATCGAAGATGTTGCATGGCACCGTGGTAGATATAACTGAGTTGCCAATGTTCTTCAGCTTTCATTCGGAGGACCCGACAGTTCAGTCCCTCAAGAGGAATGCCATGGCAGTTTGCCTTTTCAGCGAGGTTTTGTTCGTTGCACCTATCGGGACAGCGGATGCACAGTTGGCTAAGATAATCTTGCAGGCAAAAGAGCAACAATTTAGCGTAATTCATCTTATAGTGGGAGAAACTCTGCATGGCCTTGATGAGATGCATCGGACAGGTGAGATGCATCGGGGAAGCCCCTTTCTATTGACCATATGGCTTCGAGAGCATTTCAGGATTTATTCTCCGGATGGCGATCTATCTCCTTTTGCTGTTCACAGGAGAAAACTGTTGACTCGAGATTTATCTGAAAATGGTTGGAAGACATTCCTTGCGTCTCGGTTATCGGATGACATTGAGTGGTGTCCTCCTATTTGGGGTTTCCTCCCTTTTATGGAATGGACCTCAGGTTTCGAGCATGTGGTCTTACCCGGCTTGAGAGACTCTTCATTTTACCATCCGGAGCGGGTTTTGAGGCAGTTCGGTCGCCAACAGATTATTCCTTTCCCGAGGAGTGGGGTATTCCGTCTAGTTTCATATATGGGTCCGGATTTTTCAAGAGAGCTTTAGTCAGGTTGGGGAGATGATCGCCATCGGTGGGCTTCTGCCCCTATTCACCGGGGTAGTATCTTTGTTCCCGAGAGTTATCTGGATTATCTGTTTGGCATCCTTTATCGCGGCATCACTTGGGTTGACGTGCTTTGCGCTGAGTTGCTAGGAAAGGACTTTGAGCCCAGCAGTGCTTTGAGATATAGGGAGGCTGCTGCTGATTCTTGCAACATTTTGGCTGACCCTTTTGGCAATCATTTGGATAACTTTTATACTCGGAGGCGTGTTGCTGCTCAGAAGATTTCAGTCCGCCTTAGTGTTCCTAGACCTCCCAAGAAGAGTAGGATTGAGAGCCGTTCGGGTGGCCCTTCAAAAGCTAAGAGAAAATTAGATTTTTCCTAGTACCCCAAGATTGCAATTAAGTAGACCATTTGTTTAGGATTTAATGTTTTATTGTCTTTTATTGCTTCAACAAGATCCGTTGTAGTGGTTAAAATAATTTAAGAGATGAATAAAAATTTTATTTTATGACTTGATTGGGTAATAATTTATGTTTTAGACCGCACCCGAAGGTTGCCTACGTTCCTCTAGTAGAGAGGCTCAGGTCTCTGTAGTTCGAAAAAATGAAGACCTTTTTTTTTTGTGCACCCTTTTTTTGCCTAGACCGCCCTTTCGGGTTTTCAATCTAGCGGGCTTCTTTTTTGCACGGGCTCTAATTTTTGCCTAGGCCGCCCTTGCGGGTTTTTAACCTAGCGAGCATTTTTTTTTAATGGTCTTCATTTGTTAAGCGTAGAACTTCTTGAGCTTGTCGAGGTTGACCTCCTTTGCCAATTGATCGCCATCCAATTCTACGAGTCGAACTGCACTGCCGCTTAGTATCTTCTTGACCACGTAAGGACCGATCCATCGAGGTCCCCATATTCCAAGGCGATTCATGGCATTGGGGGGATGTTTTCTTAGGACCAAATCTCTCACTTTGATATTTCGAGGCTTCACCTTCTTGTTGAAAGCTCTTGCCATTCTTTGTTGGTAAGCCCTTGTGCGTTCGAACGCTTTTAATCTATTTTCGTCGAGTAGGGCTAGTTGCTCATATCGAATTTTCATCCAATTGACCTCGTTGACTTGGTTCTCGAGTAAGACCCATAGAGAAGGAACCTCGAGTTCGACCGGGAGTACGGCTTCAGAACCATAAACCAACGAGTAAGGAGTTTCTCCCGTTGCTGACCGTATTGATGTGCGGTAGCCCCACAATGCTAGTGGTAGTTTTCTCGGGCCAATCCCTTCCCGTTGAAGCCATTTTTTGTATGATGACTTTGATTGTCTTATTTGCTGCCTCGACCGCTCCATTGGCTTGGGGGCGGTACGGGGATGACTTGTCCTTGGTAATTTTGTAGTTAACCAAAAGTGCATCCATTTCTTTCTCGAAGTGAGAGCCATTGTCGGAGATGATCTCATGGGGGATGCCATATCGGCACATAATGCTGTTCTTCACGAATTCGGCCACTTTCTTGGCATTGAGAACTCGGCAAGCTTGTGCTTCGACCCATTTTATGAAATAGTCTACGGCCACAAGGATGAATGATTGTCCGTTGCTCCCTGTAGGATGGACTTTGCCGATGATATCTATGCCCCAACAAGAGAATGGACAAGGTGTGGTCATGTTGTACAGTTGTGAAGGCGGAGCATGTTGTAGATTAGCATATAACTGGCACTTGGCGCATTTCTTGACTTTCTCGATGCAGTCTCTTTCCATTGTAGTCCAATAGTAACCATTGCGGAGTATCTTTTTGGCTAACATAATCCCATTCATGTGGGGTCCACACTCGCCTTCATGGACCTCGTGCATGATTTCTTGAGCTTCGGACTCATTTGCACATAAAAGATTGATCCCTTGATGATGTCTCTTGTAGACTCGGTTTCCAATCAACGCATATCTGGAGGCTAGCTTCTGTAGTGCCACTCGAGATTTCCCGTTGCTATTGTCGGGGAAGGTGCCGTTGTTGAGAAAGTTCATGATGTCAGTGTACTACGGGGGGTTATCTTGGACTTCATTGATCTCAATGTTCATGCAGTATGCCGGACTGGTCCTCCTTGGAATTTTGAAGGGTTTCACCATTTTTGCTTTGGGCATCTCAACCAGTGAGGCTATAGTATCCAAAGCATCGGCAAAGCGATTCTTGTCCCTTGGAAAATAAGTGAACGTGATGTCTTGGAACTGTTCGACCAATTCCTCAAGGTGTTTGCCGTACTGTTGGAGGGTCGGGTCTTGGATTCGCCATTTACCCGATGTTTGATTGATAAGGAGCAGGGAGTCGCCGAATACTTCTAGTTCTGTGACATTTCTTTCTAGAGTTGCTTCCAGTCCCGCTATGCATGCCACATACTCGGCAATGTTGTTGGTAGCTTTGAATTCAAGATGGATGGCAATTGGAGTGTAGATGTCCTTTGGATCGACAAGTAACATTCCTATCCCAAAACCATGTTTATTGGCGGCACCATCGAAAAAAATTTTCCACTAATTTTCCTTGGTTGTAGTGCAAACCAAGCACTCGTCGGGAAACTGTAAGTCCTCCCCCTTCACTTCGTCACACGGAAATTCAGCAAGCTGATCACTGAACACTTTCCCCCTGATGGATTTGAGTGTGACGTAAGAGATGTCATAGCCGGTGAGCATGAAGTACCATTTGGCTATCCTTGTCGACATGAAAGGCTTCTCAAAAATGTAGCGGAGTGGGTCCACTTTTGCTACTAGCTTGATCAGAAAGGCTTCCATGTAATGTTTGAGATTTTGAGTAACCCAAACCAGTGTTGCACATGACTTTTCTAAGACAGAGTAGTTCTTTTCGCCTCCTTGAAATCGGTGACTAACAAAGTAAATGGCATTCTCCTTTGTGGAGTCTCGTTACTCTTGTGCTAGCATAGCCCCAAGGGCTTCATCGTTCACTGTGAGGTAGAGCAAGAGAGGCTTCTCCTTGTGAGGTGGAACCAAGATTGGAGGGCATTTCAAGTAGTGCTTAACTTGGTCGAAAGCTTCTTGGCAAGCGTCGGTCCATTCTAGGGCCACATTCTTATTAAGTAGCTTGAAGATTAGCTCGCACATGGAAGTGAGCTGATGCACAAACCGACTGATATACTGAAGTCTTCCCATGAAACCTTTGATCTCTTTCTGTGTCTTGGGAGGAGGCATATCGATGATCGCCTTGATTTTTGAGGGTTCTGCTTCAATTCCCCTCTCGGTAACCATGTAGCCAAGAACTTTGCCTCGGATAACCCCAAAAGTGCACTTTGCGGGATTGAGCCTCATCTTGTGTTGACGAAGCCTTTCAAAGAACTTGCGGAGATCGATCAAATGATGACCGTCGGTCCCTTTTGAGTGGATGATCATGTCATCCACATAAACCTCAATCTCTTTGTGGATCATGTCATGAAACAAGTATGTCACAGCCCTTTGATAAGAAGCCCCAGCGTTCCTTAACCCAAACGGCATGAATGTGTAGCAAAAGGTGCCCCACGGTGTTGTGAAAGCAGTTTTGTGTCGATCCTCCTCGGCCATGAGAATTTGATTGTACCCGGCAAACCCATCCACAAATGAGCGGACCTCGTAGGCAGCGTTGGAGTCGACTATCATGTCGATGTTTGGTAGAGGAAAGTCATCCTTTGGAGAAGCTTTGTTCAAATCCCGGAAATCCACACAAACAAGGACCTTGCCGTTGGCTTTTTGGACAGTGACCACATTAGCTAGCCATGTCGGATATTCAATAACTTTGATGAAGCCCACACTGAGAAGCTTTTCTATCTCTTCTTTGACTTGTAGAGACCATTCTGGCTTGATCTTTCTGAGCTTCTGTTTGACTGGCTTGGTGTCGTCTTTGATCGGGATTCTGTGTTCAGCGACCTTTCTGTCCAAACCCGGCATGTCTTTGTATGACCATGAAAACACATCCACGAACTCTCTTAGCAGTGCAGTCAATCTGTCTTTCTCTTCCCCCTTGAAGAAGCTTCCGATCTTGGTTTCTTTCAGCTCTTCGTCGGTACCCAGATTAACAACATGCAATTCTTCGTCAGCCCCTGGACCATTTTCACCGCGACTACGGACCTGTTGTGCAAGTTCATTTAAGTATGTTGTGTTTTCTTGGTCTATTTCATCATTATTTGAATCGTCATTAACTAGTTTATTAGATTTGTTATTAGTTAATTCATCATTCATGATGTTTGCAATCTCGGGGTACTCAGAAAGATCAAATTTTTCATTAACAAATAAAGGGAACACACGCTCGGCTATGGCCTCCATATCCTCTTGGGTGAGGGTATCGGAAACATTCTCGGACTCAAAAGTAAAAGTGAACAAGTCTTCCTTTGTAACCTTGCGTGGAATGCAACCCATCTTCTCGACCAAGAATTCTTCGGTCACCACGGGTCCCTTCGTAGAATACCAGTTGTTGATCGGCTCGGAGCTTGGCTGGATCTCGCTGATAGTCTCCCTTCTCGTGTCGGTGTCGTAGATGGCATTGAGTTGGCACTCATCCATGATGGCGAGTTCTTTGAACATGGAGGCTAAATCTGTCAATTCTTCCCCCCACGGTGATCTCTGTCTCGGACTCTATGGTCACTTTCTTCCCCCACCATTCACAGGGTGACATGGGAGTTGGTTCCCTTTTGGACTTTTGAATCTCGCAGTCGGCAAAGATCTCAAGGCCGGGCTTTCTGATGCCCTTGCTGTTAACCCATGGCTCGGGAAAGATCATGTACGGAACAGCTTCCCCTTGGCGAACAAAATAGCCATTCAATGTCATTGATTGAGACGCCGGAGAGAGTAGAGTCTGCCAAACCATGCTGAATTTGGTGGATGGGTTCCCCCTTTCTGTGGATAGTGACGTTTTCTACCATAACGGTCACTATTTCATCCCCATTTCTGAACTTTACACACTGATGGAGAGTTGAAGGGACGGAATTAGAACTGTGCATCCACGGTCGGCCCAAAAGCAAATTGAATGAGGAAGGTACATCGAGCACTTGAAACAGGATGGACATGACCATGCTCCCAAACTCAATGTCTATTTCCACCATACCCATGACTGTACGGGCAGTGCTGTCGTAACCTCGGATCACTTGAGTAGAAGGCTTCAAATCTGAATTCTTAAGCCCTATTATGCCCATGATTCGGCCGGGCATTAGGTTGAGTGTGGAACCACCGTCAACCAAGACTCTTGAAATTGGTCTCCCCTTGCTCTTACTTTAAGGTAGATAGCCTCATTGTGATCGGACCCAAATGGTGGGAGGTCCATGTCGGCAAAGGTGATGACATTGCCAAAATGAATGTGGCCTATCATTGCAGTGAGGTCCTCGGGAGTTATATCGGGAGAGATTGACGTTTCGTCGAGATTACTGATGACAAGATCTCGATGCTTCTTTGAGGATGCAATGAGCTCCCAAATGGAGATGTTGGCTTGAGTTTTCTTGAGTTGAACTAGTAGAGGGTCTTCGGGAGTGTCACGAGCTTTCGACCTTTGAGAAGAGGTGCTTGGCGCAGAAGTGGAAGGGTTGCTTGTTATGACTCGTCCGGATCGAGTTAGCATGTTGACGTTCCCCTCTTGCTTCTTTTTCCTATTCTCTAGTACTTCCCTCATTACCTCATCGTAAGTCACAACATAACAAGAATTATCAATCTTATTCATGGCATTGGAGCCCTCATTCACAATTGGGATTGAATGAGTGGTCTCCTCAAATTCTCCTACCTCTATTACATTGACACCACCCTCATTAGGAACTATGAATTCCTTCTTTTCTATGAGATCTTGGATGACATTGCGGAGAACGAAGCATTCCTCGGTGGTGTGGCCACTATATTGGTAGTAGCCACAATACTTGTGATGAGCATGATTGGAATTGACCGTCTTGGATTGGTACCCTTGTATGGGTGTGACTTGCCCCTTTGCTTTGAGAACTTCGAAGGCCTCGGTTTGGGTCATTCCTTGGAGAGGCGTGTAGACACGGTCATTTCGAGACTTCTTGCCTTGGGGTGGAGGAACCTTTTTGTAATTCCCCTTGTCGGTGGTGACGGAATTAACTGAAGCCTCTTTTGAGGAGCTAGAGGCGGCCTTGTAACGGAGGGTAGGAGCACTTTTCTTAATTTCCCTAAGCAACTCATCCATTTGGATCCCCGCCTCATACATTTGAGAGAAATCGACATAGCAAGCCCCACTTAGGTGGGTGCGGAGATCAATCTTTAGACACTTTAGAAAGATGTCTATTTGCTCCTTGGTGTTAGGCCTCTCGGCAAGCATGTCATTCCATCTTCTTGTGAAGTCTATGAAGGACTCGTTGTCCCTTTGAGTGGTGTTTTCAAGCTCTTTCTGGTTGGCCGGTGGGTGGTGTTGCCTTGGTATTGACTCTTGAAGGCAAGCATGGCGGCGTCCCAATCAAGACGGACTGTGAGCGGGAGAGTAGCATACCAATCCTTTGCCGCCCCCTCGAGAGTAAGAGGGAAGCATTGTGCCATAACCTTGGGAGAGACCTTCTTCGGTACCATAGCCCAAATGTAAGTCTCTATGTGTGCCATGGGACAAGAGTCGCCCTTGAACTTGCTCATGTCGGGCATCTTGAACTTGTCGGGGAGGGAAGCCATTGTGTTCATGAGAATGGATGACTGATAGAGGCTTGTATCGGAGCCTTTCCCCAAGTAGAGACCGTTGAAGCGTTGATCTATGTAGGCTATGATTGAATCAACCATCTTGGGATCATTGTTCTCGGTGCTTGGTTCCCCCATTTTTCTTGGTACGGGAACTAACATAAGGGCTTTGAAACATACCCTTAGTCCACTCGGACTCCTCATTGTTCTCTTTGCCTTTGCCATTGGCGAGCTTGGTGAGCTTTTCTTTCATTAGCTCCATTTCGGCCTCGTAGGCCTCCCTTTGGTTGTCGAGGTGGGATTGCCAAATGTCATCTTTGCTTGAGCCTCCTTATTAAGAGTGGAGACTTGTTCTTGGAGAAGTTGGACCATGGTGGAGAGTTGCTCAAGAGACATGGTGTTGTCGGTGTTGGAGCCGCCGGCCATTGATGCTGTCGAAGCTGTTGGAGTGATCTCTTCGCGGACTAACCGATTTGCTGAATCCCGGTAGACACGGTAAGTACCAATTGAACCTATATTGTAGAAGAGGCCCTTGTCAGTCTTGAGTACACTTTCGGTCCATGAAGAGGCTTAGAGCACACATTGGGCACACGACTCAAAACCACATAAGAAAAGACTCTTTTTTTTATAAGTCGGAGGGACGGAATCCCTTTTGGGTTTCTAAGAAAATAATGGAATCATCACACTAGTATATAGACCATCTCGCGGTCCCATATACTCATCGGATTCCATCACGCTTGTGAATCCTACACATGTCGGGATTAAACTAAATTAATGTAGTAAAGCATACATGTGGGGACGGATTTTTATTTCGTCCATAATAACCACTTGGCATGTATGATTTGAAGACATTAGTTTAGGGAAATCTCGGCATATGAAAACCGACTTTAGTCACGGAGTGTTAGACCTTAACTAGAATTGTGTTCGCTTGTGCTCGGCTAAATGAGAGGCTTAAGGTCACCCCCAGCATGTAGTCATGAACTACGCCATGGGCTGAGGTTTACCGCTTCGATAGGGTCAAGGTCTGGTGGAGCTTGAAACTTCCTATGACGGGCCTCGACGGGTTTGGGGTTATGAACTTGTGCGACTCGATAGTGAGTAATTTATAGGTATTCGTGCACGTAGTGTGAGGTCTAACATGTGACAAAACGTTTTTACACTTTTTTTTATGAAAGAAAAGAAAATAAGCACATAAATTACAACTCTCGAATCACCCGTGTGACCGTTAAAATAAAAAACGAAAGTAAAATAGTCCAAAAGGCCAGATTAGGCCTGATGCAGGCAACTGTGCCCACACCCCATCAAATCTGCTCTGATCTGAAACCTGTTCTTGTCCTGGAAACCTACCTAGAAGCACGCGCCTCTGGCTGGTGTTGTGGGAAGCACGCGCATGGCGCAATGTCTGTGGGAGGCGCCCGCTTCTGGGAAAACCTGTCAGAATGTCAGACTTTGGACTCAGGGGATTGCCCTGGTCTTGAATGTGTTGTAACCCCTGCAGAAATTATTAGTGTAGAAAGAAGAAGAGAAAACTAGGAAGAATATATGGGATGCGGGCGACTCTGGTCCTTGATGTGGGATGCGCGCGCCTTAGGCCAAGAAGGCCAGAGGCGCACGCCTCGCCCATCAGAGACCAGAATGCCCAGAAAGGATGTAGATTTTGAAAAAATGCAATTTTAACCCTCAAACGTCCCCAGCGGAGTCGCCACTGTAGATACCCCGGGAGGGCACGGCTTTGGCTAGAGCGCGTGTGTTGTTCCTAGGATGTCTATTCGTGCTTTAATTGTAGAGTCGCCACCTATGTTTTAAAGGAACATAAAAAAAACCTAAACCTAATAGGAATCAGACCTAACCCTACATAAATATGTGTATCCAATAGACATCGTGGATAAATGGATTGTGACTTGTACTATTAAGGATAAACTTTGGGCTACAAAGTTATACTAATTGTGTAGTCATAAAAGGTTTGTTAGAATCTAATTATGACTTACGGGCTTTGACTGGTCAAACCCGTTGGCAACATAGTATAATCCTATTGGGTCACACACGCAGAACAGATTGTTAAAAGGCTGAAAATAAAAGGGATACGGATCAGGAGACCGTACGGCAGCTAGGCTGGTGTACGGCTGGCCTGGAGCCGTACGGCCGCCGTGCCGTAACTTGTTTAGTTTTAGGAAATTTCTTGTGTGACAAGAATTCCTAAACCTAATAGGAATCAGACCTAACCCTACATAAATATGTGTATCCGGGTTTGTGAGACCTAGTTGATGATTCAAGAAATCACAAAGCTTTCTTAGAGAGAGATTAATACACATATTGAGAGGGATTCATTATTCCGAAAGGAAGAAGGTGTTCTTCAAGTTTTCAAGCCTAAAGGATCTAGCAATCAACTCCAAGAAGGTGTTCTTGGATCCATTCAAGTGTGGATCACCAATAGAGGATACTTTGCTTAGTATCTTAGTCCGTGATTGAAGATTTGAACTACAAGGGTTAGTCCTAATTTATCTTATGCTTTATAAATTATTGTTCTTAATGGATCTAGGCTAGGGTTTCTTCATGTTTAATTCCGCTATACATGGAGGCTATGAAACCCAACAGTGGTATTAGAGCCCCACTAATGATCAATAATTTTAAATTGTCATGCTTAAAAATTATTTAATTGGATTATTTGATTTGCATGATAATAATAAGATGAATATGTGATTGAGATTTATATGAGATATAAAATTGTTTGCATGTTTATGATGGGATATGTGATTATAATATTTATTGGATTCATATATATAATCGCATGCTTAGATTGTCAATTTATAATTTGATTATGCTTATTGATAATCTTGATTTAATTGATAAATTGAATAAATTGTTTATTGATGTTATTGATTAGATTTGTTCAAATTCGTAATCTGGAAATTCCTGTTTTGATAATCTGATTATGCATGAAATTGGAATTAGGATTAATCGAATTTGTAAAATTTTGAAGAATCTGTCGTTCTGATCAGAGGCTCCGTACGGCGGCACAGGAGGCGTACGCCTGCCTGCGAGCCGTACGGCGCCTGGTGTAGATACCCAGGGAGGGCACGGCTTTGGCTAGAGCGCGTGTGTTGTTCCTAGGATGTCTATTCGTGTTTTAATTGTAAAGTCGCCACCTATGTTTTAGAGGAACATAAGAAAAACCTAATATTTAGCCTAAATTTGGTACGAAAACAGAGATTCTTGTTATGAGGTTCGGGGGTTAAGTTACAAGATGGGAAGTACTTAAACACACATCTCGCCCAACTAATGTTGGTCTTGCTTATTCAATATCTACATAATCAAAATGTTCTTCCTATTCTTCGATGATGATAAAAGGGGTTAAAAAGGGGTTTTTAAAATGTAGGGAGATAACTCCTTGACTAACTTCAATGAAGTAAAGTAGTCTTTGGCGTCATGTCCCAAAATGATATGGGATGATTGCACGTTTGATTAAAGTAAAAGAGAGAAGAGATGAAGTGGAGAAGAAGGAGGAAGATGAACTTTTACCTATGCTCCAAAGATCTTCAAATACTTCTTAGAGAACTTCTTGGAAAATGCCTTGAAAGTATTTTGTGTAGAGTTTTCTTAATGATCAAAAAGTGCCCCTCTTCAATGGTTAATTAGAGGGGTTTATATAGGTGTAAAAGGGATGTTTTTGGTGCCAAAACTCAGTCACCAAGAAATCTTTCCCGGGCAAATCATGTAAAATGAGCAAGGGAGAGATTCTTGGTCAGAAATCTGTAACTGACGCCCAGAGGCGCGCGCTTCCCACCTTGGGTGTGGAAGGCGCGCGCTTTTGGCTCCTATGGTCGGAGGCGCGCGACTCATAGAAGGCATTTTTGACAGAATGGACTAGAAAGTTAGCCCTGTTATTCAGTTTAGTCCCTGGACTTAACGAAGTCAGTCAAGAACTTAACGGAAGTAACAGAAACTGACAAAAAACACTTAAAAGAGGGAGAAACACAAAATCAACCGTGCAATCGGGGTGAGCAGTCCAAGACGGGGTGTCTACACCTGGTCCGATTCCAGAAGTTGTTTTGTTTTCTGGTGTTTTCTGGATTTTGTAAAGAGTTTACAGAATTCAGATCTGAGTTAAATCTCTGTTTCAGATGGCTGGTTTATGAAACCGTGTTTCCTAAAAATTGATGTTGACTCAAAACCTAGAATTGAATCTCTGTTTCAGATGGCTGGTTTTTGAAACCGTGTTTTCTGAAAATTGATGTCAATTCAAGAAAGTCCAGAAAAATTGTGGGACTTAGAATCTAAAGGAGTTTAGATTGCTAAGGGTCTACAATAGATTGATAATACATGAAAAACGAGACGAAAAGAAAAGATCCATATGGAATTGTGGTTGCATTTGACTTACGTTACTACGAGGTCATGGAATGCTTAGTTTGGCCATATGGACTATTCTCATGAACTCTTGTATTCATGTAGATTCATGTAATTTAGAACTAAGAAAAACTTGCTCGGAATTGTGGTTACATTTGACTTACGTTATTACGAGGTCATGGTATGCTTAGTTCGGCCGAGTCAAGTTCTTTGTTGGTTTCTAAATTAAATAGGTATTCAGAATTTATCCCGTAAACTAACACAATTAAATCACATTAAAAGGCTTTAGTTAATTGATGAGATTAGTTAACTAATATGTGTGTTGAACCTTCATGATTAAAACTTAAGTTTTTGTGCTTATCCATGATAAAAACACTTGTGAATATTTGGATGGTTTTATGTGGGCTCTGCCAAAGCGAGGTGCATTAATTCTATTCCATCTATGAGCAAGATGAGGAAAGAGTGATTCCTATACGTTTAAAATGGTTAGACTTAATTAGGCTATCAAAAGAGTTTTGGGCCTAAAGCACAAGATGAGATTAAAACATGTTTTTGGAAATTAGATTTCTATAAGGATCTCATAAAAGATCTAAGAGTCATATATGATATGAGATAAGAGTTGTCTACCTAATTAATTTGATTTTGAGCAGTATCGCCAAAGCGGACTTAAAATTAAATTAAAGTTGGATCTTAGCCCATTGAATTATATTATACATTGTTTGTATAAGAAGGTTATATAATTTTAGTGGGAGCATTTATAAAATGCAATAATTATCTCTTTAATTTGTTGGTATTTATTAATTGTTAAAATTTTGCATAATTGTAGAAAATGACAACAAACACACAATCAATTTCATTGCGAACAATCCTTGAGAAGGAAAAGCTTCAAGAGAGTGGTACTAACTATATGGATTGGATCCGTAGCCTGAGAATTGTTCTAAGGCAAGGAGACAAGTTGTACATTCTTGATGCGCCCCTCCCTGAAGAACCCCCTGCTACTGCCTCAAGGGCAGATAAGGATGCTCACATGAAACATAAGAATGATTCTAGAGATGTGAGTTGTCTGATGCTCTCGACCATGTGTTCTAAACTCCAACAAAGTTTGGAACTTCTGGAAGCCTATGAGATGGGCATGGAGTTAAAAGACATGTTCCAAGAGCAAGCAAGACAAGAAAGGTATGACACGATTGTTGCATTCGCATCTTGCAAGATGTCTGAAGGGCAACAAGTCAGTCCTCACCTTCTTAAAAAGAAGGGTTATGTTGAGCATCTTGAGAAACTTGGCTATCCGATTCCATTGGAGCTAGCCACAGATCTCATTCTTAATTCATTGCCTAAGAGTTATAATCATTTTGTGATGAATTTTAACATGTATTCAATGAATAAGAGTCTCTCCGAGTTGCATAACATGCTAAAGACTGCTGAGAAGAAGATAGGGGAGAAAGGTTCTCCCGTGCTCATGATAAATCATGGAAAGGGCAAAGGTGCCAAGGCAAGGGGTAAGGCAAAGGTTGTCAAACCCAAGATTAGCAAGACAAAGGTTGTCAAGGCTAATGAGGCAAAACCTGACGCACAAAAGGATGCGATTTGCTTCCACTGCCATGAGATAGGTCATTGGAAGCATAATTGCAAGGCTTATATGGAAGAGCACAAGAAGAAGAAGGGCAGTGGGACTGCATCGACTTCAGGTATCTATATGATAGATATACTCCTTTCTACTACTAGTTCTTGGGTATTGGATACCGGATGTGGATCTCACATTTGTTTAAATGTGCATACACTAAAGAATAGGAGACTACTTAAAGATGGTGAAGTGGACCTACGCGTGGGGAATGGAGCAAGAGTTGCTGTATTAGCCGTAGGAACTTTTGAAGTTATTTTACCTACCGTATTAATACTTGTTTTGAACAATTGCTATTATGTACCGGATTTAAGTAGGAATATTATTTCAACTTCTTGTTTGGATAAAGAGGGTTTTAAATTTCTTATTGAGAATAAGAAGTTTTCTATTTATTTAAATGATGTGCTTTATGGTATTCCAAGTTCATTTAATGGTCTTTATATCCTTGATGTCAAGAATGAAAATAATGTCTATCATATAAATAAGAAATCTAAACCTAATGATGTAAACCATACTTATCTGTGGCACTGCAGTCTTGGTCACATTAATGTGAAGCGTATCTCAAAACTTTATGGGGACGGACTTTTAGGGTCACATGATCTTGAATCATATGACACTTGTGAGTCGTGTCTTCTTGGAAAAATGACTAAGACACCTTTTACTAAGAGTAGTGAAAGGGCAAGCGATTTATTGGGCCTTATACATTCCGATGTATGCGGACCATTAAGTAGCAATGCTAGGGGAGGATTTCAATACTTCGTAACATTCACCGATGATTTGAGTAGATATGGATATATCTATTTAATGAAACACAAAAGTGAAGTATTTGAGATATTTAGAATATTTCAAAATGAAGTACAAAATCAACTTGGCAAAAATATTACGGCACTTCGATCAGATCGAGGAGGTGAATATTTAAGCCAAGAATTTGATGATCATCTAAAGAATTATGGAATAGTTTCATAATTAACTCCACCCGGAACACCACAATGGAATGGTGTGTCCGAGAAGAGAAATCGAACTTTATTAGATATGGTTTGATCTATGATGAGTCAAGTTTATCTTCCATTGTCCTTTTGGGATCATGCATTAGAAACCGCTGCATTCACACTAAATAGAGTTCCAAGCAAATCGGTTCAAAAGACACCATATGAGATATGGAGTGGAAAGAAACCTTGTGTTTCTTTCATGAAAATTTGGGGTTGTGAAGCTTATGTAAAGAGACTTGTCTCAGATAAACTCACACCTAAATCAGATAAATGTATTTTCGTAGGATATCCTAAGGAAACTAAAGGATATTTCTTTTACAACCGCACGGAGAACAAAGTGTTTGTTGCTCGTGACGGCACTTTTCTAGAGAAAGAGTTTCTTTCCAAAAGAGTTAGTGGGAGTAATATAAATCTTGAAGAAATTCGAGAACCCGAAAATAACATTGAACCAATGGTGGAACAAGAACAAGTCCCGCAAGGAGTTGTGGAACCTGTTCAAAGTACACAAGTAACTCGCAAATCTAATAGGATACGGTCAGAACCCGAGAGATATGGATTTCTTGTAACGGAAAGTAATGATGTGGAAATCATTGAGAATGATGAAACCACAACCTATGAAGAAGCAATGTCATCTCCTGATTTGGATAAGTGGCTTGGAGCCATGGAATCAGAATTACAATCCATGAAAGATAATAAAGTTTGGAACTTGATTGATGCACCCGAAGGTGTAAAAACCATAGGATGCAAATGGGTCTTCAAGAAGAAGACTGACATGGATGGGAAGGTGCATACTTACAAAGCTAGACTTGTAGCGAAAGGTTATAGGCAGATTCATGGTGTAGACTATGATGAAACCTTTTCACCCGTAGCAATGATCAAGTCTATCAAAATTTTGATTGCCATAGAAGCATATTATGACTATGAGATATGGAAGATGGATGTCAAAACCGCTTTCCTGAATGGAAATCTACAAGGGGATGTGTACATGACCTAACCCAAAGGTTTTGCGTAAAATTCTAAAGTATGCAAGTTGCAGAAATCCATTTATGGATTGAAGCAAGCTTCAAGGAGTTGGAATCTCCGTTTTGATGAATCAGTCAAAGAGTTTGGCTTCATCAAGAACGAAGATGAACCTTGTGTGTTCAAGAAAATTAGTGGGAGCATAGTAGTGTTTCTAATATTATATGTGGATGACATATTATTCATTGGAAATGATATTCCTACACTTCAGTCTGTGAAGACTTGGTTAGGGAAATGTTTCGCAATGAAAGATATGGGAGAAGCCGCATATATCCTTGGTATTAAGATCTATAGAGATAGATCAAAGAAGCTTATTGGCTTAAGTCAAAGTACATACATTGACAAAGTCCTAAAGAGATTCTGCATGGAAAACTCTAAGAGATGAAATTTGCCAGTGTTACATGGTGTAACTCTTAGCAAGAATCAGTGTCCTAAGACAATTGATGAGCGTGAGAGAATGAATGGAATCCCATATGCATCCGTAATTGGATCCATCATGTATGCCATGATTTGCACTAGACCAGATGTATCTTATGCTTTGAGCATGACGAGTAGATACCAATCCGACCCCAGTGAAAGTCACTAGATAACCATCAATTCGGTTCTAAAGTACTTGAGAAGGACTAAAGAATCGTTCTTGATCTATGGAGGTATGTAAGATGATCTCATTGTAAGGGGTTACACAGATGCAAGCTTCCAAACAGATAAGGATGATAGTAGATCGCAATCTGGATTTGTGTTTATGTTAAATGGTGGTACTGTAAGCTGGAAGAGTTCTAAGCAGAGTACAGTAGCTGATTCTACAACTGAAGCCGAGTACATAGATGCATCGTATGCTGCAAAGGAGGCTGTTTGGATCAAGAAGTTCATTGGAGAACTTGAGGTGGTTCCAAGTATTGCTAATCCAATAGACCTTTATTGCGATAATAATAGTGATATTGCTCAAGCAAAGGAACCAAGATCACATCAGAGATCCAAACACATACTTAGGCATTTTCATCTCATTCGAGAAATCGTGGAGAGGGAGGACATAAAAATATGCAGAGTACCAGCTGATGATAACATAGCAGATCCACTAACAAAGGGTATTTCACAAGTTAAACATGATGGTCATGTTAGGTCCATTGATATTAGATGCGTTGGGGAATGGGCCTAGTGTAAGTGGGAGATTGTTGGTGTGTATGCCCTAGGCACGTTATTGGAACGTATATTTGTTATCGTTTTATTCATTTAATAAAGAGATGTTTGATTATTATTATTATTACATGTTTTGTTTATAATAATCTTCGTCCCTAGTACTTATGAAGCACTAGTATAAGTCTAAATAATCATGGGATGCTTATGTTAGACTTATGGGTACTTGTTTGGAACAAGGTACTAGACATGACCCGCTAGATGAGATTTATGTCATGGTCATTGTCATAAATAAATCTCATGTTAGTTATTTCATTCGAATCCTTTGACATGAAGTTATTATGGTCTTCCACTTGATAAACATTGTGTTTGACATATTCAAACACTACTTTTAACCGATGTTAGGCCCAATTGGTAGGAAAATAGGCTAGAGGGGGGGTGAATAGCCTATTTAAAACTTTTTTTTTTTAAAGAAACACTTTTATAAATGTAAAGTCACTTATCAGATTGCAAACTATTATCAGTAAGCGCAGCGGAGAAGATATGACTTGTTTTAACTCACACAAAATCAGTTTATAAAAAGGTTTTGAGAGCTTGGTTTAAACACAAAGTAGTTTCTAAAAAAAGTTCAATGCAATTTCAAGAGATTGGTCAATGGAAATGAAGTTGTGTCAGTAAGAACAGTAATGATTTGCCGGTGATAGAGTTCCAACTGGCAAGGACAGTAAGTAACAGAGGACACAGAGATTTGGAGAGGTTCACAGTGTAAATACTGCTATGTCCTCTACCAAGTTTGGTCAGAACTTGGATTTGGGTTAAGAGCACTATTAAATATCCCTAGTCTATTACAAGAGCGGCTTTGCCGGATACAAAGACTAAATTCTAGAGATAGTTTAATGAATCGTAAAGTAAATATCTGACCAAGTGTATTTGAGCGGCAAGTTCAAAAGAACTTATCTCACTCAGGTGGGTGTGTGAAAACTCAGACAACGTATTCCTTAAAATAATCTAGTTCGGGAATACTAACAGTGTTGTAGAGTTTGTGCACAAGTGTATGTCCTATTAAATGATCTAATGATTATCTGGACAAGGAATGTTTGAGCTTCAATGAATGCTGCAAACAACCAACTCTCTTCAATGCACTAAAATCACCAACCTTCTTCGATGCACTAAGTCCTCTATTTATAGGAGGAGTTAATGTCTTAGCTTGTTGAAGAAGGATAACATTTGAATTTCCAGCTGGGTAGGTGAGGAGCATTTAATGCAGTATCCTTGGCATTAATGGCGAAGATACGCGTGCCTTAAAAGTCTGATGGGTAAAGACCCCTTTGTCTCAACCGGTTACCTGCAAAAGCAAGTAGAGACAGAGTATAGCTAAAAGTAGCTATGTGTCAGACGGCGTAGAAATCATTACAGAGCAGGTAAACTACTTTATGATAAAACAGTATAGAGACAATCAGCAAGGTTGACTTTAATGAAATGATGTCACCTGACTGACAGTGCAGACTGTCTATTATATCGGCATGTTGAGAATGGAGTTGATCGGCAACTTCTTTAATAAGTTGATCGGCAACTTCTGTAGCAAGTTGATCGGCAACTTGTCGCATGTTAAGAATAGAGTTGATCGGCAACTTGTTTACTGGTCTGCTGATTTGCTTCCTCTTGCTGGTTTGTCTTGAATGAAGAGTTGAAATACACCTGTGCTGGTCACAAAGGATCCTAAGGGTACCTAAAAAGGTTCTAATAAAATTGGGGGACCCTAAGTGTAGACATGATTGGGATTAAGTAATTCTAAGACCTAGGTATCTATTTGAACAACAATCTCCTCCTAATTACTTAAGTCCAATCACCCTTAAAGCTAAAGACATCTCTTATCTTAGGGAAAAGATTTCTAAGGATATCTAGGTATAACCAAATCCTAAGGTAAGTCACACTGGATGTCTAATGCAAAAGGTGGATTCACCAAAATAAATGGTGAAGCCGGTTCAAGGAATCGGCAAGAGTGATGATCTGCAAAAGGAAATAGCACAGAATAATGCAGATAACAACACAAATATAAGAAAAACATATTAGCACAATAAAAATTTTATAAGCAAAGAAATTTGTCTGTGAAGGTCTTCAATAAGATATCTACATCATAGGCTATGTGACTCAAGGATCAGCAGCTGGAGGATCAGAAATCTTGGGATCTGCTGCTGGAGTTGAGTCTTTTGTAGATTCAGTCTTCCTAGCCTTCTTTCTTGCTTTTCTTCTTTTCTATCAGCTTTCCTCTTTGCTTTGCTCTGTCTTCTCTGTGCACTTTCCAATCTTTCAGACAGCATCTTGTTGTTGGCTTCAAGAGCAGCTATCTTCAGATTAGCTTCGGCAAGAGCAGCTTTGGTCTTAGATAATTCTTCTTCAAGTCTTCCCATATCTCTTATCTGCAGCCTCTGATTATCAACAAGATTCTGTTGAATGTTATGAGTTGTCCCCAAGGATTTAGAAAGAGCCATTATACGCTCTTCTCTATCAGCAAGGAGAGCTTTCAATTCTTTGACCAGAGTATTCTCCTCCTCCTGATTGGACTTACATAGACGCTTAACCAGGTCTTTGTGAACATCCTTAACCATGTCACCAACAGAAAGAGCCATATCACCAATATCAGCACGAGTGGCAGGCACTTGCTGATTTGTGAAATCGCCTTCACTAAACTTCAAATACTCATACAGACTGTTGACGATGGTCGGCTGGAAAATACTGGCAGACGTCGGGAGCACTATTGAAGGGATAAAATCTTCATTATTCAGATCAGCATCTTCAATAAGCACGTCATCAGTCATCATCTCATCATCAGAGGAGATCAAGATCGGCTCAGAGGGAGAAGGAGGAACAGGAGCAGCAGGAATGAGTAAGAACCATTGAAGGGCAGCATCATCAGCAGAAGAGAAGAAATCGGCAGGGACAAAAGTTGAGACAATGAGATCATCAGAATCATCGGCACGAAAGATCGGCAAGGGAAAAGCTGGATGAACTATAACAGCACGATCAGTCGGCAGATGAAACATACCACCGTCTTCAAGTGAAAGGAAGGTAGCCAAGATTAAGTTCAAATAAGCACGACCTTCAAGAATCATAGTCATTAACCCGGCATTCATCAGCCTTGAGGTATAGACTAGATGATCGGCACGCTGACGGGGATGAAATAATGGCAGAGTCATAGCCAAAGCGGCAGACTTGATCAAATAAAGAAGGCTACGAGGATTGGTATGCCTAACTTCAATGATGTCAGTCAGCAGATCATTGATCATCAAGCAGCTTCTCATCCATCCATTTGTAGTGATGCACACTTCAGTTGGAGAAGGACCGGGAAGGGTAGATTCACCTCTAATATTTATCTGTCCTGGTCTAGATCGAATTGGATCATAGGCCACTTTCTTCTTAAGTCTAGAAATCCGAGGAGTCTTTCCCTTTGTACGAACAATGTCATCATCATTGAGAATCCAGGGAAGATAGATTGGACTATCACTGGTAGAATCTCCTGGAGAGAATTTATGCTTGGTGACATGAGGGTGGTCTTTGCCGAATGGGAGTGGACATTTGCCTAAGGTATACTTGAAGGATAACCTTGGATGAACAGTGAAGAGAGGCTGTCCAAATTTGTTGGAAGGGATAGATGCATTGGAAGTGTACCAGTTTGAGCACATCATATCCTTCCCATTGAGATAATAATCATAGCTGGGTGGTGGAGAAGTATCAACAGCATCAGGATCAACAAAGGCTTGTTCTCCAACCACCATGTAATCAGCAGGATCTATCTCATCGGCATGATCTACATCGGCACGAGCAGCAGCAGGACCAGCTTCATCAACATGATCTACATCGGCATGAGCAGTAGCAGGAGCCGGCAAGAGAGGGGTGATAACAGACGGCAAGCTGAACAAAGGCTGTAGAAGAATCTCTTCAAACTGTAGACTAGCAGCAATGTCAGCATCCAGATTAGGAGTACTATCATCAGCACCTCCTCCCAACTCCACAACCTCCTTGATTCCAGTAGGGGGAACAATCTGTATTTCAGGGGTGACTGATATTAACTGAGTGTCTGTAGTTTTCTCAGTAAGATGAGTGTCAGCAGTTGTCTCATTAGTCACTTTTTCAGCAAGTTCTCCTCCTGAAACAGATACATCCAACTGTTGAGTGTCTATAGTTGTCTCAACTGGGGCAGGTAGGTCGGTAGATACTTCAATCAGAGGTTGAGTGTCAGTAGTTGTCTCAACTTGAAATTCCACTATCTCTTTGATAGAATCATCGGCATGCCTTCCTTCAACACTACTATCACCCTCAAATACAGATTCTGCAAAGACTTCAGCAGTGGAAGCTTTAGTCATGACAGTTCTGATAGGCATCTTGTCAATATCTGTTGTAAGTGAAGTGGAAGGAGAGTCAGCAGCAGCTTTGTGAGCACAAACCAAATCACCAAACAAATCAGCACCATCATCATTATCAGCATCCGAATCACTGTCAGCAGAATCACCATCGGTAGAATCATCTGAACCATCGGCAACTAAGGAATTATCAGCAGCATCTACATCATCGGCAGAATGAATATCGGCATCAGATAAAGTCTTGCTGCTGCTGGGAGAAGGAGCTTGAGCAGATGGATCGGCAAGATTTTCGGCAGCTATGCGATCGGCATCTTGCTTCAGCAGAAATTCATTGGATTTTTCAATCAAGTCCATAGTGACTTTCTTGACTGATCTGAAGAAGTGTACATTGAGAGGACTGTCAGCAGGAGCCTCATCATCATTGTAGGTCAGAAGATCTTCATTATTCTCCATTCTGCCTATCTGATAAGGATCAAACTCTGTGAATTGAGAGAGCTGATTGAAAGTCCTGGCGTAGATAATCCATACATCCTGAACCATCATATCTTGTCTAATTTTGTCTTGAAAGAGATAGATCTGGTTCCAGGAAAGTGGTAGGAATTCAAAATACCGACCAAAATTGAGTTTTAGTTCAGCCTCTTTCAACTGCTTGAACTTTGATAGAGGGACAAACTTCTCTTTCCACATATCAGTGCGTCTGTCCAAACTCTTTTGATCAACATAATCAGCAGAATTTCCGGGAGAGACAGTGTCTTTCATCTCTTCATGAAACTGAAGAAGACGACGAATAAAGGGAGGCAGATGGTCAATCGGAAAGACCCATTTCTTGTTCAAGACCTTGTTGGTGAAGGACCAAGGATTCTTGTAGAAGGTGTGGAAAGTTGGGTTTCTGATTGGAGCGCATTTCCTAGGAGTCTGAGACTTGAGCTTCTCAATGACATCCTCAATACTTTTGCCATCGGCAAAGTCATCAGTGAATTCTTCATCCGGAATTTCAACCTTGACAGCAGGATCGGTAATTAGGGAAGCACCGGCAAGATGAGCAGGGGCAAACCTAATTAGCTTGGCTCTTGGATCAGCAGGAGGAATAGTGGAAGAAGGAACTTCATCGGCAAGCTTCACCTTCTTTATCACCACTTGATCGGCAACCTTTACCAGTTTCCTTTTCTTTGGAGCACCAGGAGTAGAATCGGCAAGAATCCTATCAGTTGAAGGAGCAGGAGTAGAGACTGCTGCTGATTGAGAAGCAACTGAAGGAATGGTCTTTGCCTTTTTCTTCCTCTGAGTCACAACAGGTGCAGGAGCAACAGAGGGGGTATCGGCACTGGAAGCATTCTTTGAAATCCTTTTCCAATCCTTAGCATCAAAGAACTTCAACCTATTGAAAGGCAAGCTGGATGGAAAGCGATCGGCAGCCACTACATTGGCATTTCTCCTCAGAATCATACTTATCAACAGATAATGGCATCCTTTTCCAGGATTGGCCTTGTTCTTCAATCTGTCAGAAGCCCACTTATCAGCAGCCGTAGCGATAATCCTGAATATGTAGGCACACCAGTTGAAATCAATCTGCAGAATAATGGCGGCCATAGCTTCAAACTGCACATCAGTAATATTGCTGTGGGATCCAGATCGGCAAATGAGACATCTATCAACTATCTCAGCCAAAGCATAGTATCTTCGGGGATAGTGAATCTTCAGATGATTAGTGCCACTAAGCCTTGTGCCAGCACCTCTCATGATAATCCAAGCCCTATCCAGTTCCTGCTCATCAACTAGAGCACTCAACCCTTCATTCCCAAGATTGGGAAAAACTTCAGAGATAGAAGAGGGAGTAAGAGAGATCTGCACGCCCAAAACAGTAGAATTGATGGAGACGATAACGGAGGAGTCAGCACGAGAGCGGACAACAGAAGAGTTGGAGAAGAATTCTTTGACAAGATCCACAAATACTGAACTAACTCCTGATGGAGTGATGAACGAATCAAGCAAGGACCCAATAAGAAGATTCTTCAAGAAAACCCCGTCGGCTTCATCATTGAAGTAGTCGGAGTCAACATAGCCTCCGTAGATATCTTTTTCACCGGACATTGTCTGCAAAATTACTCAAACCACTCTCAATGTTAGAAATAAAGACAAATCAAACCATAAATGATTAGAAATGAGCAGAGAATAAATATTAACACTTACCAGATTATGAATAGATGAACAAATAAAACGATGAACTGATAATCTGGAAAGAGGAGAGATAGAGAGAATAGAGAGCAGAGAGAAAAAATGGCGGAGAAAAAGCTTAATGGAATTTTGAAAGGCGTTATATATGTTATGGGGGAGAGAGAGAATATGAGAGGGCAAGGGAGAGAAATAACTGTACCTATAGTCTCGGAGACCGTGCGCACGCAAAAATTAATGCGCACACAAATCGGTAAGGTGAACAGTTAAAAGTAAGAGGGAGAAAGGGTAAATTAGTCAAAAATAAAATAGAAGTGATGATGACCTGTTTACCTGCTGATGTATCGCATTAAATGGAATACATCTTGACACGATTTTGGATAAGAAAGGTACACACACGTGTCAGGGAGATGGTGTGACCGATGTACCTTTGATTTGATTGCTTACGTCATGTGTCAGGAATCTTAACTTTTGCAGAGACGTGCTGATTTGATTTTATCAATCGGCAAGATAGCTTGAATCGGCAAAATGATTGAATCGGCAAGATATTGAATCGGCAAGATATATAGATAGAGTCGGCAAGATGATTTTGACAAAATTTTGATCGGCAAGATTTTGTCGGCATGTTCGTGGTCAGCAAGATAATTGATGCTCTGCTGATTTGATCGGCAGACTAACACAAGTAGCAAAGTTAGCACAATTTTAACCATAAAAATCAATCATACCTAATTCACCTCTGAGGAATTCAAATCTTTTCTGATCCAAGGGCTTTGTTAGTATGTCTGCTCTTTGGAAATCGGTATGGACTTTGAGCAGCACAACATTCCCTTTTTCAACATGTTCCTTCAGGAAGTGGTATTTGATGTCTATGTGCTTGGTTTTGGAATGCATGACCGGATTGTTTGATACTGAAATTGCTGATTGGTTGTCATAATAGATGGGACAAATTTGAGATGGTACTTCATAGTCAACCAGCTGCTGCTTCATCCATAGAATCTGTGAACAGCAACTGCCGGCAGCTATGTACTCAGCTTCAGTAGTGGAAGTGGAGATTGATGCTTGCTTCTTACAGGACCAAGACACCAATCTATCACCAAGAAATTGGCATGTTCCACTTGTACTCTTTCTGGTCACCCTACAAGCTGCAAAGTCTGCATCTGAATAACCTATAAGATTGAAAGATGAATCTCTTGCATACCATAATCCAAGGTCAGCAGTGCCACATAAATATTTAATAATACGTTTTACAGCCTGCAGATGGGATTCCCTAGGGTCAGCTTGAAACCTGGCACAAACACAAACAGCAAACATAATATCTGGTCTACTGGCAGTAAGATAGAGGAGTGAGCCGATCATACCTCGGTAGACAGTCATGTCTACTTTCTTACCAGACTCATCCTTATCTAAATGAATGTTAGTGCCCATCGGTGTGCTTTGAGAGTGAGCATTGTCAAAGCCAAACTTCTTGATAAGTTCTTTGGCATACTTGGCTTGACTGATGAATATTCCTTCATGGGTTTGTTTGACTTGAAGTCCAAGGAAATATGTTAGTTCACCCATCATGCTCATCTCGAACTTGCTCTGCATCAGTTTCTCAAATCTCTTGCAAAGTGATTCGTTAGTGGAACCAAAAATAATATCATCGACATAAATTTGAACAAACAATGAATGACCCTTATGCTTGGCAACAAATAAAGTAGTATCGATTTTACCTCGAGTGAAGCCTAAGCCATCGCTAAGTAAGAACTTAGATAGGGTTTCATACCATGCTCTTGGAGCTTGCTTTAGGCCATAGAGAGCTTTCTTCAATCGGTAGACATGATCAGGCTTCTTGGAGTCCTCAAAACCTGGTGGTTGTTCAACATAAACTAGTTCTTGGAGTTCTCCATTCAGGAAGGCACTTTTCACGTCCATTTGATATAGCTTGAATTCTTTGAAGGCAGCATAGGCTAAGAAAAGTCTTATAGCTTCCAATCTTGCAACAGGAGCAAATGTCTCATCGTAGTCGATTCCTTCCTCTTGACGGTAGCCTTTAGCAACTAACCTTGCTTTGTTTCTAATGATTTTCCCAGCTTCATCCAATTTGTTCCTGTAAACCCACTTAGTACCAATAACTTGCTGAGAAGTTGGTCTTGGCACAAGTTCCCATACTTTGCATCTTTCAAACTGATTCAGTTCCTCTTGCATGGCTTCAACCCAACCAGGATCGGCAAGAGCTTCTTCAGTCTTCTTTGGTTCTATATCGGAGACCATAGCAGATGAGAAAAGGCTTTCAGCAAATGCTCTACTAAGGTTCCTTGTTAATCTGGGACCAAAGACATCACCAATCACATTTTCTAATGGATGATCACGAACTGTTCTGACTTCTCTCGGCACATCTTGTCTTACTGATTCTTGTTGTAAGGATTCTAGAGGAGGATCAAGATCAGCAGATGGTGTAGGAGAAGAACTTTGAGTGAGAGGTGGATGAAAGCTTGGAGGATTAGGTCTTATAACAGAAATTGGTTGAGGGCTAGATCTGTCTTCAGGATGATCAGCAGAGTTTGCATCGGCAAACGGATTATGAAATTCATCAGCAGGTTCTGGTTCTGCTGATGAAGGAAAATACGGAGCATCTGCTGATTCTTCTGCTGAAATGACTGGATCAGCAGCTGGTACTTGATCTGCAGGATTAGTATTACTGGATTCACCTGTCTCATGAGCACTAGACACATTAGTACTATTTGGAGCCTTGTCAGACTCTAACAAATCAAATTCATCAAAGGTTACATGAACAGATTCAACAATTTTCAAAAGTTTCTTATTGAAAACTCGAAAGGCCTTACTGTGTTTAGCGTATCCAACAAAGATTCCTTCATCAGCTTTCTCATCAAATTTACCTCTGTGCTCTTTTCCATTGTATAGCACGTAACATTTGCAGCCGAATATCTTGAAGAATCCAATGTTGGGAATTCTGCCTCTCCAGAGTTCATAAGGAGTCTTGTTATGGAATTTGTTGATTAGAGATCTGTTCTGGGTAAAGCAGGCTGTATTGATCGCTTCAGCCCAAAAGTACTTCGGCAGCCTGGCTTCGGCAATCATGGTCTTACCAGCTTCAATGAGAGTTCTGTTCTTCCTCTCAACAACACCATTTTGTTGTGGTGTACCGGCAGCTGAGAAGTTGTGGTCTATACCATGATCATCACAGTACTGAGCAATACCATTGTTCTTGAATTCAGTGCCGTTGTCTGATCTCATACTGATGATATCGCTTTCTTTCTGAGTTTGTAGTAGTCTGAATAACTTGGTGGCAACAGCATAGGTGTCATCTTTGTGACTGAAAGTTTCCACCCAAGTATATCTAGAGAAATCATCTACTACAACCAAGGTGTATCTACTTCCCCCGATACTTGCTGTAGATGTGGGGCCAAATAGATCCATATGTAGCAATTGGAGGCACTTAGAAGTTGACATGCAGGGCTTGCTTCGGAAAGATGACTTATGTTGTTTTCCAAGCTGGCAGGCCTTGCATTTCTTTGCTTGATCAGCAGACACTTGAGGCAGACCGGTAACAAGATTTGAACCGGCAAGCTTGGATAGATATTTGAAGTTCAAGTGACTGAGTCTCTTGTGCCATAGCCATGAGTTCTCACTGATGTTCTTAGCTACAAAACAAACATTAGCAACACCAGTAATAGCACTTAAGTCTACTGCATAAATGTTACCTTTACGTTTGGCAGTGAGAAGAGTTTCATTGGAAGCAATGTCTTTCACATAGCAACTGGAAGTAGTAAATACGCATTGCATTCCTTTATCACAGAATTGTGATATTGATAGAAGGTTGTGTTTCAGACCATCCACTAGAGAGACCTTCTGTACAGTAACTGCACCTCTCTTGATGGTACCTATACCGACGATTTTTCCTCTGGCATTATCACCAAACACTACTGGGGGACCTGATGCTTCGATAGTATCGGCAAGAAGATCTGCAAATCCTGTCATATGTCTTGAGCAGCCACTATCTAGAATCCACAAATCCTTGCTTGCACCAGTTGAGGCCATGAAGCATTCCTGAAATAAAACGGTATGCTTATGGTCCCCCTTATTCAAGGGTCCGAGGGCTAGTTCCTCTTTGGCAACCACATCTGGCCACCACTTGAGGATGAAACCTCAGTGGGTCCAGATAGGTGCTTCAAGAGGCATTCATGAGCCTTGTGACCATAATCAAAACAATTAGAACATCTCACTTGACTGATAGGCTGTGGAGTCGGTAGAATATCATTCTGTTTAGTCGGTGCATCGGCAGAACTAGGGAATTGAGCAGGCACAAACTTAGTAGGTTTAAAGGTACCAGTGTTGCCTTTTTTTCCATTCTGTTTACCTTTGGCAGTTACCTTTTTAGGCACTTGTCCATCAGCAGCAGAGGAGGTCAGATCGGCAGCACTTGCTCTGCTGATGTAATCACCAAGAATACCGTTATCGGCAGACTCAGTATCAGCAACCTTAACATATCTTTGTTTGTGCTTATCATTCCTTTTGTTCTGGTTCTTAGGATACTTCATTGCCACAGCACTGTATATTGGCTTAGCATCCTTATACACTGAGTTAACAGGATTACATTCAACTTTCTCATCCTTTTTCTCGGTAGCACAAGTTTCAGTAGAGCTACTGCTGCTGGAATCAAATCCTAACCCAGATTGGTCCTTATATGACATTTGGGTCTGTAGGATTGTTTCAACAGCAACTCTAGATTTTGTGTAAGAATCAACAATCCTTGAGAGATGATTGTTTCTTTTCACAAGATCTTCGATCTGAGCTATCAATACTGCTACTTGGTATTTGAGATCCAGGTTTTCTTTCTTTAAAGAAATAGACTCAAGCTCGTGTCCTTTGAGAACGAAAGTTCAGATATAAGCGAGCTATTCTCATTAGAAATTATTTTGAAATCAGCAGTCATCACTTTATGAACGCTACTCAGCTTCTCATGATCGATAAAAAGTTCATCCATTGTCTCTATCATTTCAGCTTTGGATATTTCAGGACAAGGATCAGCTAAAATTTTAGGAGCAGAGGCAATGGGTCCAGGAGAGAAGTCAGGTAGGGAAGAGATGGGTTTTGATATGTTTTTGGCAATGCTAGATTGTTCATTGAATAATAGTTTTCTGGTCATCGGTAAGGATTTTGATTTGATGGTGGTAAATTGAGAAGAGTTACACTGGCCATAGAGTGAGGTTCCCACTTGGTGTACTTTGTATCCATATGGGTTTTCAGCTTTGACACTTATTTCTTTGAAGTGTGGTTGAGGTCTTCCAGCAGATTCTTCTTTGACTGGAGTTCTTGGTGGAGATGGATCTCAGTAGACTGGAGTCGGCAATGATGATACATCGGCATCTTCCAAATCTAGGGCGACAAAACTTACATCGGCATCTTCATCTTCATCGGCATCTTCATCGGAATCAGTTTCACACCAAACCGGCAAGGCCTTTTCTGTGCTTTCATCGGCAACAAAGCTTCTAGACTTAGGATGTCTCTGGTTGAATGACTTCCTCATGTATTCATATTTTGGTTGAGGACATTTAGAAGCAAAGTGACCAGGTTTTCTACAGTTGAAGCAGACCAGATCACCTTTGTTGTTCTTTCCATCGGTAGCACTGGTAGAGGGTTTATTGTAGCTTGCTGGTTTCTGAAATGGTGGTGTGAAGGATTTTGGTTGCTGGTAGTTTCCTTTCTGCATCCTTTTGAAGTCTTTAAACCTTTTGTAGTTCCTAGCGAAGGCGGCAAATTCGTCTTCTTCCATAGGTTTTTCTGAGGTTATTTCATGGGTATTGGAACTGCAGGATGTTTGAGGTGGATCTATAGGAGGGAATTTGTTTGAAGGAAAGGATATCTGTGACTGAGCTGATAGAGACAAGTTTTTGAAATTTTTGTCGAGAACGTTAAGTTTTTGCAGTTCTCTCTCATACAGAAATAGACTAGACACAAGATTCTGAATAGAAGTCTTGTTTAAGTCTCTCACTTCTCTAACAGCGGTGACCTTCGTATGATACTCATTTCCCAAAAGAACTTAGAAAACGAATATTAAGATCTTTCATAGTATAAACTTTACCTAATGAAGCACATAAATTACTTACCTCGCAAAATCTGTCGTAGGCACTCCTTAGTGATTCACCATCTTGTTTCTTGAAGGATTCAAACTCAGCAATGCAATCGTAGAGTATGTTGTCCTTCACCTGCTCGTCACCTTCAAAGTATGCAAGGAGCTTGTTCCAGCATTCTTGAGCCGTGGAGCACAAGTCAATAAGTTTGTATTGCTTGTCATCCAAACCACAAGAGATAATGTGGCATGCTTTTCCATCTAGGGCAGCAGAAAGTTTGTCGTCGTCGGTCCATTCCTCTCTGGGTTTCTCAATCAAAGTTTCATCAATCTGAACATGGGTTTCCTGTTCAGTTTCTCGATCAGCATGTTGTGTCAGCGGAGTGGAGGGAATAGGTCTGTAGGTGGTTAAACTTTTAACGGAATGATTGGACCACCTTCTATGACCTTCATCAACCGGTCATCGATTGAGTCATTATACTTTATCATACGAGATTTCCAGACACCAAACTCGTTGACAATTCAACAACGGAATGGTGGTGATGTTGAATGACTGCATGATTTTTCCTTCCATGTATCGGCAAACAAGCTGCAAAGCTTGGAAATTTCTTTCAAAATTCCAAGCTCTGATACCAATTGTTAGGCCCAATTGGTAGGAAAATAGGCTAGAGGGGGGGTGAATAGCCTATTTAAAACTTTTTTTTTTAAAGAAACACTTTTATAAATGTAAAGTCACTTATCAGATTGCAAACTATTATCAGTAAGCACAGCGGAGAGATATGACTTGTTTTAACTCACACAAAATCAGTTTATAAAAAGGGTTTGAGAGCTTGGTTTAAACACAAAGTAGTTTCTAAAAGTTCAATGCAAATTCAAGAGATTGGTCAATGGAAATGAGTTGTGTCAGTAAGGAACAGTAATGATTTGCCGGTGATAGAGTTCAACCGGCAAGGACAGTAAGTAACAGAGGACACAGAGATTTGGAGAGGTTCACAGTGTAAATACTGCTACGTCCTTACCAAGTTTGGTCAGAACTGGATTTGGGTTAAGAGCACTATTAAATATCCCTAGTCTATTACAGAGCGGCTTTGCCGGATACAAAGACTAATTCTAGAGATAGTTTAATGAATCGTAAAGCAAATATCTGACCAAGTGTATTTGAGCGGCAAGTTCAAAAGAACTTATCTCACTCAGGTGGGTGTTGTGAAAACTCAGACAACGTATTCCTTAAAATAATCTAGTTCGGGAATACTAACAGTGTGTAGATTTGTGCACAAGTGTATGTCCTATTAAA
>JAOWBW010001114.1:174899-437418 GCA_026119855.1 Campanula takesimana
ATAGGACTCATTTATTGTTTAAATGATGTCAAGTAAAAGAAAAATACTTGACAAAGTACTAGTACCACAACTTTGAAATTAAAATAAAGATCACACTTTATTATTAAATGAACAAAATACCTTCTTTGTTCATGTTGTGATAGATATCAAAATTCTGTCTTATGACGGTACAGACAAAGTATTATTAATACAAAATAATAATCAGTACTTTAAAATAACCTAAAAGTCCCTATGCCTAGAACTTCAACCGGATTCCCAACTCCCATATAGATGATCTCTCATCTTCACTGGTTCTTCGTAACTCAGGCAATCCTACATAGGCACACTTATATGAGTTGTTGCACCAAAATCAACCATCATGTTTATGTAGGAATTGAAACCATTTAGCCTCAATACAAACAAGACCAAATGACATACCTTTCTTAGCACGCCAAGCGTGATACTTAGGGCAGTCGTACTTCATGTGGTAAGGTCCTTGCAAAAGAAGCATTTATTTTCTTTATGATCATTGGATGATCTCTTAGGCTTCTTTTTATTTTTCAACCGCAATTTCCTTCCCTCTTCTCTTGTCCCATGAGAAAGAGGTAGATGCAAACGTTCCTCAAGGATATCAAGGATGTTTTAGCATCAACATCCTTGGAGACACCTTTCAAAATGGTCTCCGGGACAACAATGTTGATGATCATTAGGCTCACGGCGGTTGGAGGGTTCCCACTTCTCAATATTTAAGCAATATTCTTGAGTGCTTATATTAGAGAGAGGAAGAGGAAACGGTTCCCTTAATGCATGATCTATGTCCATATAGCCTAAGATCATAATTAATTTATTTTTTCAAGTTTTTAAAATTAGTCCCATTTAGCATCGGCATGGTACTCATAGCAGTAATAACGGATGAAGCAATAAGTAAATCTGTTGGGGTTTTGAGAACAAAAGAATGAAAACAAAAACATAAATAAGAAACTACACAATGAATAAATGATTAATTATATCAACGAAATCCATCAATAAGGTAATTAACATGACATTAAAACTAATCTTTGGATTTCGAATTGACTCATAAATAATTGACTTAGATGACATGTAATTTGAACAACATTTGATTAAATGTATAATCTTCCTTTGGGTAGTCTTAAGCATTTAATAAAACAACTTAATGTTCATTTTATTTGTCATCACATGAATGCTTAAGTTTAGTCAAATGTCAAGATCTTCTTTGGAAAATTCATGTCATTCACATATTAACTTAACCTTCAACACTTTAATAATTTTGGATTTAAATAACGTTAATCACTTAGGCGATAATATTATTTAAATAATGAGTAAATTATTTAAGCATATAATTAATCAAAACTTTAAGGTCTGAAAAAATGTATGTTTTTGTCCAAAAAGGAAAACAAAGTTGTGCAGAAAACTTAAAAATTCCAGATTCTGTGAACAGTAACTGCTCGGCCGAGCATAGAGAAGTGCACGGCCGAGCACCAAAGACAGAAAATATGAATTTTGGCCAATTAGCGCACGACCGCGCAAAACACAAGACTCGGCCGAGCATAACCTTTAGGTCCGCCCGGACAACAACATAGACCCGACCTGACTAGCCTAAGGTCTGACCGGACTTTTGTTATCACCCCCCGACCATGCTATTTACAAAGCCACCGGTTCAAAACCCTAAGGGGTCCGACCGGGCAATACAATACACCCGTCCGGACTATCACACCGGTTCAAGTGCTCGGCCGAGCAGATCCTAAGACTCGGCCAAGCAACCAGATTTTCTGCACTTCTGAATTTGTTTAATTTATTCCCAAAAGGCATGAATGGCAAGTAGATCCACATGATATGTACTTAAAACATAAAACCACGTTATAACGGATAATCTTGCTTTTAAAATTAAATGGAATCAAGTGAGTAGATCCACATGGTATGCACTAGACATAAAATCATGTTATGAGGGATAGTCACACTTGAATCATTTAGTTTTTAATGAACAAAACTTTCAAACCATTATCTCAATTTCTGATGAAGATATTAGTACTCTATTAATGAATTAGAGTCCCTAATCAACATCAAATCTTTAAGATTCAACAGGAAAAATGAATCAAATTAAAGCAATAAAGCTTTCTTAAAGAACTCAAACTCAAACTAAATAATGAGCGGGCTCTGATACCAATTGATGGAACAATTTATGACCCTGAATGCCATACTCATAGTTAGAAGGAGATAGAGGAAGGAGATGAAGGCGGAAGCGTACAATACCTGTTGAATCCATAGTTAATGTTGAAGGGAGAAATGAAGAACAAGTAGGGAGAAGTGCTCTTCTAAATGATAAGTGTCTCTTAATCTCTCAAAAGTCTTCCAACAATATGAAGTAATTTAGATGAGAGAAAGTAAGAATGTAGTATGTTTTAGGCTTGATGGAGAGGCCTTTAAATAGTAATCATGGTGACACTTCATTTAGGGACCACACCCTTTCAAGCTTTAGCAATGTTAATTTACCATTTTTCCCATCATAATAGATAAATTACATTTCAAGAATTCTACACATTTTATTATTGACTACACTTTATATTAACATTATACATATGATTTTATGTATGGAATTCACTAAATGACTTGTGTTGCAAGCCATGATCTTACATGCCATGCCTAAGGATATTACACAAAAATAAAGGTTCTTGATTGCCGAGTTCCTTGCCATTTCTGCACAAAAGAGATTTCCAACAAAGGAGAGATTCCTCCCAAAATGCAAGCGGGATCAAGCTTGTCTCCAGTTTGGTATCAGCAGGGCCACTGTGCTCAGATTTTGGAAGACTGTGAGGGACCAGATTCAGCTTGGGGAGCCCTTTTCTTTACCTACAAAAAGAGAAGGTACCTTTCCTAATACAAAAATACAAGTTGATATTGAAAAAATGAAATCAATACCCTTTCATAAGAGAACAACAATTCGAAATTTCTCAATAAACATGGGTGTAAGCAAGAGTACAATTTTTCGATGGAAAAAAACGGGTGTTATCAGACCACATTCAAACGCCATCAAGCCTGCTTTAAATGATTCCAACAAATAGCAAGGCTGAAATTCAGTTTATGTTCACTCCGTTATGATGTTGCTACAAATACACCCAAGTTTAAAAGCATGAACCATACAATACATGTTGATGAGAAGTGGTTTAACATGTCAAAGTGCACGCAAAAGTATTACATTTTTCCAGGTGAAACACTTCCATACAGATCATGCCAAAGCAAAAGATCCATTATAAAAGTCATGTTTCTATGTGCTGTTAGTAAACCCATTTATGCAGAAAATGGAGAGTTGGTGTTTATGGCAAGGTGGGATTGTGGCCATTTACCAAGATTGTAGAAGCACAGAGGAACTCCAGAAACAGGGAAAGAGGAACTCCAATCACGAAAGCAATGGAATCAATTAACAAGCAGACTACCAAAGAGATGATGCTTGATCATGTAAGTGGTTTAAAATTGTACTCTGTTGGTCCCTAAAGGGGCAACAAGGGTATGAAAAATGCTAGAGGGGGGGTGAATAGCGTTTTTAAAAATTCTTTTCAAACCCTTTTTGCAAATCAATGGCTTATGCGCACAGTTCTCAAATAAGCTAAGTATAGCGCGCAGAGAGAGTGTGAAATGCACAGCGGAAAATTAAAGCGACACTGCGCAGGGTATACTGCGCAGGGTAAAAACGCACGCGCTAAGATTTGGCTAAACTGTTGGATAAAATCGGATTCTAAGGCAATAGGCAATAACAAACACAGCAGCAAAGTATAGCAATCTGAAAGATCAAACAAAGCAGGAATTCAGATATGATTAAGCAGGAAGTAAATAGCGAGAATAATGAACAAGCTATTTGGAGAGGTTCGATCAATGAAAGATCTACGTCCTCTACCAAGATGGTTAGTCTTGGATTTTCTAATGGAGATCTTATTATATGAGAGAGTTATAAGATACAGCAATGTAGAACAAACTAACTCAAAGATCTATAATCTATGAAGAGCAAATCCTAGACTAAACCGGTGTATCTCAAGAAGTATGATCGAAATAATCAAAGCTTCAAGAGGTGTGTGTGTGTTCAGAAATTCTGGGCTCTATGAATCTATGAGATGAAGAGCATGAAGAATTCTGGTGATACAAGGCTTATAGGATCTGGGCTTGGTTGAGTATGAAGGTATGAAGGTTGATCTTGAGAATTCTGGAAATGAGCAAGCAATCTTCAAATCTTCAAAGTTTCTTTTGGAAGCAAGAACTCAAGCAACTTGGAAATGAAGATAAGCAGGCTATTTATAGCAGAGAGCTAAAAACTAGCCGTTGGTGCTCTGAGCAAGGACGATGAGCTGGCACAATAGGATTGGTGCGCAGGTGTCCTTTATAGCCGTTGGAGCTCTGATCAAGGTTGATGACCTGGCACAATATGATTGGTGCGCAGGTGTTTTAGAGCCGTTGGAGACAGAGCATGAAGACCAAATTCAAAAGCTTCTTCTAGAAGGTTGACAGCTGTCTTCATTTGAAATATTTCTCTTGAGCGCGTCTCCACCGTTGGATCTGCTGAGTGTGCTTGCTTTGTCGTTTCTGCACACCTCAGCACTTTAATAAGCGTGCATCTTCTAAGCGCTTTCCAAGTTATGTGATCTGAATAAATCGAAAACTGAGCAAGGATGCATGCTGCGCAGAGGAGACCTGCGCAGTGATGTCCTGCGCAAGGAAGTCCTGCGCAGAGACCACAGTCTTGCTTAGATCATTCCTTTTCACTCCAAGCTTCAAGAATATGAGGTTGTTGAAAGATAAGCATAAGGACCAAGTTAATCTGCTCTGCTCATAAAAGCCATGCGTATAGAGAATGAGCAAGTGATGCTATGCGCGCGGAGAATAAGCAAGTAATGCTATGCGCGCGGAGAATGAGCAGGTAATGCTATGTGCGCGGAGACTGAGCAGGTAATGCTCTGCGCATGAAATGTGCTGCGCACGAAATGTCCTGCGCATTATACTTGGTCTTCAGTAAATGAAACCTCAATTCCAAGCAAGCCCTAACCGCTAAGCCTATTCTATAAAATTGGACTTAGCTAAAAAAATAGAAGTTTATAAAACTTCTTACATAAGATCCTAAAGTCCACAAAATACTTAGGTGATGGTATCAATCAATTCTAACATAATAGGGAGGGTTAAGAGATAAGCATACCCAACAATCTCCCCCTAAATGATTGATGCCATTACCTACTATAACAAAGGCAATTCATTGTACTTGATAATAACATGTCCATAGAAATGAAAATGGTAAATCATGCCTCAAGTCAATGTACACACTAGCCAATGTCATAGATTTCTAGTCTATCCAAAAGATATAACTTACAATATGGGAAAGACAGAAATATATCATTCAGTGCATACAGATAATATGAGTTTAGGATTGGTATGCGTTTAAACTGAATGTTTAAAAACATCATGCACAGGAGATATGAGCAGTTAAGTATATGCGCATGAAGTTTGAAATAATGCGTTCATTGTTTCACAAACAGAAAGTTTGAATTGAACAAGGTTTTGGGAAAAGCAATGATGCATTATAAGTTGAGTTCACCTTTGAGAGAGCTCTGCGCACTTCATCTTGTAGATTCCCAAATTGCTTTGCACAGAGCTTCAATTATTTGAAGCTCGAGCATCAAATCGGAACTTTTTGCCTTTGATAGATTACTCTCCCCCTTAATCTCTCTCCCCCTTAATGCCTTTGTTCTCTCCCTTTTTGCCTTTGTTAGATAACTCCCCCCTTAATGGCACAATCAATGCCTTATAGCATACTGGCCTGCGCATCGAGCCTAGCATCCTGCGCATCCAGTTGCTCTTGAATCTTTGCCTGCACAGTGACCACTTGAGGGATCTAAGGGAGCAGACACCGGAAGAATGATATAGTGAGGTCCACGGGGTATGGGCGTGAGGTTCATGCGCATCAATATAATGCGCAGAGTTTCTTCAAAAACTCATAAATATTTTGCCTTGTGCGCAACATCTTGTGCGCTTCATATGCGCAGGCGCATGAGGCATTTCCTATCTTAGAGAATTTTCAAGTAAACACAAGATCATTAGTATTGACAAATCATATGGACAATTAGCTAAGTTCAAGCATACCCATTTCTCCTCTCAAGAAAGCAAATCTCTTTGCGTCAAGAGCCTTTGTGAGGATATCAGCAATTTGATTGTCTGTGCCCACGTGCTCTAAGTGAATATTTCCTTTTTCCACGTGGTCCTTGAGAAAATGATATTTGATGTCGATGTGCTTTGTCTTTGAATGCATGACGGGATTGTTGGATACTGCTATGGTGGACGTATTATCGCAGAAAATTGGACAATTTCCTTCATTAATTCCGTAGTCCACTAGTTGTTGCTTCATCCAAAGGATTTGGCAGCAGCAGCTTCCAGCAGCAATGTATTCAGCTTCAGTAGTGGAAATGGACACAGCAGCTTGTTTCTTGCTTGCCCACGTAACAAGTCGATTTCCAAGGAAATGACAAGTCCCACTTGTGCTCTTCCTGTCTATTGTGCATGCTGCGTAGTCTGCGTCTGAATAACCTAGCAAATCGAAATTCGAATCTTTGGTGTACCAAAGTCCAAGGTTAACAGTTCCAGAAAGATAACGAATAATGCGTTTAACAGCAGCTAAGTGCGCTTCTCTAGGGTCCGCTTGATAGCGCGCACAGACACAAACACTAAACATAATATCTGGCCTACTTGCAGTAAGATAAAGAAGAGAGCCAATCATACCTCGATATAAAGTTTGATCAACTTTCTTACCTTTTAAGTCTTTGTCAAGCTTATTGCCAGTGGCCATTGGAGTGTCGTATGCTTTAGCATTTTCAAGTCCAAATTTCTTGATTAAGTCCCTTGTGTACTTGGCTTGATTTATGAAGATGCCATCATTCAATTGTTTGATTTGAAGCCCGAGGAAGAAAGTGAGTTCTCCCATCATGCTCATTTCAAACTTGCTTTTCATGAGCTTCTCAAAGCGCTTACAAAGTAACTCATTAGTAGAACCAAATATAATATCATCGACATAAATTTGAACAAGTAAAGAATGATCATTATACTTAGCAATAAAAAGAGTTGTGTCGATTTTACCGCGCTTAAAGCCTTTCTCTAGCAGGAATTTTGATAGGGTATCGTACCATGCTCTTGGAGCTTGCGTAAGTCCATACAAAGCTTTTTGAAGTTTGAAGACGTGATTTGGAAATTTGCTATCTTCGAAACCGGGAGGTTGTGCTACGTAGACCGTCTCTTGGAGTTCACCGTTGAGAAATGCGCTCTTCACATCCATTTGATAAAGCTTGAATTTCTTGTGAGAGGCATAAGCTAAGAAAATTCTTATAGCTTCAAGTCTTGCTACCGGCGCAAATGTTTCGTCGTAGTCGATTCCTTCCTCTTGCCTATAGCCTTGCGCAACCAGCCTTGCTTTGTTTCTGGTGATGCTTCCATTCTCATCCATCTTGTTTCTGAATACCCATTTTGTACCGATAACTCCTTGGTTATGGGGTCTGGGTACCAAAGTCCAAACCTTGCAGCGCTCAAATTGGTTAAGCTCTTCTTGCATAGCAGTAACCCAGCTTGAATCTTGGAGCGCTTCATCAATCTTCTTTGGTTCGATTTGTGAGATAAAGGAGTGATATTCATCATCAAAGTTTGATGCTCTCCTAGTACGAACCCCTACATTGAGATCACCAATGATGTTTGAAGTTGGATGATCTCTAACTTCACGAACCTCGGGAGGTAAGTTAGGTTGAGTGGTAGGAATACGAAGATCTTCAATGGGTACTTCATTTGCTCCAGCATCAAGGTCATCGAAAGTGATTTGCTGAAGCGGAGAAACATCATGCGCAGGAGGAGGAGTTTGCGCATCAGGAGTCGTCACTTCTGGCGCAGCATCAGGTGTATGCGCATGCGATGGACTTGCTTGATTCTGGTTTTGATTTTCTTGATTAACATTCTGCGCAGGTGCAGTTTGAGGCTGCGTACCTATCTCATTCTCAGCAGAATCATCAGAATCATTTGGAGCCAAATGTGGCTCAAGAAGAGAATGCTCATCAAAAGTAACATGTACAGATTCTACAATTACTAGAGTAGTTCTATTAAAAACACGAAAAGCTTTAGAATGTTTGGCATACCCAACGAAAATACCTTCATCTGCTTTGGCGTCGAATTTACCTCTATGATCTTTGCCATTGTAGAGGATATAACATTTGCAGCCAAAAATCTTGAAGAAAGCAATGTTGGGCGCTCTTCCTCTCCATAGCTCATATGGAGTCTTGTTGTAGGCTTTGTTGATGAGGGATCTATTCTGAGTAAAGCAAGCAGTGTTGACAGCTTCTCCCCAGAAATACTTTGGAAGCTTAGCTTCTGCTATCATTGTTTTTCCTGCCTCAATCAACGTGCGATTCTTTCTTTCCACAACGCCATTTTGTTGAGGAACTCCAGCAGCAGAGAAATTGTGATCAATTCCATGGTCATCGCAGTATTGAGCAACACCGTTATTCTTGAATTCAGTTCCATTGTCTGATCGAACACTCACGATGTCGTCTTCTTTTTGAGTTTGGAGCTTTCGAAATAGCGCAGTCAAGATATCATAGCAGTCATCTTTGGATATCATCATTTCGACCCATGTGTATCTTGAGTAGTCATCCACCACGACTAAGGTATATTTGTTTCCTCCAATGCTTGCGGTGGTGACCGGTCCAAACAGATCCATGTGTAGCAGTTGTAAACATTTGGAAGTTGAGGAAGCAATCTTGCTGGAGAAAGACTGCTTAGGTTGTTTACCGAGCTGGCATGCTGCGCATTTTCTATCATGATGGTCAGCTACTTTGGGAAGTCCTTTGACAAGATTTTCCCTTCCAAGCTTGGCCAAATATTTGAAGTTCAAATGACTTAAGCGCTTATGCCATAGCCAGCTGCTTTCACTAACATTCTTTGCTACAAAACAGAGATTAGTGATAGAATTTATAGCAGTAAGATCAATAATGTAAACATTAGTCTTACGAGTCCCTGTGAGCAAAGTTAGTCCGGATATGCCATCTTTGATGTAGCAGTGCGTAGAAGTGAAATGACATTCCAAACCTTTGTCGCAGAATTGAGATATGGATAGCAGGTTGTGCTTGAGTCCTTCTACGAGTGCAACTTTCTCAATGCACACTTTATCTTTTCTGATTCTTCCATATCCAACTATGTGCCCTTTGTTGTTATCACCAAAAGTTACTGAGGGACCTCTTCCTTCATGCACATCTTCAAGAGCTGTAACATCTCCAGTCATGTGTCTAGAACATCCACTGTCGAGATACCATATATGCGCTTTAGGTTGTGAAGAGTGCGCAGTAAAGCAGGAGACCTGAAAGATAGACATTAAGAACGCAGGTCCCCTTTATTCTTGGGTCCTAGGGTTAGCAACTTTTGACAACCCACTCCTGTCTGACCTTAGGATTTTTACGTCCCTTGGCATTAGGAGTAAATCGCAAAAGGCATTCTGCAGCCTTGTGACCTAAACCATCACACACAACACAATGATGAAAGCCACTTATAGATTGGGTTTTTACAAACTCTTTACTTTTCTTTGGCGCAGCATTCTTTATTGGAGCAGATGAACTTGCTTTGACAAATATCATTTTCTGAGGTTTGGGTGCGCTTTTCTTAAGAATGCGCATCTGGCGTTGGGGCGCATGGCTTTTATGCGCATGACCCTTTTGCGCAGATTTGACATTTGAAGTTGAAGCGCAACCATAGTCAGAATATGAGTTGTCATGCGCAGGTTCAACTTTAGCCTTACCCTTGGCTTTTCCAGTTTGCTTCTTTGGGTAGACATAATGGAAATTTTGTCTCTGGACTTTCTCCTGTCCTTTACCCATTGAGGCAGAATGCTTTGCTTTAGGAATTTCAATAGTTTGTTGGGGTGTAAAATCCTTTTCTCTTTCAGAGCAAACGGCGCATTTAAAGTTGTCACTAGTTGAGAACCCTAAGCCTTCCTTATCTCCACTGGCTTTTTGGGATTCTAGAATTTGATCCATAGTGACACGAGATTTGGTCCACTCATCAGTGATCTTTGTGAGATCAGCTACTTGAGCAGCCAATTCTTCGTTTCTTACTTTAAATAGCGCATTTTGATCTGTAAGAAAACGGTTCTTTTCAGTAAGAGGAGTCATGCTCTTAATCTGCTCCTTAAGGAGGGTGATCTCAGATTTTAAAAGAGTTTTCTCCGTCTTAAGCTGTGAAATTTCTCCAATTGATAAGTCCACTGCTTCTTTCATAGAATTGAATCTTTTGATTACCTTTTCAGCTTGCTGAAAAATAGACTCGCGCTCAGCAGCAGAGTCATCCTTTTCTATTACAATTTCAGCAGGAATTTCAAGAGATTCTTTGCGTATTGGCGCAGCAACAAATTTCTTTGTTAGGTCTGCTCTGGCAAATAAGTACTTGCCATTCTGTCTGGTTGGAGTTAGATGTCCCATTTCTGCCAGTTCTATGATGGTGGGACCTTTCTTCTGAGTAGTACTTGGCGCAGCCTTTGTGTCCATTTTGGGATCATTGTCTGAATCGCTATCAGCATCGGCATTGGCCATCAAGCAGAGCAGTCCATCCTCAGAGTCATCATCATCACTGTCTTCAGTGTCAGTCTCTATCCAGGTCTTGAGTTGCTTCTCAGCAGAGTCTTCTTCAGCAATCATTCCGTGCTGCTTAGAAAATCTTTGCGCAGTATTCTTTTTCATGTACTCAAATCTTGACGTAGGGCATTTTGATGCAAAATGACCAGGCTTTCTACTGTTGTAGCAAACCAAGTCATCTTCTTCCTTTGAGTCTCTGCCACGAGAGAATTTAGCTGGAGCTTTACTTGAGGATTCAGGTTTTGAGAATTTCCTGAATTTTTGGAATCGCTTAACAAACATAGCGAAATCATCATCATCCATTTCAAGCAGAGAAGAAGTGGATAATTTGTCTGAGGTTTGAGCAGGCGCAGGTTCTCTTTGAGCAATCATTGAAATTGCTTTTCCTTTTCCTTCAGTTTCATCAATTCGATCAAGCTTAAGCTCATACACTTTTAAGTTGGCGTATAAGCTGCGCAGAGGCCAAGTATCTAAAAATCCAGAATCTTCCAGATGACTTGCCTTGTGCACATATCTGGAACCTAGCGCATCTAAGAATTGAGAATTTACTTCTTTATTGGTGAAGGTAGTTCCAAGAGATTTACAAGAGTTTACAACAGCACAGAAGCGATCATAAGTTTGTCTCAAGGTTTCACCATCCTTTCTCATGAAGCAGTTGAATTTTCTTTGCACCACAAATCTTTTGTTTTCCTTGCTTACTTTGTCACCATTCACATAGCCTTCAATGGCATCCCATAGATCCTTTGCAGTTCCACCGCTCACAATTTGATTGTGCGTGGAGAGGTCTAGAGTGCTGAGAATGATGTTTCTAGCTCTTCCATCATAACCAACCCATTTCTTTTCTTCATCGGTCCATTCCCCTTTGGCCTTCTTGATTGTAGGATTATCCTTGTTGGTAGCAGCATCTGGATTGGCCTTCATTGGAATGTAGGGTCCTTCAAGAACAATGTCGTGGAGGATCTCGTCGATAGAGGAAAAGTGAGTGAGCATGCAGTGCTTCCAGATTTCGAAGTGATCTTCATTCAGCACTGGAACATGTGAATAGTTAGCCATTGCCCAAGATTTTGAAGCCATCTTGAATCGGCACCCAAGCTGTTAAGCTTGAAAAACAAAACAAGTTTTATGAAGGTGTTTGCTCTGATACCACTTGTTGGTCCCTAAAGGGGCAACAAGGGTATGAAAAATGCTAGAGGGGGGGTGAATAGCGTTTTTAAAAATTCTTTTCAAACCCATTTTGCAAATCAATGGCTTATGCGCACAGTTCTCAAATAAGCTAAGTATAGCGCGCAGAGAGAGTGTGAAATGCACAGCGGAAAATTAAAGCGACACTGCGCAGGGTATACTGCGCAGGGTAAAAACGCACGCGCTAAGATTTGGCTAAACTGTTGGATAAAATCGGATTCTAAGGCAATAGACAATAACAAACACAGCAGCAAAGTATAGCAATCTGAAAGATCAAACAAAGCAGGAATTCAGATATGATTAAGCAGGAAGTAAATAGCGAGAATAATGAACAAGCTATTTGGAGAGGTTCGATCAATGAAAGATCTACGTCCTCTACCAAGATGGTTAGTCTTGGATTTTCTAATGGAGATCTTATTATATGAGAGAGTTACAAGATACAGCAATGTAGAACAAACTAACTCAAAGATCTATAATCTATGAAGAGAAAATCCTAGACTAAACCGGTGTATCTCAAGAAGTATGATCGAAATAATCAAAGCTTCAAGAGGTGTGTGTGTGTTCAGAAATTCTGGGCTCTATGAATCTATGAGATGAAGAGCATGAAGAATTCTGGTGATACAAGGCTTATAGGATCTGGGCTTGGTTGAGTATGAAGGTATGAAGGTTGATCTTGAGAATTCTGGAAATGAGCAAGCAATCTTCAAATCTTCAAAGTTTCTTTTGGAAGCAAGAACTCAAGCAACTTGGAAATGAAGATGAGCAGGCTATTTATAGCAGAGAGCTAAAAACTAGCCGTTGGTGCTCTGAGCAAGGACGATGAGCTGGCACAATAGGATTGGTGCGCAGGTGTCCTTTATAGCCGTTGGAGCTCTGATCAAGGTTGATGACCTGGCACAATATGATTGGTGCGCAGGTGTTTTAGAGCCGTTGGAGACAGAGCATGAAGACCAAATTCAAAAGCTTCTTCTAGAAGGTTGACAGCTGTCTTCATTTGAAATATTTCTCTTGAGCGCGTCTCCACCGTTGGATCTGCTGAGTGTGTTTGCTTTGTCGTTTCTGCACACCTCAGCACTTTAATAAGCGTGCATCTTCTAAGCGCTTTCCAAGTTATGTGATCTGAATAAATCGAAAACTGAGCAAGGATGCATGCTGCGCAGAGGAGACCTGCGCAGTGATGTCCTGCGCAAGGAAGTCCTGCGCAGGGACCACAGTCTTGCTTAGATCATTCCTTTTCACTCCAAGCTTCAAGAATATGAGGTTGTTGAAAGATAAGCATAAGGACCAAGTTAATCTGCTCTGCTCATAAAAGCCATGCGTATAGAGAATGAGCAAGTGATGCTATGCGCGCGGAGAATAAGCAAGTAATGCTATGCGCGCGGAGAATGAGCAGGTAATGCTATGTGCGCGGAGACTGAGCAGGTAATGCTCTGCGCATGAAATGTGCTGCGCACGAAATGTCCTGCGCATTATACTTGGTCTTCAGTAAATGAAACCTCAATTCCAAGCAAGCCCTAACCGCTAAGCCTATTCTATAAAATTGGACTTAGCTAAAAAATAGAAGTTTATAAAACTTCTTACATAAGATCCTAAAGTCCACAAAATACTTAGGTGATGGTATCAATCAATTCTAACATAATAGGGAGGGTTAAGAGATAAGCATACCCAACATACTCCCTCTGTCCATAAATGAGTACCCAAAAAGTTTTCAAATTTGATCTTGAAAATTGTTTGGACACTCTTTTATGGACTTCAATCAATTAACAAATAGACTACCAAAGAGATGATGCCTGATCATTTGATTGCAGGTACTCCCTGCAATTAAAGCAAATTAGCCAGCAACAGAAAGTAAAGACATAACCATACAATGGGATAATGCTCTACCACACTCATCACTACATTCTGACCCTGATTTTATAGCACCAGCAACAGAATGTGGTTTCAATATCAAGATAGTGTTTCAGCCACCAAACTCACCAAATACTAATGTTAATGACCTAGGGTGGTTCAAATCAATAGAATCACTGAAGACAGATGTGCAACCTAAGAATATTGATGAGTTGGTGGCTGCAGTGAAAGAATCCTTCGATGATCTTTCACATTACACATTGAACAAGGTTTTCATAAGTTTGGAATCATGTTTGGAGCAGATTTGATCAACCGTGGATCAAATGAGTATGACATTCAACACATGGGCAAGGATTCTTTGCATAGAAGAGGATTACTCCAAATGAGTATCCAGTTGATAAAAACTTGGTAAGCATAATGGAACATTACTTGTAAAGGCTTAAATGTAACTGTTGGTAGTGGTGCCCTAGGCACGTTTGATAAACGTTGTAATTGTTATCATTTATTTCATATCAATAAAGAGATGTTTTGATTATTATTGCTGTTCATGTTTACTTATAATAATCTCCGTCCCTAGTACTTGTTGAGCACTAGTATAAACGCTAAATGATCATGGGATGACCATGTTAGATTTATGGGTACTTGTTTGGAACAAGGTACTGGAAATGACCCGCTCTATGAGATTTATGTCATGGTCTATGTCATACATATATCTCATAATAGTTATGTCATTTTAATCCTTAGACATGAAGTTATTATAGTCTTCCACTTGATGAACATTATGTTTGACATATTCAAACGCTACTTTTAACCGAGTAGTTATAAAGGGTATGATTGGCATAATCGGATTCACGTAGGGAAGAATAATAAGCTAAATGGATTTGTCCCTCCTCGGAGAGATGTCAAGCTTGGGCCTCTCGTAGGAATGATGTTGATGAAATGTTCGGCCGGACTCAAATGAATTGATTGGATCAATGTCATTTGGATTATCAATATTCGGAATCGAGAAAGTATTGAACAAAACAAGTTGACTCTTTGACCATGACTTGTGTTCAATGATATCGTGGACAAAAGGATTATGACATATTCTAAGAGGAATGCGAACTTGTATCTAGTTATACTAATTGGGTAGGTATGACGGTTTGCTAGAACCTAATCATATCTTATGGTTTCATGTTTGAACCCATTGCCAACTTAGTATAATCCTAGAGGGTCACACACAATAGAACGAATCTTTAAAAGGACTACATTGGAATTTTGGAAATTCTGGACTTTCTGGGGAAGTGGGCGACCGCACATAATGGACTGGGCGGCCGCACACTTAGCTCAGTTTTTGTACCAGTTTTGTTTCAGATAGTTGTGCGACCGCACAGAGGCTTTTGGGCGGCCGCACAATACTGTCGGGTGGCAGATTCCTAATTTGATTAGGAAACGAATTTTGGACGGATTTTGACACAAGTTTCCTATTTGGAATAGGTCATACTTGTGTATAAAAGACCAAATTCGGCCAGCACTCAATGCTAATGATTTTGTGAGTCTCAAAGAGTTTGAGAGAGGGTTTATTTTGTTCTAAGACATTCTTGGTTGAAGAACAAAATAATACAAAAAATAAATTCCATATAGTTCTTTTGATTGTGGAAAAGTGTTTCACAATTTGGTCTAGCAACCAAGATCAAAGAAGCTCCTTTGATATTCGTTCGAAGTGTGGATACCGCTAGAGGGTGAAAATCATCATCTTCAAAGTTCGTGTTCAAGCTTTGTGATCGTGATCAAATCTTCAAACCTCCACCAAAGACCAAGAGAATTTGATAGCCATCAAGGGTTAGTTTATTCCTTTATTCTTATGTTGTATTTGATTTAATCATATGAACGGATCCATGGCTTTTGGTTTCAAAATTTTAAATGCTAAATTCCGCAGCGCATGTTTGATCGAAGCCCAACAGTGGTATCAGAGCCCCGTTCATGTTGATTATATCAATACTAAGATCATGTTATGTGTATATAAATTGTTTATGTGCATTGCATGATGTGAATATTGGAATATATGACGTTTATGTGTTATGTGATTTTATGTGGTTTATTGTTTTGCAACTTTAATCGCACGATTCAATTGCAATAAATAAATTATGGTGGATTCAGAATTGTTGATTATTAATTTTTGATTGGATCAAAGTTTTAATAATCGGGGAAAAACGATTTTGAGACAAAATTTTCGAACTTAAAATTCTGCACATTCTGATTGAACCGGGCGACCGCACGGAAGATACTGGGCGGCCGCACGGTTTTTGGGCGACCGCACAGGTATTTTTGGGCGGCCGCACGCCAAGATCAGAATGTCTGATTTTGCTCAAAAATCAGAATTTGGAATTTTCAAAAAATTCAACAAAACCAGTAACAGAACCAGTCCAGACTTGCTGATCTGGAATGGGTTTTGGGTAGTTGGTTTGTGTGTGGATTTTGGGGTTTGATTTTCCTATTTGTTTTAGTCTTGTGATTCCTAGATGGGTTCAAGTTTTGGATGGCTAATATGCGTTCATCGAGATTGTGTTTCCCAAAATTGATCGCAATCAAAGTTTCAAAGATAAAACGAAGTTAGAATTATGAAGAGTTCATAATTGCTAAAATTGAGAAACAAAGTTCTTGATTCAATGATTGGAGATCCATGTGGAATTGTGAATGCAATTGGCCTACGTTCATCGAGACCATCTATTGCTTAGTTTCGGCCACATGGACTACTTTCTTGGTTTCTTGAATTAGTGCGGGATTGTGGTTGCCTAATGGCTTAGTTCGACTGCACTTCTTGTTGTCTTGATTTGGAGATAATAACCAAAGTTGAAATAGTCTCATCCTCATAATTATAGAGAAACTAATGACACATAAATATCATGCTTAAATTAATGGAGATTAATTTAGTGGCTAAACTTGATGTGTAACATGTTTATATTATGTGCTCATAAATGTGTTATATGCTATATGTGATGAACCTTCAAAGAACGTTTTAAGTCCTTCTTTGCCATGCCATGATTAAAACACTTGTTTATACATGGGTAATCTTGATGTAGGTTCGCCTCCGCGAAGTGCATTAATTTTATTCATGTATAAGCAAGATGAGGTTCATTAATTTAATGTGGGCTTGCCTCCGCAAGGTGCATTAAATTGAATGGTTCCTATGCGTTTAAAATGGTTGGACTTAATTAGGCGTCAAAACAGTTTTGGGCTTAGGCAAAAGATGAGATTAAACATGCTTTTTTGAAATTGGATTTCTCAAAGAATCTCATAAAAGGATCTAAGAATCATATGGGATATGATTGACATGATTGTCTACCTAATTAATTTAGTTTTGAGCGATCCGCCTCCGTGGACTCAAAAGTTAAATTAAAGTTGGATCTTAGCCCAATTAAATTATATTATACATTGGATGTATAAGAAGGTTATATAATTTAGTGGGAGTATTTTGTTTGAAAAAATACATTATTTATCTCTTTAATGAAAAACCGGTACTTATTAAATTTTGGAAATTTTTTGCATATTTGTAGATAATGACTAATAACACTCAATCAATGTCGTTGCGATCGATCCTTGAGAAGGATAAGCTCGAAGAGAATGGTACTAACTTTATGTATTGGATCCGTAGCATAAGAATCGTTCTTAGGCAAGAAGATAAGTTGTACATTCTCGATGGGCCTCTCCCCGCTGAACCACCGCCTACTGCCCCTAGGGTAGAAAGAGACAATTACAAGAAACATCGTAATGATTCTAGAGATGTAAGTTGTCTCATGCTTGCTGCTATGTGTTCAAAACTCAAACAAAGTTTGGAACATTTGGAAGCCTATGAGATAGGCGTGGAGTTGAGAACCATGTTTCAAGAGCAAGCTAGGCAAGAGAGGTACAAGATCATTGTTGCATTCACTACTAGTAAAATGAATGAAGGGCAACAAGTGAGTCCTCACTTTCTTAAAATGAAAGGTTATGTAGAGCACCTTAAGAAACTTGGCTATCCAATCCCATTGGAGCTAGCCACGGATCTCATTCTTAATTCATTGCCTAAAAGTTATAATCAGTTTGTGATGAATTATAACATGCATGGAATGGATAAGAATCTCTCTGAGTTGCATGGGATGCTCAAGACTGCAGAGATGAAAATTGTGGAGAAAGGTTCTCCCGTGCTCTTGGTTCATGATGGGAAGAAGGCTAGTGCAAAAGGAAAGGGTAAGAAAGTTGTCAAACCCAAAATAAGCAAGGCAAAGGTTGCCAAGGCTTCTGAGGCAAAACCTGATTCACAAAAGGATGCAATCTGTTTCCATTGTCAAGAAATTGGTCATTGGAAACGTAATTGCAAGGCCTTCTTGGAAGAGCAAAAGAAGAAGAAGAGCAGCAAGGCTGCGTCGACTTCAGGTATCTATATGATAGATATTCTCCTTTCTACCACTGATTCTTGGGTATTGGATACCGGGTGTGGTTCTCACATTTGTCTAAATGTGCAGGGACTAAACAATAGGAGACTGCTTAAAGAAGGTGAAGTAGATCTACGTGTGGGGAATGGAGCAAGAGTTGCTGCATTAGCCGTAGGGACTTATGGAGTCACTTTACCTTCCGGATTAATTCTTGTTTTGAACAATTGTTATTATGTTCCGGATTTAAGCAGAAATATTATTTCAATTTCTTGTTTGGATAATGAAGGTTTTAAGTTTCTTATTGAGAATAAGAAATTTTCTATTTATTTAAATGATGTGCTTTATGGTATTGCTAATTCATTTAATGGCCTTTATATCTTGGATGTCAAGAATGAAAATAATGACAATGTCTATCATGTAAATAAGAAATCTAAACCTAATGATGTAAATCATACTTATTTGTGGCATTGCCGTCTTGGTCATATTAATGAGAAGCGTATCTCAAAACTCCATGGGGACGGACTTTTGGGTTCATGTGACTTAGAGTCATATGATACTTGTGAGTCGTGTCTTCTTGGAAAAATGACTAAGACACCTTTTACCAAGTTGGGTGAAAGGGAAAGCGACTTATTGGGGTTGATACATTCCGATGTATGCGGACCATTAAGTAGCAATGCTAGGGGAGGATTTCAATACTTCATAACCTTCACTGATGACTATAGTAGATTTGGGTATGTTTACCTAATGAAACATAAAAGTGAAGCATTTGAGATATTTAGAATATTTCAAAATGAAGTAGAAAAACAACTTGGCAAAAGTATAAAGGCACTTCGATCAGATCGAGGTGGTGAATACTTAAGTCAAGAATTTGATGATCATCTAAAGAATTGTGGAATAGTTTCACAATTGACTCCACCTGGAACACCACAATGGAATGGTGTGTCCGAAAGGAGGAATCGGACTTTGTTAGACATGGTTCGATCAATGATGAGTCAAGTTGATCTTCCAATATCCTTTTGGGGTTACGCTCTAGAAATCGTTGCTTTCACACTAAATCGTGTTCCAACTAAATCGGTTCAAAAGACTCCATATGAGATGTGGAGTGGAAAGAAAACTTGTTTATCTTTCATGAAGATTTGGGGTTGTGAAGCTTTTGTCAAAAGACTTGTCTCAGACAAACTTGCACACAAATCTGATAAATGTATTTTCGTGGGATATCCTAAGAAAACTAGAGGATATTACTTTTACAACCGTGAGGACAACAAAGTGTTTGTTGCCCGAACTGGTGTCTTTCTAGAGAAAGAGTTTCTCTCCAAAGAAATCAGTGGGAGTAAAATAAATCTTGAAGAAATTCGAGACCCAGAAAATAACAGTGAACCAATAGTGGAACAAGAACAAGAACCACAAGGAGTTGTGGAAACTGTTCAGAATACACAAGCAACTCGCAGATCTAGTAGGTTACGATCCGAGCTCGAGAGATATGGATTTCTCGTAACGGATAGTAATGAGGTAGAAATCATTGAGAATGATGAACCGTCAACCTACCAAGAGGCGATGTCTTCTCCTGATTCAGATAAGTGGCTTGGAGCCATGGAATCCGAATTGCAATCCATGCAAGACAATCAAGTTTGGAATTTGATTGATGCGCCCGAATGTGTAAAAACCATAGGATGCAAATGGGTCTTCAAGAAGAAGACTGACATGGATGGGAAGGTGCATACTTACAAAGCTAGGCTTGTAGCGAAGGGTTATAGGCAAGTTCATGGTATTGACTATGATGAGACCTTTTCACCCGTAGCAATGATCAAGTCTATAAGAATTTTGCTTGCCATTGCCGCATATCATGACTATGAAATATGGCAGATGGACGTCAAAACCGCTTTCCTGAATGGAAAACTACAAGAGGATGTGTATATGACACAACCAGAAGGTTTTGAACAAGATTCTAAGGTATGCAAATTGCAGAGATCTATCTATGGATTGAAGCAAGCTTCAAGGAGTTGGAATCTCCGTTTTGATGAATCGGTCAAAGAGTTTCGTTTCATCAAGAACGAAGATGAGCCTTGTGTATACAAAAAGATTAGTGGGAGCATAGTGCTATTCCTTATTTTATACGTGGATGACATATTGCTCATTGGAAACGACATTCCTACACTTCAGACTGTGAAGACTTGGTTAGGAAAGTGCTTCGCAATGAAAGATATGGGTGAAGCTGCATATATACTTGGCATTAAGATCTATAGAGATAGATCAAGGAGGCTACTTGGTTTAAGCCAAAGTACATACATTGACAAGGTCATTAGAAGATTCCGTATGGAAAATTCTAAGAGAGGCACCTTGCCCGTGTTACATGGAGTTTCTCTAAGCAAGACTCAATGTCCTAAGACGAAAGATGAGCATGAGAAAATGAATGATGCTCCATATGCTTCGGCAATTGGGTCCATCATGTATGCCATGATTTGTACTAGGCCGGATGTGTCTTATGCTTTGAGCATGACAAGTAGATACCAATCCGACCCTGGCGAAAATCACTGGATAGCCGTGAAAGCGATTCTTAACTACTTGAGAAGGACTAAAGACTCGTTTTTGGTCTATGGAGGAATGGAAGATGATCTCGTTGTAAATGCTTACACGGATGCAAGCTTCCAAACCGACAAAGATGATAGCCCATCGCAATCGGGTTTTGTGTTTATGTTAAATGGTGGAGCTGTAAGCTGGAAGAGTTCCAAGCAAAGTACAACCGCTGATTCTACAACAGAAGCTGAGTATATTGCTGCATCGGATGCTGCAAAGGAAGCTGTTTGGATTAAGAAGTTCATAACTGAACTTGAAGTGGTTCCTAGTATTGCTAATCCAATAGACCTTTATTGCGATAATAATTGTGCTATTGCTCAAGCAAAGGAACCAAGAGCACATCAAAAATCCAAACACATACTTAGGCGTTTTCATATCATTCGAGAGATCGTTGATAGGGGAGACGTAAATATATGCAGAGTACCTACTGATGACAATGTTGCGGACCCGCTAACAAAAGGACTTCCACAAGCTAAACATGATGGTCATGTTAGGTCCATGGGTATTAGATACATGGGAGATTTGACCTAGGGCAAGTGGGAGATTGTTGGTAGTGGTGCCCTAGGCACGTTTGATAAACGTTGTAATTGTTATCATTTATTTCATATCAATAAAGAGATGTTTTGATTATTATTGCTGTTCATGTTTACTTATAATAATCTCCGTCCCTAGTACTTGTTGAGCACTAGTATAAAGGCTAAATGATCATGGGATGACCATGTTAGATTTATGGGTACTTGTTTGGAACAAGGTACTGGACATGACCAGCTCTATGAGATTTATGTCATGGTCTATGTCATACATATATCTCATAATAGTTATGTCATTTGAATCCTTAGACATGAAGTTATTATAGTCTTCCACTTGATGAACATTATGTTTGACATATTCAAACGCTACTTTTAACCGAGTAGTTATAAAGGGTATGATTGGCATAATCGGATTCACGTAGGGAAGAATAATAAGCTAAATGGATTTGTCCCTCCTCGGAGAGATGTCAAGCTTGGGCCTCTCGTAGGAATGATGTTGATGAAATGTTCGGCCGGACTCAAATGAATTGATTGGATCAATGTCATTTGGATTATCAACATATTCGGAATCGAGAAAGTATTGAACAAAACAAGTTGACTCTTTGACCATGACTTGTGTTCAATGATATCGTGGACAAAAGGATTATGACATATTCTAAGAGGAATGCGAACTTGTATCTAGTTATACTAATTGGGTAGGTATGACGGTTTGCTAGAACCTAATCATATCTTATGGTTTCATGTTTGAACCCATTGCCAACTTAGTATAATCCTAGAGGGTCACACACAATAGAACGAATCTTTAAAAGGACTACATTGGAATTTTGGAAATTCTGGACTTTCTGGGGAAGTGGGCGACCGCACATAATGGACTGGGCGGCCGCACACTTAGCTCAGTTTTTGTACCAGTTTTGTTTCAGATAGTTGTGCGACCGCACAGAGGCTTTTGGGCGGCCGCACAATACTGTCGGGTGGCAGATTCCTAATTTGATTAGGAAACGAATTTTGGACGGATTTTGACACAAGTTTCCTATTTGGAATAGGTCATACTTGTGTATAAAAGACCAAATTCGGCCAGCACTCAATGCTAATGATTTTGTGAGTCTCAAAGAGTTTGAGAGAGGGTTTATTTTGTTCTAAGACATTCTTGGTTGAAGAACAAAATAATACAAAAAATAAATTCCATATAGTTCTTTTGATTGTGGAAAAGTGTTTCACAATTTGGTCTAGCAACCAAGATCAAAGAAGCTCCTTTGATATTCGTTCGAAGTGTGGATACCGCTAGAGTGTGAAAATCATCATCTTCAAAGTTCGTGTTCAAGCTTTGTGATCGTGATCAAATCTTCAAACCTCCACAAAAGACCAAGAGAATTTGATAGCCATCAAGGGTTAGTTTATTCCTTTATTCTTATGTTGTATTTGATTTAATCATATGAACGGATCCATGGCTTTGGGTTTCAAAATTTTAAATGCTAAATTCCGCTGCGCATGTTTGATCGAAGCCCAACAGTAACCTCTTTTGTGTAGAAGTGGCCTTTTTGTAGAAAATAGTGGCCTTTTGTTGAAAATAGTGGCCATTAAAGTAGAAGTGACATTTTTGTAGAAAATAGTAGCCATTTGTAGAAAATAGTAGCTTTTGTTGAAAATAGTGGCCATTAAAGTAGAAGTGGCAAAATTGTAGAAAATAGTGGCCCTTTTGTTTATGGAATTGTGGGCTTTTTATAATGAAAAGAAGTGTTTATTTTAAAATATTTACTCTCAGAATGTATCACATCATCATAGAGTAAATGGTCACAAATTAAGCATCAAAAAGTTCCATCTCACCAGCAACAAATACAAGCAAACCCAATCCCCATTTTCAAACCAATTAACTAAAACCAAAGCAGAGAATTTTCTTATTTGAAACACTTCCAAACCCATTTAAACAAATACCAAGCCACAAATACCAATTCATAAATATCAAACAACAACAATTGAATGTTGGGAGATTTTCCTTATACCAATCCAATTCAATTTAATGAGTATACCAAACAAAAGCGGAAGCGTACCTTAATTATTTATAATGGAAAACTTGATTACCCGTTAAACGTTGAGTGGAATCCTTGAATAGGCACGGGATCGATCTTCCAATTGATCCGTATACTCCATGTTGTTAGTCTCTCATTGAAGGGATGTAAGAGTCTTAGAGTAGGATACGTTCAATTGGGGACCCGACCCCTATTTATAGTTAGAATGCTTCCGTTAGGAATAGTCACACCCGTTAAGACAAAAGGATGCATCCATTAGTAGTATTTACAAATAGGCCCCTCATCTATTTATAAATACAATCTGGTCTCTACACATTTACAAAATAACCCCATACTTATACAAGATGACTTAAGGCCCCCTAACATTATAAGATCACTTTATTAGGCCCAATTAACTGTATAATAATATGACTTATGTGATTAATCCAGTAGTGCACACACGTCTGCGTGCCTAAATATTTTATTATTATTTATGTACAATGTATTATCCACCAAAAATTCCAACAATCTCCCACTTGGACTAATACTTGTACATAAATTGAACACCTTAAGTAATCGCATAACATATTATAAACCTTAGTCGCATATGCATATCCTTAGTGTGTCCTCTTAAACAATCCTGTCCATTAATCAATTAACATAAGGATCAAATGGGCAATCGTCACATTAATCGTGACTAAACCCATCAGTGGTCACATATATTAATTTACTAAATAACATAGATCAAGTATGGATGTGTAGCATGGAAATTACATGTAATGTGATCTTCACATGTCTATTCCAACATGTCCAACTTTATGAGATCAATCACATATTCAGAGAGCTGGATAACTTAATACCTTAAACTGAATTCATTTACTTGATGTCATGACAATGAACCATAATGTATGAGCAAACTCTCACTGAATCAAGGAATACTTAATTGTAAACACCCATACAATTAGTATACTTGAAAACCTTTGGTGTTAACTTAATATGTGCATCAGCAATCATGGAGTTTGTTTCAATATGTTCATAACTTTGTCCACTCTGAATTACTTTATTTAAAGACTTTCACAGTCTTTTTCCTGACTCAATGCATCTTGGCATCTACAAAAGTCATAATCCAAATACCAAATGATCTCATCCTTAGTATTTGACTTTCAATATATGTAAGCAGATAATCATTTTAATCTCTACATCCAGAAACGATCATCATGTTGACTTTCCAGACCTTAATATTTCTCCCACTCAACATGAGGATCGAGTTGATGTTAGCAAAATAGAGAACAAAATATAAACCAAATACACTCACATATAACCATAACCAAAACATGTTCGAATTTAATGATCTTATTAAAAGAAAATCGGTGCAACATTAATTGTAGTCTTTGGACATAAATTAACTTGCGAGTGACTCTCTTATTTAAGTGGACAAACATTGACAATAAATCCGATCAAGTATGGAGCCTTTCTTTGGACTGACTTCATACCCACATGGATACTCAACCTTAGTCACATGTTTACCACAACAAGTTCAGTGATCAAATATTGACAATAAAATCATGTCAAATATTGAGCCTTTCTTTGGAGCGACTCAATACCTACATAAACACCCACCAATTGTCATGTATTTATCACTACAAGCGTGTTTAAATTTTTGCCAAATAATAATCTTCCTTTGGGCCGATCATTACCCGCATGAAAGTTAAACACATATTTCAATAAATTTAATAAGTTAATATTTTCACAAATAATAGTCTTCCTTTGGGACGATTATTAATTACAAAATATTAACAACTCAATGTATATCAAAATTAAATAATCTAAATAGGAGAGGTCACTTTGGTGACATGCCATGTAGACTAAATAAATTGGAATACATGATTTTCTCAAAAGAGAGACTGAAATACTGTAAATTCGAACATTGATTAAACCATATTTTTCAAACATGAAAAATATGTAAACCCAAAATTTATGCTACGGAGTATTAAATACATAATAGTACACCACAATTTTATACCGTTAAATCCATGCCATCAAAGTAAATTTTATACTATTAAATTCAGAATAACATAATTCATAATATTAATCCAAAACCATAAAACAATAAAATTTTGTATCGTGTCCTCATAATCAGATATTCATGTTGACATGAAACCATGAACTTTAGTTATCAATAGTCTGTGATGAACAAACTCAAATAAGTTCATGCCAAAATTCAAACCAAATTTTAAACCCACATCCCAAATACTAAGATAAAGAGTATTGTAGCAATCTCATAAAGCAAAAGAAATTGCCACAAACATTGCTCAATCCATCTCAATAAAGAAAAATACTCCCTATAGCCCAAAGAGACTACAGCATTCAAAATCAATTAATCTCTCGCCTCATGAAACGGCACATCGAAATTAGAATACATCATTCCGTTTCAATAACATCCAAAAAAAAATACTAAAAAATACAATGTATTTTAACACCCAATATTGAAACTAAAAATTGAAACGGAACGACTCATTACAAAACTTTCAAAAACATCAAATACCGAATTCATGGTCGTGCGGAACGACAATATTGATAGTTCCAGAGTGAGCACCGGAAAGGAGGGTTTTATGATTTCTGTTTGAAGAATTCAATTCCAAAATCATGCAATATTAACATATCAATTCACGTTTTCCAAGGATGGAGTATTTTAGCATGGACATGGACATGGACATGAACCGACGCATACATAAACCGACATCATAGGCATACTTTTGTTTATTTACTTGAAGGGAATCATGGCCATGAAGTAAAATAATCAATAAATGCATTGGAGATTCCCACTCTACTTCCACGATTCCACACAAGAGCAAACAACAAAATTTATTGCATAGTAATCATATAAATTCAAAAGAGCAATCTCAATTTCATTCTACAGCAATATCATTGAAAACCAATGACCAGCACACAAAACAGAATCCATGATCGTGCAAACGAATACACCAGAGTTCAACCAATATATGATTCTATGACAGAATTGATCCGCAAATAATTAAATACTCAAGGAATTGATATTGGAGTGGCTCTGATACCAATTGTTGGGAGATTTTCCTTATACCAATCCAATTCAATTTAATAGTATACCAAACAAAAGCGGAAGCGTACCTTAATTATTTATAACGGAAAACTTGATTACCCGTTAAACGTTGAGCGGAATCCTTGAATAGGCCCGGGATCGATCTTCCAATTGATCCGTATACTCCATGTTGTCATTGAAGGGATGTAAGAGTTTTAGAGTAGGATACGTTCAATTGGGGACCCGACCCCTATTTATAGTTAGAATGCTTCCGTTAGGAATAGTCACATCCGTTAAGACAAAAGGATGCATCCATTAGTAGTATTTACAAATAGGCCCCTCATCTATTTATAAATACAATCTGGTCTCTACATATTTACAATGTTAGTAAATCAGACCCAAGAGATAGAAAATAATAATTAACACAAGAAATAACAAGACAGAATTTACGTGGTTCACCAATCTCTATTGGCTACCTCCACAGACAAAGGAAAACAGATATTATTATGGCGAAAAAACAATTACAAGAATCTGATCACATTAATCTATATTTGCATGAACTTTGATCACAAAGTTCCTAGCTATGCAAAACCCTAGATCTAGAATTATTGATCTCTCTCACTTTCTGAATAAAATAAGGTACTGAATTAAATTAGGACGGAGTGAGTATAATATACGTCACCTCAAATTAAAGTCCTTAATTAATTCTGATACCTTATTCCATATTGACTTCTTAATGAAAAGACTGAAACAAGGATCAGCCAAACAAAACAAGAGGTCTTCGGTCCACATGCTGCGGCCCACTTCAATTCCTTTTGCGTGAATTACAGAAATAATGTGCGCCCACCCAATGTGCTCGCATGATTTCTTTGTTCCATTTTACTCATTCTGTCTCGGAATTATGAACTTGATAATTTAACCCATTTAAATTTACGTCCCAAAATTCAAAGGCATTAAACTTAACAATCTCCACTTTGACTTTGAATCTCTCCTAATAATTCAAATGCACGAGCTTTCCGACATAGCCTCCACCTTGAGCCACATCCCTCGTACCAGATTTTTCAACCTTTGCCTCAGTTCTGTCTTTCGTCAAAGACACTAGATTTTGTGCACCATGTATCTTCAAGACACCCAGAATTTGCCTCACCAGACAAACAACCTTGTCCTCTGGACAATCATATTTTCTGCATGCAATGTATCTCACCAGACACTCAGACGTGCACCTACGGGCACTCAGAATTGCCCCAACGGGCGACTAACAGTCATTCAATTGTGGCCCATCCAGTCGACTTTGGATCATGCCAACCATGACTGATAAAACCGGTGTGTGTCGATCTTCTAGCCGTGGCTTGCCCAGTTCACTCCGGCCTAGAGTAAAACGATGCTCCACCTGCTCGTCAACACCCTCACCATTCTCAGAACCTTGGAGGATGAACAAGGAACCTTTTCTTTCTCCCTTCAGAATCACATCTGAACCTTTGTAGACATCCAGAACTCCACCTTCACCCTTGAAACTGTATCCCTTCTTGTCCAAACGACTGAGCGATATCAGATTCTTTGCTACTTGTGGAACGTGTTTTACCTTGTTCAATGTGAGAGATTTATCACCTGAAGTTCTCACCCTTACGGAGCCTATGCCAACCACCTCGCAGTCTGATCCATTAGCCATATAAATACGGTCTCCATCTTTCTGCTCGTATGTTGTAAACTGCTCCTTGCGCGAACACATGTGATAAGATGCTCCCGAATCTAGAACCCATGCAACTTCCTCGCACGCTTCTTCTTCAGTCACCAGGGCATAATCACAATCCTCATCCAGATTGTCACTGCTTGCCGCCGCAGCAGTCGACTCAGGTTTTCCCTGCTGCTCTCTCTTCTTCTTGGGACAGTCGGTCTTCCAATGCCCCTTCTCCTTGAAATAACTACAGATATCTCCAGGTCTCGGACCCCGTCGAGAACCTCCGTTCCTTCGACCATGCCCTTTGCTGCCTTCCGCAGTCAAACCTGATGACTGAGATTCTGTACTAGTACCACTCGCCTTTCGGCGCAGTTCTCTAGTCTTCAGACCAGACTTTACTTGCTCCAGAGTAATTGTCTCTTTGTTCAAGCATGAATCAACATATGATTCATATGACAATGGTAGAGATATCAACAGAATTAGAGCAGCATCCTCATCATCAATTTTCACCTCTATATTACGCAATTCAAGTAATAAAGCAGAAAATCGATCTAGATGATCCTTAATAGGCGTACCTTCAGACATATGGAAAGTGAATAGCTTCTTCTTCATATAGAGCTTGTTGGTTAGAGACTTCGTCAAATACATCTTCTCTAACGTTAGCCACAAGCCTCCCGCTGTTTCTTGATCCGCTACTTCCGCTAAGATCTCATCATCAAGACTCATGATAATCATTGAATGAGGCTTCTCATCCAATACTACCATGTCTGCAGCCTTCTTCGAATCCTCTGCTGTGGGAACGACATCTGCCTTACCTTTTGGATCCTTGTGATCCCTGATTGCAGTAGCCACTGGAGCCCACAAACTTTTTCTTCGCAACATGGCTCTCATCTTGATCTGCCATAAACTGAAACTGTTCTTCCCATCAAACTTGTCGATTTTCTGGTCCATCCAGGAATCCATCTCTTTCTATCGCAGCGGAATGCCCTGATCTTCCTTGACTAACCAGGCTCTGGTGCCACTTGTTAGTAAATCAGACCCAAGAGATAGAAAATAATAATTAACACAAGAAATAACAAGACATAATTTACGTGGTTGACCAATCTCTATTGGCTACCTCCACGGGCAAAGGGAAACAGATATTATTATGGCGGAGAAATAATTACAAGAATATGATCACACTAATCTATGTTTGCATGAACTTTGATCACAAAGTTCCTAGCTATGCAAATCCTAGATCTAGAATTATTGATCTCTCTCACTTTCTGAATAAAATAAGGTACTGAATTAAATTAGGACGGAGGGAGTATAATATACGTCACCTCAAATTAAAGTCCTTAATTAATTCTAATACCTTATTCCATATTGACTTCTTAATGAAAAGTCTGAAACAAGGATCAGCCAAACAAAACAAGAGGTCTTCGGCCCATATGCTGCGGCCCACTTCAATTCCTTTTGCGTGAATTACAGAAATAATGTGCGCCCACCCAATGTGCTCGCATGATTTCTTTGTTCCATTTTACTCATTCTGCCTCGGAATTATGAACTTGATAATTTAACCCATTTAAATTTACGTCCCAAAATTTAAAGGCATTAAACTTAACATACAAAATAACCCCATACTTATAAAAGATGACTTAAGGCCCCCTAACATTATAAGATCACTTTATTAGGCCCAATTAACTGTATAATAATATGACTTATGTGATTAATCCATTAGTGCACACACGTCTGCGTGCCTAAATACTTTATTATTATTTATGTACAATGTATTGTCCACCAAAAATTCCAACATTGAAGTCTCAACAAAATTCATCACAGACTTCCAAACCCAATCCGCTTTTTTCCTACCAATTAACACAACAAACAAATGAAGTCTCAAACAAAATCATTTTAGACTTCCAAACCCAAACAGCAGCAAACACAACTAACAACTCCATCATTGTAAACATTGAAACTGAGCAAACCAGACAATGTATTTCCAAACCCAATTCTAACACAGGAATCATCATTTCACACATTAAAAACAAGATTTCCATAACCAAATTGCACTCTGAAACACCCAATTGCTGAAAGAAAAAAGTAAAGTAATGATATGACCTGATATATAGAATTTTAGAAATCTCGAACTTCAGCCGGGGCCGGGTAGAGTGGGCTGTCCAAATCATGCTTACCAATGAACCTAAGTAAGAAACAAGCTATCATTCTCGACATATCCATTAGAAAATAGTAACATGGTTATACCCTCTTGACAACTGTAATACGAATCAAATTCACTAAGCAATATAAATGCTGAAGTGGTTATTAACCCTTGTTTCAATAATCAAAACTCATTACACACTTATCAATCCATCGAGGAAGTATATCTTTCTGTGTCAATTAGTTAACAGTGTAGCTACCTTAGAAATTCATAAATAAATCTCTAACAATATCATGTCAATCCCAACAAGTCACGTACATACTGTTGCTTTCGTAATTAAACTACCAATATCTATGCCTGTATTGAAACTTCCTCAAACTAATATATCCGCTAATAAGAAGACATAATACCTTGATTTCACAACCCGTTGCTTCTCTCAAGCAATCCAATTATGATTACAGATATAATTCAGAATATCCAACAATACCACTGGAGCAATTGTTAATTCAAACAATATAACCACAAATTTATGATGCCCATACCTGGTATGAAAATCCGTCTTTGAAATATACCCATCTCAAATTTTCAACTGATAATAATCACTTCAAGTCAAACACTAAATAAACCACTGATCTCTGAAGTTGATAAAATATATCACCCATATAAGATAACAAGTAATGATTTGCTATAGTCACCTGGTTGAGCTTTTTGTATTTAATATGCACTCGTAAAGTACTATATCTTTTTATACTAAACAATACTGATGCATCCCACGAAGATATACTAAACATAATGAATCCCTTGTCAAGAAATATCTCAAGCTGAATCTTCTACTCCTTTAACTCAACCGATGTTATAGGTATATTAAACTAGATATTAGCACTGTAGCATTGTACTGTAACAACTCAATATAACCCAATTTCCTCCTCAAGTAACATGTACTACTCAATAAAGAATATATCTGAGATCTCACAAAGAAAGGATCAATCCTCCAATTTAGATATAGACGTTCTACTACCAACCATGTAAACTAAATACCCGGCACAACCTTCTGATAACAATTTTCAGACTTTAATGCATAAATAACATGAATGCCCAACACATATATCTACCATGCTTAATTAAAGCACACTAACATATAAAAATCCACCACAATAATATCAAAATCTTGCTATGGCAAAATAACTAAACCAGCAAGTAAAACATGCTCATAAATTTGCACATCACAAGTGCGCAACACTCTATCAATCACCAAACACTTCCCCTTAGTATAGACACCTCTAACACATAAGGTAGAGACTCAGAAGACAAATGCAACCGAGAAGCAAAATGCACAGACACATAAGAATTCGAAGAACCAGGGTCTATAAGTGCTCGTGCTCTCAAACTAGACACAGAAATCATACCTCCAATCACATTAGCAGAATCAGAGATATGTTGTTGATTGATGTGTAACGCCCATCCTTATTCTCATTAAATATTTGACTTGCTTGTTAAATTCTTGAACTTGCATATTATGTGTTAGTTTTACTTGGGTTAGTTTCTTAATTGCTTTAGAATATTAAGGTGGTTAAATGTCTAGTTTTGATTTTTGGGTCATTTGTGAAAATATGAGTTTAGGGGCCTTTTTGTTAAAAGTGAAACTTAAGGGGCCTAAGTGTCATTTTCGAAACTTGTAAGTATATCTTGTTTTGGTTTGCCTGAGAAAGCATTCTTCCCCAAACTTCTTTACGTTTCCTCTGTTTCAAAAGCTAGGTTTAGGGCTTACCCTATTCTCGACTCCTCGAGTTTAATTATCCATCTGTTCTTGATTCCAATTCCGGATAAATATTCGTGGCGTTGAATAGAGCGTTTCCGGCCGAACAGAATTTTTTTGGGTAACTTTGATTTTGGACTAGGTAAGTTATTAGCTCCCCTTGCTTGTAATAACATGCATATATGTTATTCCTGATACTTGTGCTTGTCAATTTCGTGTTTGGGATAATTTTTGTGATACTTGTAATTTTGGGATAAGGGAAGTATAAATCTACTGTGTAAAATGATGAAAGAAAATTTAAAGAAATGGTTTGAGCATGTTAATGCACTCCTGAAATGTTAAAATGTTAGTAAAAAGTATACTCCTACATTTGGGACGGAAAATTATTCAACCTGGGAAAGAAATAAAATTTCGCATTTTTGTACCTTGGGCGACCGCCCATTTTGGGCTGAACGACCGCCCATCTTGCTGGAAGGTTTTTCAAAGGATTGACCTGCTTAGTGTGCGACCGCACAGGTCACTTTAGGCGACCGCACACTTGCCCTGATGAATAAAAGTCTTGAATAAAGTTTGATTAAGCTAGACTTAACCCAAATTGAGGTATATAGCCTTAGTATAAGATGTCCTAGTAAGTGTTGTGACACCTTAGGGGCTTCAGAACTTGGTCTTAAACATGAATACTCATTGAATTAAAATGAGAACTTAGTCTTGAACATGAACACTTATAGAACTCAAATGAGAAATTAAGTATAAGAGTAACAACTCTTCTTTATGTCTTGAAAGTGCTATAAACAAGCACTAATGTGTTATGCTTGTCTTGAAATCAATGTTTGTGCACCTTAGGGGCATTAGAACAGGGTCTTGGAATTGAACATCCTAAGAATAGGATTAAGAACTTGTAAGAGAAAAAGATATAACTCTTATACATGCTTGAATGTCCAAAGATTGGAATGATAACTCGAGTATAAGACAATAAAATCTTGTACATGTCTTAATCATCCATAGAAGTGGATTGAGAACTTGAATATAAGATGATAAAATCTTGTATATGAGTTGACACCAATACATGTGTATGGTAATGAACTAGAAAGTGCTATGAACAAGCACTAACGTGTATGAGAAATGTTCTTTATGTGTATGTGCAAACATTGCATATAGTTGCTTGATAACAATGTGACTTCTTGATTACTTGAAGCATGTTTCTTGTTGAGCTAGTCCACTACTTTTGGATTAGTTCTACTCTCGTAGTTCAAGTAAATACCTAGTTGTGCATTCTTGTGTGAGTCCAGCTGGTCCTTGCTTGTTCGGAGGTATATAGGTTCACGCTTATCATGAGGCTGGGGCCAAAGTGATAATCGGGGATCTATGTATCTGCGCTTGACCCCTTACTACATGCCATAGTAAGGGCATAGCTTCCTTTATTAGAGCAATACGCCTGATATAAGTGAATGCTAAACTCATGAACACCTCGTGAATCTTGATCTTGGGAATGACACTGGTTACCGGGTCTTCTTATATATACTGTATAAACAGTTTCTTGATATTGATCGTGATTGTCAAAGTAATACAAGCTACAACAACAATGGTATTCTTGGGAGGAATAAGGAAGGAAGCAATATCCTTTGTAACGTGTTAGCTTAGCCTAATGTGCTACTGGATGAGTTGGCTTAGCCTCTCATATACTTGTTACTTGATGATACTTGATATATGATTACTTGAGTATCTACTTGAATTGCATGATAATATGTTATGTAGTTGCATCTAATAGCTTACTGAGATTTATCTCACCCTGTTCCTTGTTTAATTGTTTTCCTTAGATCAAAGGAAGGCTAGTGATAGTGTGAAGTGAGGCTCGACATAGCTGGGAGCTTACTACGCAGGTGGTTATTATTTTGGGGATCGTGGTCCTTTTACATTTTGGTGAGGACGATTTTGTATGGGTTATGTAACTCTTTATTTTGGGGTAGACAGTCTTGTATAGTACTTGTTGTCTCTAGACATCTTGTAATGCCAGCATATGTGCTAGGCATGTTTCCGCTGTGTATAATTATGTTTGGTTTAAATTTTCTTGTCTAGAACTCGTGTTGTGAGCTATCTTAGCTCCTTACTCTTGAATATATATACCATGTCAGTTTGTTAAATAGATGTCATCACGTTTCTTGTTAGTTTCTTGATTCTTGTTAGTCACGCGCATCCAAGTTCGAGGTCCTATTAGGGGATCCCGGGACCTGGGGGCGTGTCAGATGACAATATCACGATCCTGCACCTTAAGCTTCCCTGAAGAATCCCTCTTCTGGCCCTGAGAAGAGCTGACAACACTTCCCAATGCCTTATTCTTCATTCTTGGACAATCCTTCTGAAAATGACCCAACTGACCACATCTCATACATTTACCTTGCTTCTTCCAACATTTCTCCTCTAAGTGTCCTTCCCTCCAACAATAACTACATACTCGTTTAACTTGACTTCTGATTTTCTGTGGTCCTTGAGAAGATCCTCTAAGTTGCGAAGATGTACCGTGAAATCCTCTATTATCGCCATACTGATGATGTGGTTTTGGATGTCCTCCTTGTCTTGTCACATCTGAAGCTTCAACCTTGCTTTCACGCTCAACTATGTCGTTAATTGCTTTCATTGCAGTTTCAAACATACCTTGGAACATCATTCGAACCTCTTCTCTAACATTACCCTGCCCTGAAGGCCCAGACTGCTCTCCTTCTGTCCCAACCATTTCAATAAGTACCTGCATAAAACCCTCAACGTTACTCATTCTCTACACAACTACCCTCCTAGGTCACATAGTCATTCTAGACCATCTACAACCTAGCTCTAATACCAACTGTCGCGCCCCAGACCCGTGGTCCTACTTGGCCCCACGCTCGAGACACGAGTGGAAGACGTTATAAGACACTTTTTAAAATTTTTCGAAATGTACTTTCATAAAGTTTAACAAAATCCACACTTGAAGTTCAAAGACTTCATTTAACTTTCAAACAAACTTTACAAACAACTTTCACAACGAAAGTACTTAGCCCGAAGGCTTACAAACTTTTATAGAAATGTACATACACCAACATTATCCAAAATAATGGTGTTACAAAATGATGAAGTCACGGAAACTTTACCCAAAAGGTATTACATCTAAGTAATGTAACCTTTACAAAACAAATCCCAACTCTTACCACTTTAACGTCCTCCCGTGTCAAAGTGTCCTATACCCTGGACTCGCCTTTATCTACAACAGTAAACAAATAAGGGGTGAGAATGAATCTCAGTAAGCTACTAAAATGCAACTACGTTTCATGCTATAATGATAAGTATAACGAACAATATCATAAGTATCACATAGCACATAGCATGAGAGGCAAATCCAACTCATTATACCACACATACAACGATGTAACACTCACAAGGATACTTAGCCAAGGTTTACCGAAAGAACATTACCGTCTGGGAATACCATTTAAGAAAACCATCTGAGAAAACCATTTGAGCAGCATAAATAGTTGAAGCCGGGATACCGAAAACCAAACCATAACCATAAGAACCAAAGTAACAACGGGGAAATATGACACAAAGTCATAACCCAAATGCTCACTCGAGGGAGCTAACTCATCCCATCCAAGGCCAATCTAGACAGGGGAAAAAAGGTTCAGTGGAAAAGCCTTATAGTGAACTTGGCTGTGTGCCACTATAATTCTTTCCACCTCCACTCGATTAGAAAAAAGGTCCAGTGGAAAAGCCTTATAGTGAACTTGACTGTGTGCTACTATAATCCTTCCCACCTCCACTCGATAACACAAAACCAGCTGGACTTTCAAACAAAGTACTGTAATAAATACTTTCTTAAACAACAACTGGGGGCAATGATTCCAAAGTAGGGAACCAAGCCAAACACATCACAAGAAGCACACAAAAGAATCACTCATAAGAGTTCCCAATAACATTGACATTTAAGTCATAAACACAACCTTGTACATATATGAAACCAAATTATCATCTACCATTTTAGCTTCCCAAAACATTTATCTAGGCACCCTAGACTAGGACACAAAACCTAGCCCAAGATCGGGTCCTAAACCAAGTCAATGAAACAATTTATTTTCTTCAGCAACAGTGGGCGCCCGCCCGCCCTCATCTTGGGCGACCGCCCAAGAGCCCTGTTTTAAAAAGTTCACCTTTCAGTAGTTTTGGGCGCCCGCCCGGCCCCATATTGGGCGACCGCCCATAAGTCCTGCCAGGCCAAAAACTGCACACTTTTTACTCATTTCGTTTCACCGTCCCAAAAGTACAATACTTACATACTTAACGTTTATAGCCTTACTAAGGCTACCAAAATCAGTCCCAAAACACTCTAACACTAGTTTGAACCCAACCAAACCAACATACCAAATACTCACTTTGTCCCAAAATTTCAAGTATCACAAATATTGTCCAAATCACAAAAACAACAAATACAAGTATCAAGTATAACATATATGACCATTTTAACATTTAAAGGGGAATTAGTAACTTACCTATTTTCGGAAAAAGTATCGCAGAAATATGTTTTGTTCGGGTAGAAGTGATCTATTCAACGCCCTGATCATTTTTATATAATTAGATTTTAAAACGGATAAGTAAATAAAAAGAATTAAATCGAAATATGTTGAACTTACCTTTTTCTTCTTAACCTAGGAAAGAACGAGAAGAAAATTTGCAGAACATATAATGAACACAGAGGGAGAAAGAATGATAAGTTTATAAGGTTTTCTTTTACCCACCTTTTCAACTTTGGTCACCCAAGTTTCAATTTGAACACATAAACTCCTATAGTTATATTTTCACAAAGGACCCTATAGTTTCAACTTAATCATTTAACTCCTTTAACCATTATTACTACTAACTAAGTAAATAACACAAATAATCAAGTAAGATGTGCAAATCATAAAATATGATGCAACACATAAAATGCACACATAAGTCAACTAAAAATCCCCAAAAATATAAAATAAATAGGGACGGGTTTTTGGGGTCGTTACAAACTGTCCACCTTACAGTCGCCGTGACGGGGAGGCTCCGTCGCCACCGTATCATGAACGGGCAACGAATCCGTAAAGTAGATGCTTGAATCACCCAATAATGGCGGATTCATGAGATTCGAGGGTGAATCTTCATAACTCCCCGATTTAGGGCTTGGATAGGACTCGGCATCAAAGGAAGGGTATATGTCCACCGTACAGTCGACGGGGAATATCAAATCGAAGCTATATTGGCTCAACAATGGCGGTTCCATGAGAGATTTGGGCGAATTCGGTAGGCGGCGGGATAGATGTTAGGGTTCTTGAGAGATTTGGAATGTGGAGGGTTGGGGGTGGGGATTGTGTTATGTTTGGGTAAAATGGGCCACAGTTTGACTAGGTAAAATTAGACTAATTAGTTAACTGTTAAGATTAGGGTTATGTTAATTGATTTCATTAAGAGTTAAATGGGTGGGGTAGGGTGAATAAAAAATAATAAAAAGATGGCCCAAAATGGGAGGTCTCAAATGAGGTGGGACGGCCTAAAATGGAATAAAGTCTCAAGTGACGTAGGACGGAGGGAGTATACTCTTTTAACAAAAAGAGTCTGTAATAGAAATTTGATGGTTTTACGGATTGAAAATTTGACAATTTCTTTTTAACAAAAGATTCTGCATAGTTTGTAATGCCTCCTTCATCATAGCCAAATTTTAATCATCGATAATAAAAATGAACATTTTAATTTAAAGATGACAGGAGTAACCTTTAATGAAAAACTGTGAGCTCCTAACATAACAAATGGGTAAATATAAATTCACAAAAAAATCTTATAAAATTTGGCTCACAAAATGATGTGTCAAGATTTTATTAGTGCTTTTAATTATAGTGTGGAGGGTCCACAATTGATTGAACGAATAAAATATTGTCACCTCGTTTTGCATTCATCATTTTGTAAACTTCTTTTGTGCCTCTAGTATTGCCCTTACAAAATTAAATACAGAAAAAACAACATGAAAATGAAATCGAATATCCAAATCTTATATATATATATATATATATATATATATATATATATATATATATATTAAAGTTGGTGAAGAGAGCTATGATGTTGCCACGTGGACAAGTCATGGTGTAAAGGAAGCATTTGGTGATGCCACATCAATTCCACCATAATAAATAAGTGATTTTTCATTTTTTTTCCTATTAGCTAATAGTATTAGATAATAGTATTAGTTACTATATAGGGTAACTATTATAGTTAACTATTATAATAAATAATACTTATAATAGTAATAGTTACTACTCCCTCTGTCCCTAAATGAGTGTCCATTTTCAAGAAATCTTTGTCCCAAAATGAATGTCTTTTTTTAACATAACTTTCTCCCTAAATGTTTTTTTTCGAAATTTTTTTCACCGGTTTCTTTATATGTGCAAAACTAAATATTTGGAAGTGAGATTACAAGATTATATATGAATCTTTGCTAGCAAATTGTACATAAAGTTGAGATTTTCAATGTCCCTTAAAATAAAATTTGGACACTCATTTAGGGACAGAGGTAGTATAATAGTTAACTACTTACTTATAATAGTAATAGTTACTATAATAGTTAACTACTCTTTTCGTCCCAAAATGATCTTCGCGTTTGACTATTCAAACTTTTTAAGGATATGAACACTTGTTTCACTAGTTATGCTTTGTTTATGCATTTTTAAGCTTAAAATGTAGAAATATGAAGAACTTTTTAGGACAATGAGAAATGATAAATGAGAAGATCATTTTGGGACGGAGGGAGTATAATAGTTAACTTATATTTATAATAGTAATAGTTACTATAATAGTTACTATTATAGTTAACTATTATAGTTACTATGGTAGTTAATTATTATAGTTAACTATTATATTTTACTACAAATAGTTAAATATTATATTTAACTATTAATAGTTAACTATTTGTTTTAACAATTACATTTAACTATTAATAATTAATTATTATAGTTAAAAATTATATAATTATTATGATTTAAGATTAAATAATACTATTAAATAAAAATATAAGAGAAACAAAAGATAATAAAATTAGTAAATTAGTTTCTCGTGCAGAGCACGAGTTACCCAGTAGTGAAACCTAATTTTCCAATCTGAAGAGTCAACAATTCATTTTCGAATTCTCAAAGGACGTGTATGCAATTTCAACAAACCCTTCCAACCTTTTTCTTACACGTGTCATCATTAAATCAAAGTAGCACAAATAACCCAATGCACCTATAGGTCACCCAAAACCCCAAGACTTGTGAAAGCATCAATATCTGATTTATGCTTGCAAGCATAAACCCTTCTCCATTTTCATCCTCATCACCTTTCTCTCTCTAAAACCCCTCTTTTTCTCTCTCTAAAATCCATTCCAATGAGTTCATACAATTCCACACCCAATTTCGACAACCTCCTCCTCCAATCCCTAATTGGCAGGCTCCAAATCCGGCCGGAATCCCCGCTCCAGGCCCCGCCCTTCCTTAACCAAACCCTAGAAGACCTCCTCCTTGAAACCATCAACAACCTCTCCGGCTCCGAAGACGACGGTGATGATGATGAAGACGGGACCGACGGCAGCAAAACCCAGCTCGCGAAAGAGGAATCGAAGCTCGAGAAGGAGATTATTAAGACGATTCTTGGTGGGAAAATCGAAAACCTAAAACCCAATTCGGGTCAGGCTGTTACGATTGGGGAACACCATATTTGTGTTGGGTATCATGAGGAGACCGGGTCGGATTATCGGGTTTGGGAGTGGCATGGGCATATTATGTTGTTTGATGAGGAGAATGGGTATACGCCTGAGTATATTTATGGGAATTATTTTGAGCGGATGAAGGTGAAGACTAGGAAGGAGGTTGCTAAGAAGGAAGAAGAGGAAGAGGAGGAGGAGAAAGTTGGGAATTCGGGGTTGAAAGAGTTGATTGAGTCTATTGGTGATTCGAGTACGGGGCGGATTCTTCATCGGAATCTGAATGCTGGATCACAAAGGTTTGATTCAGCTTATACTTGTCAATAAATTTCAAGTTCCGCTCACCCACTCATTTGTGATAACTCATTAGCTTTTTGGATTTTGTATTAGTCATGTTCATTTGTTGGATCTTAAACCACCTCTGTTTTGTAGCTCTGCTCTATAGATTTTGTGTGTGTGTTGATATATTGCTCCTTTGAAATTGATTGGGTTTGATTTAATTGACTTGTCGTCTGTTAGTTGGGCTTTAGAATTCTTGATGGAATGACCCTCTTTTTTGAGCAATATGGAGTTTGATTGTCATGAAAGCAGGGGCTACTTAGTAATGGTTATATGACTATGTGTATGCCTGTATGGAAAGTATGTTGAATAGCTTGTTCTAGTTTTTTGATACATTGATTGAATCATCTGATCTGATAGTGTAGTTCATGCCCATTGGTAAGAAACTTTTAGTCTTCTCAGAGACCGTCTTTCTTAAGGGCCCACCAATACCGGACTTTTGATAGTTTTCAAACCTCTGAGCGGTATATTGTATGCCTTATTAACTAAAACTATTTACCAAATGGTTATGTGGCCTAGGATATAGTTTTACCATGGACTATATCATGCCTGGCGACCTGGCGTAGATTCTTAGACATGCATAGAATCTAACCAGGGAGTGCTCTATGTTTGCTTTTGCGTTTCTTAGACTTGATAGTTTTTGTAGTTCAGGGTAGATAACATTCTTTGATTTCTATGGTTCATCATATGATGTAAAAGGTTGTTAGACTGTTAATTAAATGTCTGTTGATTGTCGTCTCTTTTCTGTATGTTGTGTGTTATATGAATAGTTTGTTGAAGGGGAGCAAGTATTGCTAAATAAAATGCTTCAAGTTATCTATAGACCAATGTTGTGTTTGAAATATCCACTACTTTGCATGTGAAAGTGAAACAATGAAAGTGAAAGTTCTCAAGTGCATCATAAGTATGAATTTGTCACTTAGTTTAGTAGGAGTTACCTTTAAACATACTCATATGATTGTTCCTGTTTCTTCATACTTAACACCAAAATATTTTATGACACCTTCTATCTTATTCGAGTGTTAGTTATATAAATTTCTAATGTGAGATCAACCTTAAACGACTTGGGTTCAAGTTCAAGGCCTCCAATTTTCCTGGTTCTGGCGTTTATGATTTTAAAAAAAATAGAAAAAATAAACATGACTTTGTATAGAGTGCTTGTATCTAACAATGTAGAACAATGATTGTGCACGAACTGGCATGTTTTCTCTTAACTCATTCTTCACGAGGTCTCTGGGTGTGGCGGTGTGTGTGAACCTCGGCTCGAAACTCTAGACGGGGGTCATTATGGGTCTCAAGGGGGTTTGTCTAGGTTAAGTATGATACTTAGTACCTTCATCTGTTGTAATTGGCTTTCGTTTCTTCTTTTCAAATGGCTATCGAGGTTTGTAGATATTCTTTTGATGGATTTATGAAATTTTAAACCACTGAGCTGGTTATTTTTATGGTACTAATATTTGTATATGTAAAGTTTTAAATAAACCATTATATAGTACCTCCGGCCAAAATCTTTTTGTGAATTCCAGCTTTCTAAATTTGAAGTCCTACTTCTATATATGATCCGTAAATAATAATGTTCATGTTTTAACAGACACATGAGAGAAATATCATGTTTTCATGTAGAAAATGAAAAACTTCGAACTTGAAACTTGAGTGATGTGACTCTTTCTCATGTTGAACCAAATAGAAAGCAGTATTCATTTTGTGGGGACGGGGGTATTTTAAATTGTATACTTTGAACTTTATATGACATCATGTTTTTAGACCCTAAATCATTTTGGGACTAAGACTTTGCTGTTGGTGGTGGTAATTTTAAGTTTAAAACAAGGAACTTAATTCTATGTTTTATTGTGGCTTTGTGCGTAATTGCGTATGTTTATGATTGATATACGGCAGTGGCTGACTCAGAATTTTTTCACAAGGGGGGCAAAATTGCATTACACATTTGGCAAAAATAAATGTTTGTGCACTTATTTGTTTCTATAAAGGGGGCAAAGTCTAATATATTACACTAATACCCCAAATTCTTAAAAAAGTTACACTAGTAAAAGGAAAAAAAACAAAGGGGGGCAATTGCCCTCCATCCTAAGCATGTAGGTCCGCCAATGATATACGGTACTGATTTGTTTCAGCTTGTTCTGATGGACAGGTTCTGAGAGGTTTGTGTTTCCAAGCACAAAGGTCTGGCTGTTAAGAGGAAAGGAAGCACACACAAGTTTTTTGTTCCCGATCTTTATGTGAATTTGAATGGCTTTCAGTGTGTAAAGAATCCATCCTGAGGAGAGAGAGCTTCTGTGAGTATAGGTTTGTGTTTGAAATTAATAATAATACCCTCTTTCGAAGTTTCTCTTTCCAATCTCAATGTAAGGGGAACAATACGATACACTTGGGGAATGCAGGCTTTTGATGTATGTTCGGGATTCTACAGCAAAATGGGCAGCTGAGTCTGCTTTCTTTTTTCATTTGCTATATATCAAGACTCTTTTTTTTCTGATTTTACGGTACTTTTATTTGTTTTCATAAATTTATAGTATACCTCCTTTGTTCCGGACTGAAATTATTTTCACGCAAAGTCGACTCCTGCCAATAATACTCCACTATACCTATGCGAGGTAGAGTGCTGACAAAGGTTTTATGATGGTGGCAGAGGATTAAACCGACGTTGCCTTTTCAGTCACTGGGATTCATTTTTGGAACGAGTGAGCTGATTTTGCCTAAATATTTGATATGCTGATGCCATTTAAAGTGAGGGTTTACTGTTATGAATAGTTAGGCTTATTTTTTAGTATTGTGAAATTTTTTGTTTAATTGATGCTAGTTGTTAATTTTTAGTGAGATTTTGTTTAAATAGGAAGGACTTGGAACTGCTTTCACGACCAATGTGCTGTAACCACCATTAAGAAGTAAAGTATTTTATTTCCAAAAAAGTGATGTTGTACTAAGTTGGAACAACAAATTTAGCACGAGAATACAATCAATCTGATGTATCTACATTCCATCAAACAGTTATCCTACAGATCAAGAAACACGAATTACTCGCAGAGATTTGACATAAGAACATCTACATTACTACTTCTTGGGGGATTTAGGGGTTTTGGCAGGCGATTTGGTGGATTCTTTTGACGCTTTTTCAGTTTTCTTTGGCAATAAAACTGGGTTGATGTTTGGTAGAACGCCTCCATGAGCAATTGTCACGCCAGCAAGAAGCTGTCCAAGCTCTTCATCGTTTCTTACAGCCAATAGAACGTGTCTTCATATGATTCTGTTCTTGTTGTTGTCTCTCGCAGCATTCCCAGCCAACTCCAAAACCTAACGATCCGTTACTAATCCCAACCAATATCAAATAAATTCACAACTTTTAGCAATGCTAGCTGAACTTTTCCGTGTAGTCCAAAACTTAATTCAGTCAAATTTGACTTATAGATTGAGCATTATCGATTTTATCGGTAGCTCAACTGTAGAAAACAAGACAAAGCTTTGAGGGTTTCTAAAAATTTAATCCACTTTAATTACCATTATAGCATCACCAATTCAAATATGGAGAAGCTTGATTTTGGATTACTAATTAGCAGTGCATAAAAGGAGCTCAAATCAACAACATTTCTGACACCATATCTTAATATGGACAAGCTTGATTTATATATTGTGGTCTGTGCAACCAACCGGCTTTGGTTTTCTTGATCCACCTTGTTTTGGTGTGTTGGTGATCAGTGTAATTTGATCGTGGCCAATTCGTTGCGGGTAGGATTTTATTGTGGCTAATTGGTTGTGGTATGTACAAGAAATTACTCTGAATTCAAGTTGAATTGAGTTTTGAATCGTTCGTATCGTAAGCAACTCGAGTCATACCGAACTTAAATTTCAATGAGTCGAGCTTGAGATTACATTTTTTTTTCTATAAATAATTTGTTTTTAAGGGGCTTACCAAGTCGAGTTCGAGTTTATCGAGTCGGGTATAAGTTTATCGAGTCGAGTTCAAGCCGATCGTAAACAAAAATTCAAGTTTTGACGAGATTTTCGAGTAAAGCTCGAGTTGAGTTGTCGCAAACAAATACAACTTGGGATTTTGATGAGCCAAACGAGTTGAACACGATCGACTGGATAACAAAACGAGCTTTCACGAACCGAGCTTGTTTCTTATGACAGCCTACAGCTGGAAGGTAGAGGGTGTGTGTAAGGAGGGAATATGCAAATATGTAATTGGTTCGATTCAGATTGTTATTTAAAGTTGAACGGGTCCTAATTTTGTACTTGATTCAGATTTCAAGCATAAATGGTCATTGGGCTCAAAATATCTATAAATCACATGGTTTAGTCCATACGGTTCGGCAACTTTAAAAAGATATCAGATTGAATTAAACTAAATCTAATAAATTATTTTAGAGAAAATAGCAAGTAGGTTGAGATTATTAGACCGATCATTTAGGCCGAAACACCATACCACATTATACTAACATGTAAGTTTTTTTTTTTTTTTTTTTTTTTATTAATTTACTTACTGTAACACCCCGAATTTCGGAGTAATATAATATAATATCCTTTAATAAAACTCGTCCCTAAACGCGGGAAAACAACGGTCTTAAACAATAATTCAAACATCAACGGCTAGTATCTCTAACCACTATTCAAAATAAATAACGGAAGCGAATTAATTGTCTTTCAAAACTCCTACGGCTAATTATAACCATCATTTAAATAAACATTCATAAATAGTTCTTTCTAACTACTACTAAATGACTTCCTTCAAATCTTCATCGTCAAGGTCTTCATTATCACCTTAACAACTCCTCTTTTGTCCATCGAGACCTCCTCCTATTTATATCCTGGAGAACAAATATTATGGAAGGGGTGAGCGAAACAATGCTCAGTAAGTTCATACGGGATCTCTCCGGGTTCTAAGGAGAGATGACCGGAAGAACGAAACAATGATAGTATTTTTAAGGATGAGCTTTCATTTAAATATTGAGTTAACCGCTAAGATTCAAACAGTTAACAATAACATTTTTCAAAAGAAGGGTGGCATTTACTTTCAAGTCCGTCAATTCCAAGATATCGTCACCATTTCAGGTGCAATGCCTGATCAGGGCATTTAGGTAAGATTTATCATGATAATCAACTACTTCATTTAAGCAGTACCAAAGTCTAGTTCTTTTTCATTTCAAACTAGATTAACCTACTTAGTCCGTCTATACCACATTGAGATATAGCGAAGTAAGCGAATGTCTATACCACATTAAGATATAGCAAAGTAAGCGAATGTCTATACCACATTAAGATATAGCAAGGTTTCAACTTAGTGTTCAAGGTACGAGAACACCATACAATTTCAAAGATATGTTTTGGTACCCATTGATTTAAAACATGTCAAGGGGTAGGAACATTAAAAAGGCGTTCACAACTTTTAAGAATTCAAATGTTACCGCCACTAGGTAACTACTCATGAAAGAATATATAGGAATCCTACATTAAAGGATAGCGACAATCAAAGACTAAGGATCGTAATCCCTTACCTTAGCCTTGCAGTCTTCGCTTCGCAAATTCACGTGCAAAATCTACAAACACGCAAACACGGCTTTCTTAGGAACATGAATTACTTTAATTCTCCGTCCCCATTAGGCTTTATTTTACTTCCTTAACTTCACGAGTTCATCATCTTAAACTCTTTGTTAGGGTTCGTTCTACCCGTTATTGGTATTCCCAAAATACCCCTTTCGGATTACTAAAATACCCTTAGGGTTATATTAATTCAATTCCCAATAATAAGTTTTAGGGTTGCATTAATCCTAATTAAAACACTATTCCCAGCTTATGGAATTACTATTCAGACACTATTCACAGCGCGTAAAATCACTGTTCACAGCACGTAAAATCACTATTCACAGCTTAATCACTATTCACTGATTAAATCACTATTCACTGATTAAATTACTATTCACGTTACTGTTCACGCACTAATTTCACCTTGGAAAAACACATACAAACCCCTAACACACACACACACACACATCAACACACACAGCACTAACAAATTCTGCACATCACACACACGCACACACCTTCTGCACCAAACACACACACACTGTACACATATACACACACTCGACACACACTCTGCACACACATACACGCACACTCTCACATATATACACATATACACCATTAAATATACATGTATAATCTTATAATTCCCACCTCTTTATCTTTTAAAGCTTGAATTTCTTAACCCTAGATGATTAATAGAATTTAGGGTTTCCCAAAGATTTGATTTACTAAGGTTGAAGAGAAGAGGTTAAGCTTATTGGAAATACCTTGGATGAACGAACTCGACTCCCCCTCTTCCTTCTTCTTCCTCTCGCGCCTCTGATCTCTCTCCCGTTCTCTGTCTCTCGCCGCCGCCTCAACTCTCCCGTTCTCTATATATTTTTTTTTTCTTTTGTGATTAGTAAAGAGGGGAGGGTTTTTAAATTAATATATAGCATAGGGTTTCCCATTCCTATTATAAAAAGGTTAACTAACCTTATTGGGTTTTTAATTAGTTTGGGCCAACTTTAAACCCAATCCGTAATTTAATTAATAGTAGCCCAACACCTTAATAATTAAATGAAAGGGCCGGTTGTTACATTCTTACCTCCTTAAAAGGGTTTGGTCCTCCAAACCGAACTCGTCATTCTGAAAATAGGTCGGGATACGTTTCTCGCATCTCGCTCTCGAGCTCCCATGTAGCTTCTCTTTCAGTATGGTTGCTCCATTGCACTTTTACATAAGGAATCACTCTTTTCCTTAAAATCTGATCCTTGCGGTCGACAATCTTTACGGGCCTTTCATCATAGCTTAGATCAGCTCGAACTCTAAGCTGCTTATACTCGATCACATGGCTTGGGTCGGAAATGTACTTCCTTAACATCGATACATGGAACACATTATGCACTCCCGCTAGTACCGGCGGTAAGGCTAATTTATAAGCCACTGCTCCAACTCTTTCCAAAATTTCGAACGGTCCCACGTACCTCGGGCTTAACTTCCCGTGAATACCAAATCTCATAATTCCTTTCGTTGGCGAGATCTTCAAAAATACTCGATCCCCGATTTGAAATTCTAAGTCACGTCTTCTACGATCAGCATAGGATTTCTGTCTGCTCTGCGCAGTCAAAAGCCAATTTCTTATCTGTTGTACCTTGTCCGCCGTCACTTGGACAATTTCTGGTCCAGTCAACTTCCTTTCACCCACTTCGTCCCAACAAGTCGGTGATCTACACTTTCGCCCATACAGTGCCTCGTACGGTGCCATTCCAATACTAGCATGGAAACTGTTATTATATGCGAACTCTACTAATGGCAAATGTTCATCCCAAGTTCCTTGCCAATCTAAAGATGTAGCCCTTAACATATCTTCCAATGTCTGAATAGTTCTCTCTGATTGCCCATCGGTCTGCGGGTGAAAAGCTGTACTCATTGTCAACTCTGTCCCCAAAGCTTGTTGCAAACTTTTCCAAAATTTTGACGTAAATCGCGCATCTCTATCAGACACTATTGACACCGGTATCCCATGCAACCTTACAATCTCATCAATATACAACTTAGCCATCTTTTCTAGCGAATCTGTCACCTTGATTGCCAGAAAATGGGCCGATTTAGTGAGCCTATCTACTATTACCCAAATTGCGTTATACCCTTTCAACGTCTTCGGTAATCCAACCACCAGATCCATAGCTATGTGTTCCCACTTCCACTCAGGGATAGGTAACGACTGTAATAATCCTGCAGGCCTTTGATGCTCACTTTTTACTTGTTGACACACTAAGCATCTTGACACAAATTCTGCCACATCTCCCTTCATATGATTCCACCAATAAGATTCCCTCAGGTCTCTTTACATTTTTGTGCTTCCCGGATGCACAGAAAACCTCGAACAATGAGCTTCATTTAAAATCTCTCTTTTGATGTCTTCGTTGCTTGGCACCCAAATCCTTGATTGGTACCTCACAATCCCGTCTTCTCCCATACGAAAGTCCTTCCATTTTCCTTCCACTAAGTTTGCACGTACTTTGCTCACTTCTTCATCAGTTACTTGCGCTATTTTGATTCTATCCAACAGCGTAGGCTGTACACTCAAGTGTGCCATATAGCCTTGAACTCTTACCTTCACGCCTAACATCTCAATACGACTCCACGTACTTACCTCCTTAGGCTTTAACGTCGCTAGGGTTCCATGATTCTTCCTACTTAGCGCATCCGCCACCTTATTGGCTTTCCCAGGATGATATAAGATTTCACAATCATAGTCTTTTAATAATTCGAGCCATCGCCTTTGCCTCATGTTAAGCTCTTTCTGAGTAAAAATGTACTTAAGACTCTTATGATCCGTATAAATTTGGCATGTCGTCCCATATAAGTAATGTCTCCAAATCTTCAATGCAAATACTACCGCGGCTAATTCTAAATCATGAGTTGGGTAGTTCTTTTCATGGACCTTCAATTGTCTTGATGCATAGGCTATAACCTTGTCACTCTGCATTAACACGCAGCCTAATCCCTTAATCGACGCATCGCTATAAATTACAAACCCGTCTGATCCAGAGGGTAATGTAAGAACGGGTGCAGACACCAATCGTCGCTTCAACTCTTGAAAACTCTTCTCACACTCCTCTGACCAAACGTATTTTACTCCTTTTTGAGTCAGTCTTGTCAATGGCACAGATAATTTAGAGAAACCTTCAACGAATCTCCTATAGTAACCAGCCAAACCCAAAAAGCTCCTTATTTCACTAACAGTAGTAGGCCTCTCCCAGTTCACGATAGCCTCTATCTTTGTCGGGTCCACTTCTACCCCCTCCTTAGATATAACATGGCCTAAGAACGCTACTTTTTCCAACCAGAATTCGCACTTCTTGAACTTAGCATACAATTGTTGTTCCCTTAAGATTTGTAACACTAACCTCAAATGCTCCTCGTGCTCCTCCTTAGTCCTTGAGTAGACTAGAATATCATCAATGAATACTATGACACATTTGTCCAGAAGTTCCTGAAATACCCTATTCATCAACTCCATAAACGCGGCAGGCGCATTAGTCAACCCAAAAGGCATCACCAAAAACTCGTAGTGACCATACCTTGTCCTAAAGGCCGTCTTCGCAATGTCTTCCTTTTTCACCCTTAACTGATGATAACCAGATCTCAAATCTATCTTCGAAAAGTAACACGCTCCCCGAAGTTGGTCAAATAAGTCATCTATCCTTGGTAATGGGTACTGATTCCTCACCGTCACGCGGTTCAGTTCTCTATAGTCTATACACATTCTCATTGACCCATCCTTCTTCTTTACGAATAATACAGGTGCACCCCATGGCGATACACTTGGTCTAATCAAACCCTTATCCAACAGTTCTTGTAGTTGCTCTTTTAGCTCTTTCAATTCTGCCGGAGCCATTCTGTAAGGTGCCTTTGATATTGGCGCGGTTTCTGGTGCCAAATCGATAGAGAACTCCACTTCCCTCTCTGGTGGTATACCAGGCAATTCCTCTGGAAACACATCTGCAAATTCTCTAACTACTGACAAAGATTCTATACTAATCTCCCCACTATCGGTTTTTCCAACGTAAGCCAAAAACCCTTCACATCCTTTCCTTAGCAACCTGCGAGCCCTCATCACAGAGATGAAGTCCAATCTGGTTCTAGGCTTCATGCCTTGAAAACGAAACTCTTCACCAGATGGCAACCTAAAGTGAACTCCCTTCTTGAAACAGTCAACATGGGCATGGTATGCAGCTAACCAGTCCATTCCTAAGATTACATCGAACTCTCCCATCTCTAATTCGATCAAATCAACCTCTAGTTCCATTTCGCCTATGCTTAACGGGCACTTTCTATATATAGACACAATAGGAATCGATTCTCTAGTAGGTGTATCTATCACTAGAGGTGTCTCCAATTCTTCAGATTTCAAATTCATTTGTTTCGCCACTCGCGTACTAATAACGGAGTGCGTAGAGCCCGTATCAATCAAAGCATATACATTTCGAAGGCAGAGTCGAAGAGTACCTGCTACCAGATCGTTTGAAGCTCTTGCATCTCTAGCCGTCATAGTGAACACACGACCACGGCCTCCACCCTTGTCCTTGTCGCCATCCTTAGCTCCCTGTGCATTGTTGTTCTTCTTTGGTTCTGGGCATTTCCAATACGGGTGTCCCATCTTGTCGCAGTTGTAGCATTTCTTTTCCTTGAACCAGCAGTCTTCGGTTTTGTGCCTTCCCTGGCAAGACTGACACTTCTCGCCCGTCCCCTTATCACGAGCATCATTTTTGTCTCCATCTCGGCGGTTATTGTAGCCCTTGTTCTGATACTTATTCCCAGCACCTTCTTTCCCACGATTATCATCACTGGCTTTTCGCTTGTTACCCCCATCTCGGTTCCATCCTCCGGAACTTCCTTTCCATCCAGTCGATTCCTTTTCAATGGCTTTCTTCTTTTCCTCTTTCTTGCTGCGGTAATTATCAGATTCTTTCTCTACCAACCTTGCCCGATCCACAATGTCACTGTATGTCGCAGCATTAAAGGTGTAATCCTGAACCTTATGCGGTCACTCAATCCCGCTTCAAACTTACGGGCTTTCTGCCCCTCGTTATCAAAGAAAGTCGGAGCGAATTCCAGCAGCTCTGTGAACTTCGCGCAGTAATCATCTACGGTCATGCTACCCTGAGTCAGCATCAGGAACTCCGCTACTTTCTCATTGCGGACACTTGCGGGGTAATACTTCTCATAAAACACCGTCTTGAACCTGTTCCACGTGAAGGCCTCATCTCCACGCGCAGCTGATGCTCTCTTTTCGGCTTCCCACCATTTAAGAGCCTTTCCTTTAAACATGAACGTTGCAAACACCACCCGTTGTTCCGTTGTGCAAGTCAACGTCTCAAAAATCTTCTCCATGTCTTTTATCCAATCCTCTGGCTTATCTTTTGACTCTCCAGAGAATGATTCTGGGTTTCTTTTCTGAAACGACTCAAGAGGATCTCTCTGTGTCACTGGTTGAGGTTGTGGTTGCTGCTGCTGAGCTGCCAATCCTTGCACTACTTGGCCGATTCCAGCCATTGTCTGAGCTAATGTCTGTAGTAAATTAGTCATGTTGGGATCTTGTCCACCATCGTTTCCGGCATTGCTCCTTCTGTTGTTCCTCGACATCTGAGGATAACAGGATATCTATTAATACTGCGAATACAAAACGTTTTACACGCTCTCGCGTACTTTATACTTTTACTTTCACAACATACACTGAGGTCGCCTTACTAGGCTTGTTATTTAAATAAAGGTCATTCACTTAGACCTATGGCCGTTTACTAAGCCAACGCTTTCATATTATAGTAAATTTTACTATATTTCTTGGGTCTCATTATACCCCTATCTTTATTATTTCTTTCTATGAATCTTGATTTACTTTCATAGGTCATTTCACTAGACCATACTTTTGGTTATATTTGGCCGTCTTCCCGACCAATCATACATTCATTTCAAAAGATTTCTTTGGTAATTCTTTGCCTTGGCCATTTCATTAGGCCGCTTATGCTTGTTTCAATCATTCTACTCTGACCGAAACTAACTTTCACTTGGCTGTTTCACTAAGCCAATTTCATTCATGATCTTTTCATTTGACCACTATTTCTTGTTTTAGTTAGTTCGTTTGCCACAACTTTAAAACAAAACAATTTACAAGACTATATGCTAAAATAACTTCAATAATTTTATTAAAAGAATTTTGGAATTCAAACAAAACGAGAGTTCTACTAAAAGAATCTAACTGACTAAGCTAGCTATTAATACTAAGAATAAAATAATTCTAAATTTCGTTCCTCAATCACGGCCTACATTCTTCCTAGGCCTTCCCCTAGGCCTTCCACTAGGGACCCTTGGTGCACTCTTTGAACCTCTTGGCCTTCCTCTCGGCCTACGAACCGGTGCTTCCTCCAGTTCTTCCTCATCTTCGATCACAATTGGGGCAGCTTCGTTGCCCTCCACTATGACCTCTATCTCTACCGCTTCTTCCTCTTCTAGTTCCTCTATCTCCTCATTGGCTCCCATTTCCCCCACATTGGGTGCTTCCTCAAGTTCTGGGACTTTGTAGTAATTTCTGTAATATTCTTCCCTTATCGAGGCTTCATACACGTCCTGCTTATTCACAGCCTCTTTTAGCTTCTCCACTTCATCTACCGCTTTATGCCACCTTTCCCTAGTATACATCCATCGCTCAAATGTAGCGTCTGTTTTCTTCTCTTCATGTTTAAGCTGCTTCTTGAGCTTTCTGACAGTCCATGCATGCCTCAGAGCTGCCCTTTCCTTCGGCGTCTTATGCCTCAAATTCTTCATCATTTTGTCCTTAAGTCCGTCCATTTCCTATAATTTGGACACAATCAACGTTAGAATCACATACTTAAAGTCAAATAACCGTCATCTTAAGCATATAAAAGAAGGACATAAAAAGGACGTTTCCTATCTTAGGTTCTTTCCCAAATAGTAAGTTTCCTTATTTGGAAAGTTCCTCAATTTAGAAAGTTTCCTAATTTAGAAAGTTTCCTCAAAAGGTAAGTTTCCCAATTTAGAAAGTTTCCTCAAAAGTACTATCTTCCTTATCAGAGTTCTAAAGCCCAATCTATGTTAAGTACTATTTATCCTCATAGTCTTAACTTCTTTCTATAGTCTCCCATGTAAACCTAAACCGGAGCTCTGATACCAACTGTAACACCCCGAATTTCGGAGTAATATAATATAATATCCTTTAATAAAACTCGTCCCTAAACGCGGGAAAACAACGGTCTTAAACAATAATTCAAACATCAACGGCTAGTATCTCTAACCACTATTCAAAATAAATAACGGAAGCGAATTAATTGTCTTTCAAAACTCCTACGGCTAATTATAACCATCATTTAAATAAACATTCATAAATAGTTCTTTCTAACTACTACTAAATGACTTCCTTCAAATCTTCATCGTCAAGGTCTTCATTATCACCTTAACACTCCTCTTTTGTCCATCGAGACCTCCTCCTATTTATATCCTGGAGAACAAATATTATGGAAGGGGTGAGCGAACAATGCTCAGTAAGTTCATACGGGATCTCTCCGGGTTCTAAGGAGAGATGACCGGAAGAACGAAACAATGATAGTATTTTTAAGGATGAGCTTTCATTTAAATATTGAGTTAACCGCTAAGATTCAAACAGTTAACAATAACATTTTTCAAAAGAAGGGTGGCATTTACTTTCAAGTCCGTCAATTCCAAGATATCGTCACCATTTCAGGTGCAATGCCTGATCAGGGCATTTAGGTAAGATTTATCATGACAATCAACTACTTCATTTAAGCAGTACCAAAGTCTAGTTCTTTTTCATTTCAAAACTAGATTAACCTACTTAGTCCGTCTATACCACATTGAGATATAGCGAAGTAAGCGAATGTCTATACCACATTAAGATATAGCAAAGTAAGCGAATGTCTATACCACATTAAGATATAGCAAGGTTTCAACTTAGTGTTCAAGGTACGAGAACACCATACAATTTCAAAGATATGTTTTGGTACCCATTGATTTAAAACATGTCAAGGGGTAGGAACATTAAAAAGGCGTTCACAACTTTTAAGAATTCAAATGTTACCGCCACTAGGTAACTACTCATGAAAGAATATATAGGAATCCTACATTAAAGGATAGCGACAATCAAAGACTAAGGATCGTAATCCCTTACCTTAGCCTTGCAGTCTTCGCTTCGCAAATTCACGTGCAAAATCTACAAACACGCAAACACGGCTTTCTTAGGAACATGAATTACTTTAATTCTCCGTCCCCATTAGGCTTTATTTTACTTCCTTAACTTCACGAGTTCATCATCTTAAACTCTTTGTTAGGGTTCGTTCTACCCGTTATTGGTATTCCCAAAATACCCCTTTCGGATTACTAAAATACCCTTAGGGTTATATTAATTCAATTCCCAATAATAAGTTTTAGGGTTGCATTAATCCTAATTAAAACACTATTCCCAGCTTATGGAATTACTATTCAGACACTATTCACAGCGCGTAAAATCACTGTTCACAGCACGTAAAATCACTATTCACAGCTTAATCACTATTCACTGATTAAATTACTATTCACGTTACTGTTCACGCACTAATTTCACCTTGGAAAAACACATACAAACCCCTAACACACACACACACACACATCAACACACACAGCACTAACAAATTCTGCACATCACACACACGCACACACCTTCTGCACCAAACACACACACACTGTACACATATACACACACTCGACACACACTCTGCACACACATACACGCACACTCTCACATATATACACATATACACCATTAAATATACATGTATAATCTTATAATTCCCACCTCTTTATCTTTTAAAGCTTGAATTTCTTAACCCTAGATGATTAATAGAATTTAGGGTTTCCCAAAGATTTGATTTACTAAGGTTGAAGAGAAGAGGTTAAGCTTATTGGAAGTACCTTGGATGAACGAACTCGACTCCCCCTCTTCCTTCTTCTTCCTCTCGCGCCTCTGATCTCTCTCCCGTTCTCTGTCTCTCGCCGCCGCCTCAACTCTCCCGTTCTCTATATATTTTTTTTTTCTTTTGTGATTAGTAAAGAGGGGAGGGTTTTTAAATTATATATATAGCATAGGGTTTCCCATTCCTATTATAAAAAGGTTAACTAACCTTATTGGGTTTTTAATTAGTTTGGGCCAACTTTAAACCCAATCCGTAATTTAATTAATAGTAGCCCAACACCTTAATAATTAAATGAAAGGGCCGGTTGTTACACTTACTTACTTATATTATTAGAAACTTTGGCTCATGGTCAATAAAGTGATCTACATGTAAGTTGTATTCAACATTTTGTCCAAAACTATGACATGAATTGTGGTTTAAACCGCACACGATTTGTGAACGTAATATTGAAAATAATTGTAGCGCGAATCATAGTTTAAATTACGCCCTTAACTATTATTTAAACGGTGAAGTCAATCCACAGTGACCAAACCTAATTTAACTGGTTTTGTCTCGTTTATTTTGACTTTTTCATTGTTTAGTTTGATAGGAAATTTATTACATAATGCGAGAATTATAAAGTAATATGGGGTGGACTAGGGTGCGACGGTCGCATGGCGTGCGACCGTTCCCGCCAAATTCTACTTTCTTTTTTTTTTCGTTTTTTTTTTCCAGCCATTTCTTTCTGCCAACAAAAGTAACACTTTTTATAAAGGAAATGTAACATTTTTTTCTCATATGTAACACTTTTTTCTCTTCATAAATTTACCACAATTTTGTTGAAATAAATGAAAGATAATATAAGATTAACACCTAAAACTAACCACATTCATCTATATAACATGTTACAATCATATATGCACTGTGTTACGTTCAATTATTACTTTTCCTAACCACAAAACTATTTATATTATTTTGCAAAACTGCTGTTATAGCTTACAATAAAGTGTTACTTTTTTAAGACCAAACTGTTACTTTCTTCATAAGGACGTGTTACTTCTCAGGAGACGAGCATCCCATTTTTTTTTTGGTGTTAAAAATTATGTTTTTTAAAAAAAAAAATCAAAATATATCATGACCTATCTAGTTTTATTCGTCTCGTCGAGACGAACACACTGGTATTTTTAGATTTTTTTTTCAACTTCAAAATCACAATATATTGCATTTTAAAATTATGGGAGGTTTTTTTTTAATGAGTGCCACGTGTCGTGCGCTAGGAGGAGGAGGGGGCTGCTGGGCGGGTGGGGCACTGGATCTGGGCAGGTGAGGCGGGTTTTGACCCATGGAGGATCCGTCTCACATGGTGAGACGGTCTCACTTGAGTTTTTGTCAAGTAATATTGAGTATCATATGGTGATATAATGTTATAGCAATACAATAAATCAATCAAATAATACGCTTAGGTTAAGTCAATCGATTTTTCTCTTTTAAGTCTTTTAACACTGATATCAATTCAATAATATCACCGTTATAATCAACATATTTTGACATCATAGTTTTAAAAGAAAACATTATCACTCTCACTCACCAATCAAAAATGGTACCGTTCATGCGATCTATTTGTGCGACTATAGCGAGCGGTCACAAGTTGCCACATCTTCTATGTGGGTAGGGGGTATTTCAAATTAATTTTGTATTTGTGAGATCAAATTGTGTCAAATTAATATCAAACATTTATTAAAAAATGAAAAATAAAAATATAAAAAATTGGGATCACTCGCAGCAGTTGGAGATGGCCAAATACGAGCCCCCACAAGCCCGTAAGCCAGAATCCTCAAGCTTGCTTAGCCCCAATCCATGCACCATTTGGGGTATCGTGAGCCAACGAGACACACCTACATATTTCTAATTTGGGCTGACTTTGCTAGTGGCGCGGTTAATGGCACTGTGCCCTGCAAAAATTGGTTTAAAGAACAAAAAGAAAAGATAAAAGCACAAATGGGTCAAGCGACAAGCCCGAAACCGCGGGGCCGAGCCAAACCCCAATCCCGCCTTACACTACGATGACCAACGACAACACTAAGCTATAGCAGTAGCGGTCCGAGCCTCCGTGGTACCTTTTTTTTGAAGATGTCCACGCTAGAAAGAGGCTAGGAGAGAGATCGAACCCTAGCGCTCACCGAGGGTGAGGCTTGGCTTTACCAGCCTGGTACCTAACCAACCCATAACTTGTAAGCATGCTATAGAGGTAAATGAACAAATGCCAGTGCGCCTATCCTTGGGCCTAAGGCAAATTCAGCCATAATCACCATGTCCAAAGCCCAATCCAAAATACAAAAATATCTTACAAAAGCCCACACTCTTTACAAGGGGAAATGTTTTGGGTGTTGAATGAATATTCACACAATAAATAGGGATTAATGGCTGCAATGGTGGTGTTGAATGGGGAGTGATTTGCAATTTGGTTGAACACATTCAACACCCGTGAATGCTGTGGTTGTCGGAGAAGGACTGCCACGTGTCGCGCTGCTACTGGGCCGACATCACAATTGGATATCACGCGCCTGGCTTGGCGTTTAAGTCCAAAAGATGCCAGCTTTTTTTTTTTTTTTTGGTTTTTATTGTTTTGCCATGTGTTAGAACCTTATTGGTTGGCCAAATTTTTTTTAACTTTCTATCCCAACTTTTGTAGGTACAATAATTAGACATAATTTTATTTTTATTTTAAACCAAAAATCAAGATTTTTTTTTCTCTATAAATTAGCATGAGTTTCATTATATTTCAACACACAAAAAAAAAAAAAAAAACATATTTTTTCTTGAAATGGATCCCAATAATAACCCTTCCAATTCTCAAAATTCAAATAATCTTCCGTTTCCCTACAACAATCCTAACAATTTTCAGTACGAAAATCAATCTTTCAACCAACCACGTCCTCAAAATTTTCCAAATCCTGGTTTTCCACCAAATTTCATGCATTCACCTATCCCAAATTGGAATCCATATTATGGGATGCCAATGCAACCACCCCCTTATAACCAATATCCTTATATACCGCAGATGAGAAATGAAAATATTTCTGGAAATGAATCATCACAATTTCCAGAATTTTCAACTCGAATTGGTCTCGGTAGTATGAGCGGTGCTAACGAAACTACTGAAATTGCAGAGGTTATAGCCAATCCAGTTGGTGAGGGTTCAGCCACGGCTCGCAAAAAGGGCGTCAAATGGACTACCCCTCAAAATTTAGTCCTACTTAGTGGGTGGATTAAATACGGAACAAACAGTATCATCGGAAGAAATCAGAAAGGTGATACGTTTTGGGGTCGTATTGCGGAATTCTGTAACGAGCATTGCGAATTTGAGTCTCCTCGTGATGCAACTGCCTGCAGAAATCGCCATTCCTATGTAAGTAAAATATTGAATAAATGGATAAGTGCTCACGATAAAGCTAAGCGTACGTAGGCAAGCGGGTGGTCGGAGACAGATGTATTGGCAAAAGCGCATGAAATATACCACAGTGAAAACAAAGTCAAATTTACTTTAACGGGAGAGTGGCATGCTATCCGAGATGAACCACGTTTTGCAAGTCTGGTTGGAGGAAATACGGGATCTGGATCCAGTGGATCTAAGAGATCACGCGAAAGTGATGGTTGTGATTCAAACGAAGTTGGCTCCCTTCCTCGTCCTATAGGAAGGGAGGCAGCTAAGAAAAAGGGGGGGGGGGGAAAGAGAAGGCACCAGGATTAGAATCGGTAAACGAAGACTGGCAGAGTTCAAAGCATATAAAGAGAAAGAGGTGGAACGATTGGGTGTAATAGCTACACAACAGGACGAGGCTATCAAAGCATCGAAAGATAAGACTCGTGCAAAAAAGATGAAAATGTGGATAAAGCTAAATGAGAAGGAGCATCTCGATGAGCGGAGCAAACAACTCTTTGAAATGTTGGGTGAAGAGTTATTTGGCAATTAATTTTTTGCTTAATGTTAGTTTTATGTAACGATGTACTACTTTAATGTGTGTTTTCTGCTTAATGTCAGTTTTATGTAATGATGTACTAGCCGTATGTTTTAATTAAATCTATTTAGGAATTAATTTTTAACTTTAATGTTTGTTTTCTAATTTTATGTCAGATAATAAACTATAAGGGCCAAATAGTAGTATCGTAGAAGTTATGAGGACAAAAGTGTTATTTGCATAATTATCCTCGGTATCCCACGTCATGCCTGCAGAATTAAACTCTATAAATAATACTCTCTTCCTTCTTTCTTCTTTACATCAACCATTCCGTTCTTTCCTTCTTCCTCAAATAAACTCTCTATATTTCTCCTTTTCCAAATTTAAATGGATCCAACATTTCCTTTGATATCGAAGCCTACAAAAGGCAATCTGATTTGGAGGATAGGTATATCGTCAACCACTTTACAGAGCGTCGCAAAAAAATATTAGAAGATCAACCTCGTACGAGAAGACACTTCAAAAGAGATCACGCTTGGGCAAACCAAAGCCTGGTTAACGACTACTTTTCCGAAAATGTTACTTACAAAGTACATTTTCACCGACGATATCGGATGCAGGAACATGTATTCCTTCGAATTGTCGGCGACCTTTCAAGCCATGACAACTACTTCACCCAAAGATTCGATGCTGCTGGCAAAGAAGGCATTTCTCCGTTAGCAAAATGTACCACAGCCATGCGAATGTTAGCATATGGTATGGCGGCCGATGCTATTGATGAATACATCAAAATCGGAGGTACTACGACATTGGAGACATTACGTAGATTTTGCAATGGATTCATTCAATTGTACGAGGCTCATTACTTGAGAGCCCCAAACGAAGATGACTTGCAAAGAATACTTCATGTTAGTGAGATGCGGGGGTTCCCAAGTATGATCGGGAGTATTGATTGCATGCACTGGGAATGGAAAAATTGTCCTACAGCTTGGGAAAGTCAATTTACTAGGGGTGATAAGGAGACCACTACGGTTATTCTTGAAGTCGTCGCCTCTCATGATTTATGGATCTGGCATGCCTTTTTCGGATGTCCGGGCACATTGAAAGAAATAAATGTTCTGGATCGATCCCCAGTGTTCGATGATGTTGAACAAGGAAAGACTCCACGAGTCAACTTCTTTGTGAATCAACATCCGTATAATATGGCGTACTATCTTGCTGACGGTATCTACCCTTCGTATCCAACTTTCGTCAAATCAATTAGACTTCCTCAAAGTGCAGAAGACAAGTTATTTGCAAAATTTTAGGAGGCATATCGGAAGGATATAGAACGTGCATTTGGAGTGCTCCAAGCTCGATTTGCAATCATTCGAGAGCCGGCTCGAATGTGGTGATGGCAGTGGTGCCCTAGGCACGTTTAACAAACGTTGTAATTGTTATCTTTTATTTCATATCAATAAAGAGATGTTTTGATTATTATTGTTGTTCATGTTTACTTATAATAATCTCCGTCCCTAGTACTTGTTAAGCACTAGTATAAAGGCTAAATGATCATGGGATGATCATGATAGATTTATGGGTACTTGTTTGGAACAAGGTACTGGACATGACCCGCTGTTTGAGATTTATGTCATGGTCTATGTCGTACATATATCTCATATTAGTTATGTCATTTGAATCCTTAGACATGAAGTTATTATAGTCTTCCACTTGATGAACATTGTGTTTGACATATTCAAACGCTACCTTAACACGGTAGTTATAAAGGGTATGATTGGCATAATCGGATTCCCGTTGGGAAGAATAATAAGCTAAATGGATTTGTCCCTCCACGAAGAGATGTCAAGCTTGGGCCCCTCGAAGGAATGATGTTGATGAAATGTTCGGCCGGACTCAAATGGATTGATTGGATCAATAGCATTTGAATTATCAACATATTCGGAATCGAGAAAGTATTGAACAAAACAAGTTGATTGTTTGACCATGACTTGTGTTCAATGACATCGTGGACAAAGGGATTGTGACATATTCTAAAAGGAATGCGAACTTGTATCTAGTTATACTATTTGGGTAGGTATGACGGTTTGCTAGAACCTAATCATATCTTATGGGATCATGTTTGAGCCCATTGCCAACTTAGTATAATCCTAGAGGGTCACACACAATAGAACGAATCTTAAACATAAGGACTATATTGGAATTTAGGGCTAAAGGACTTTGGAGGAATTTCTGGAAATATTCTGGGCTTCCTGGTCAACCGAGCTGGCGCTCAGGTTGGACCAGGCGGGCGCCTGAATTAATTCCAGAAAATCCAAGGACCTTCTGGTCATTTAAGCGGGCGCTTGGTTGTGACCAGGCGGGCGCTTGGTCCAGTCGGCAGAAATATTCCTAATTCGATTAGGAATGGTTTTTGGCACAAGTTACCTATTTGGAATAGGTCTTAATTCTGCATGAAAGCCTAATTTCGGCCAGACCTAGATGATCATTGATTTGTTAGCTTCCAAAGAGTTTGAGAGAGATTTTATTTTGTTCCAAGACATCATTGATTGAGGAACAAAATAATTCACAAATAAATTCCACATAGTTCATTATTGAATTGTGAAAACGTGTTTCATAATATTGGTCTAGCAACCAAGATCAAAGAAGCTCCTTTGATATTCGTTCGAAGTGTGGATACCGCTAGAGGGTGAAAATCATCATCTTCAAAGTTCGTGTTCAAGCTTTGTGATCGTGATCAAGTCTTCAAATCTCCACCAAAGACCAAGAGAAAATTTGATAGCCATCAAGGGTTAGTTCTTCCTTTATTCATTATGTTGTATATGATTTAATCATATGAACGGATCCATGGTTTTGGGTTTCTTAAAATTTTAATTGCTATATTCCGCTGCGCATGTTACTTGGAAACCCAACAGTGGTATCAGAGCCCCGTTCATGTTGATTATTTCAATACTTGGATCATGTTATGTGTATATAAATTGTTTATGTGCCAAGCATGATATGAATATTGGATTATATGATGTTTATGTGTTATGTGATTTTATGTGGTTTATTGTTTTCAACTTTAATCGCACGATTCAATCGCAATAAAAATTATGGTGGATTCTAAATTATTTCGATTATTAATTTTTGATCAGATCAAAATTTTAATAATCGGGGAAAAATAATTTTGAGACAAAATTTTCGAACTTGAAAATTCTATACCAATCTGACAATACAAGCGCTCGCCCGCGCTGGACCAGGCGCGCGCGCGTTGCAGGCGCCCGCTCGCGCTGGACCAGGCGCGCGCTCGCTAGGCCAGAATGGAATATTCTGATTTTGTTAAAAATCTGATTCTGGAATTTTTCAATAAATTCAACAAAACCAGTAACAAGACTAATCCAGACTTGCTGATCTGGAATGGGTTTTGGGTAGTTGGTTTGTGTGTGAATTTTGGGGTTTGATTTTTCTATTTGTTTTAGTCTTGTGATTCCTAGATTGGTTCAAGTTTTGGATGGCTAATCTGCGTTCATCGAGATTGTGTTTCCAAAATTGATCGCAATCAAAGTTTCAAAGATAAAACGAAGTTAGAATTATGAAGAGTTCATAATTGCTAAAATTGAGAAACAAAGTTCTTGATTCAATGATTGGAGATCCATGTGAAATTGTGAATGCAATTGGCATACGTTCATCGAGACCATCTATTGCTTAGTTTCGGCCACATGGACTACTTTCTTGGTTTCTTGAATTAGTGCGGGATTGTGGTTGCCTAATGGCTTAGTTCGACCGCACTTCTTGTTGTCTTGATTTGGAGATAATAACCGAAGTTGAAATAGTCTCATCCTCATAATTATAGAGAAACTAATGACACATAAATATTATGCTTAAATTAATGGAGATTAATTTAGTGACTAAACTTGATGTGTAACATGTTTATATTATGTGCTCATAAATGTTTTATATGCTATATGTGATGAACATTTAAAGAAAGTTTTAAGTCCTTCTTTGCCATGCCATGATTAAAACACTTGTTTATATATGGGTGATTTTGATGTGAGTTCGCCTCCGCGAAGTGCATTGACTTTATTCATGTTTGAGCAAGATGAGGTTCATTAATTTAATGTGGGCTTGCCTCCGCAAGGTGCGTTAAATTGAATGGTTCCTATGCGTTTAAAATGGTTGGACTTAATTAGGCGTCAAAACAGTTTTGGGCCTAGGCAAAAGATGAGATTAAACATGCTTTTTGAAATTGGATTTCTCAAAGAATCTCATAAAAGGATCTAAGAATCATATGGGATATGATTGACATGATTGTCTACCTAATTAATTTAGTTTTGAGCGGTCCGCCTCCGTTGACTCAAAAGTTAAATTAAAGTTGGATCTTAGCCCAATTAAATTATATTATACATTGGATGTATATGAAGGTTATATAATTTAATGGGAGTATTTTGTTTGAATAATACATTATTTATCTCCTTAATGAAAACCGGTACTTATTAAATTTTGGAAATTTTGCATATTTGTAGATAATGACTAATAACACTCAATCAATGTCGTTGCGATCGATCCTTGAGAAGGATAAGCTCGAAGAGAATGGTACTAACTTTATGGATTGGATCCGTAGCATAAGAATCGTTCTTAGGCAAGAAGATAAGTTGTACATTCTCGATGGGCCTCTCCCTGCTGAACCACTGCCTACTGCCCCTAGGGCAGAAAGAGACGCTCATAAGAAACATCGTAATGATTCTAGAGATGTAAGTTGTCTCATGCTTGCTGCTATGTGCTCAAAACTCCAACAAAGTTTGGAACATTTGGAAGCCTATGAGATAGGCGTGGAGTTGAGAACCATGTTTCAAGAGCAAGCTAGGCAAGAGAGGTACAAGACCATTGTTGCATTCACTACTTGTAAAATGAATGAAGGGCAACAAGTGAGTCCTCACTTTCTTAAAATGAAAGGTTATGTAGAGCACCTTGAGAAACTTGGCTATCCAATCCCATTGGAGCTAGCCACGGATCTCATTCTTAATTCATTGCCTAAAAGTTATAATCAGTTTGTGATGAATTATAACATGCATGGAATGGATAAGAATCTCTCTGAGTTGCATGGGATGCTCAAAACTGCAGAGATGAAAATTGTGGAGAAAGGTTCTCCCGTGCTCTTGGTTCATGATGGGAAGAAGGCTAGTGCCAAAGGAAAGGGTAAGGCAAAAGTTGTCAAACCCAAAATAAGCAAGGCAAAGGTTGCCAAGGCTTCTGAGGCAAAACCTGATTCACAAAAGGATGCAATCTGTTTCCATTGTCAAGAAATTGGTCATTGGAAACATAATTGCAAGGATTTATTGGAAGAGCAAAAGAAGAAGAAGAGCAGCAAGGCTGCGTCGACTTCAGGTGTCTATATGATAGATATTCTCCTTTCTACCACTGATTCTTGGGTATTGGATACCGGATGTGGTTCTCACATTTGTCTAAATGTGCAGGGACTAAAGAATAGGAGACTTCTTAAAGAAGGTGAGGTAGATCTACGCGTGGGGAATGGAGCAAGAGTTGCTGCATTAGCCGTAGGGACTTATGAAGTCACTTTACCTTCCGGATTAATTCTTGTTTTGAAAAATTGTTATTATGTTCCGGATTTAAGCAGAAATATTATTTCAATTTCTTGTTTGGATAATGAAGGTTTTAAGTTTCTTATTGAGAATAAGAAATTTTCTATTTATTTAAATGATGTGCTTTATGGTATTGCTAATTCATTTAATGGCCTTTATATCTTGGATGTCAAGAATGAAAATAATGACAATGTCTATCATGTAAATAAGAAATCTAAACCTAATGATGTAAATCATACTTATTGTGGCATTGCCGTCTTGGTCATATTAATGAGAAGCGTATCTCAAAACTCCATGGGGACGGACTTTTGGGTTCATGTGACTTAGAGTCATATGATACTTGTGAGTCGTGTCTTCTTGGAAAAATGACTAAGACACCTTTTACCAAGTTGGGTGAAAGGGCAAGCGACTTATTGGAGTTGATACATTCCGATGTATGCGGACCATTAAGTAGCAATGCTAGGGGAGGATTTCAATACTTCATAACCTTCACTGATGATTATAGTAGATTTGAGTATGTTTACCTAATGAAACATAAGAGTGAAGCGTTTGAGATATTTAGAATATTTCAAAATGAAGTAGAAAAACAACTTGACAAAAGTATTAAAGCACTTCGATCAGATCGTGGTGGAGAATACTTGAGTCAAGAATTTGATGATCATCTAAAGAATTGTGGAATAGTTTCACAATTAACTCCAACTGGAACGCCACAATGGAATGGTGTGTCCGAGAGGAGAAATTGGACTTTGTTAGACATGGTTCGATCAATGATGAGTCAAGTTGATCTTCCAATATCCTTTTGGGGTTACGCCCTAGAAACCGCTGCTTTCACACTAAATCGTGTTCCAACTAAATCGGTTCAAAAGACTCCATATGAGATGTGGAGCGGAAAGAAGCCTTGTCTATCTTTCATGAAGATTTGGGGTTGCGAAGCTTTTGTCAAAAGACTTGTCTCAGACAAACTTGCACACAAATCTGATAAATGTATTTTCGTGGGATATCCTAAGGAAACTAGAGGATATTACTTTTACAACCGTGAGGACAACAAAGTGTTTGTTGACTGAACTGGTGTCTTTCTAGAGAAAGAGTTTCTCTCCAAAGAAATCAGTGGGAGTAAAATAAATCTTGAAGAAATTCGAGACCCAGAAAATAACATTGAACCAATAGTGGAACAAGAACAAGAACCACAAGGAGTTGTGGAACCCGTTCAAAATACACAAGCAACTCGCAGATCTAGTAGGTTACGATCCGAGCCCGAGAGATATGGATTTCTCGTAACGGATAGTAATGAGGTAGAAATCATTGAGAATGATGAACCGTCAACATACCAAGAGGCGATGTCTTCTCCTGATTCGGACAAGTGGCTTGGAGCCATGGAATCCGAATTGCAATCCATGCAAGACAATCAAGTTTGGAATTTGATTGATGCGCCCGAAGGTGTAAAAACCATAAGATGCAAATGGGTCTTCAAGAAGAAGACTGACATGGATGGGAAGGTGCATACTTACAAAGCTAGGCTTGTAGCGAAGGGTTATAGGCAAGTTCATGGTATTGACTATGATGAGACCTTTTCACCCGTAGCAATGATCAAGTCTATAAGAATTTGCTTGCCATTGTCGTACATCATGACTATGAAATATGGCAGATGGACGTCAAAACCGCTTTCCTGAATGGAAAACTTCAAGAGGATGTGTATATGACACAACCAGAAGGTTTTGAACAAGATTCTAAGGTATGCAAATTGCAGAGATCCATCTATGGATTGAAGCAAGCTTCAAGGAGTTGGAATCTCCGTTTTGATGAATCGGTTAAAGAGTTTGGTTTCATCAAGAACGAAGATGAGCCTTGTGTATACAAGAAGATTAGTGGGAGCATAGTGCTATTCCTTATTTTATATGTGGATGACATATTGCTCATTGGAAACGACATTCCTACACTTCAGTCTGTGAAGACTTGGTTAGGAAAGTGCTTCGCAATGAAAGATATGGGTGAAGCCGCATATATTCTTGGCATTAAGATCTATAGAGATAGATCAAGGAGGCTACTTGGTTTAAGCCAAAGTACATACATTGACAAGGTCATTAGAAGATTCCGTATGGAAAATTCTAAGAGAGGCACCTTGCCCGTGTTACATGGAGTTTCTCTAAGCAAGACTCAATGTCCTAAGACAAACGATGAGCGTGAGAAAATGAATGATGTTCCATATGCTTCGGCAATTGGGTCCATCATGTATGCCATGATTTGTACTAGGCCGGATGTATCTTATGCTTTGAGCATGACAAGTAGATACCAATCCGACCCTGGCGAAAATCACTGGATAGCCGTAAAAGCGATTCTTAAGTACTTGAGAAGAACTAAAGACTCGTTTTTGGTCTATGGAGGAATAGAAGATGATCTCGTTGTAAATGCTTACACGGATGCAAGCTTCCAAACCAACAAAGATGATAGCCGATCGCAATCAAGTTTTGTGTTTATGTTAAATGGTGGAGCTGTAAGCTGGAAGAGTTCCAAGCAAAGTACAACCGCTGATTCTACAACAGAAGCTGAGTATATTGCTGCATCGGATGCTGCAAAGGAAGCTGTTTGGATTAAGAAGTTCATAACTGAACTTGAAGTGGTTCCTAGGATTGCTAATCCAATAGACCTTTATTGCGATAATAATGGTGCTATTGCTCAAGCAAAGGAACCAATAGCACATCAGAAATCCAAACACATACTTAGGCGTTTTCATATCATTCGAGAGATCGTTGATAGGGGAGACATAAATATATGCAGAGTACCTACTGATGACAATGTTGCGGACCCGCTAACAAAGGGACTTCCACAAGCTAAACATGATGGTCATGTTAGGTCCATGGGTATTAGATACATGGGAGATTGGGCCTAGGGCAAGTGGGAGATTGTTGGCAGTGGTGCCCTAGGCACGTTTAACAAACGTTGTAATTGTTATCTTTTATTTCATATCAATAAAGAGATGTTTTGATTATTATTGTTGTTCATGTTTACTTATAATAATCTCCGTCGCTAATACTTGTTAAGCACTAGTATAAAGGCTAAATGATCATGGGATGATCATAATAGATTTATGGGTACTTGTTTGGAACAAGGTACTGGACATGACCCGCTGTTTGAGATTTATGTCATGGTCTATGTCGTACATATATCTCATATTAGTTATGTCATTTGAATCCTTAGACATGAAGTTATTATAGTCTTCCACTTGATGAACATTGTGTTTGACATATTCAAACGCTACCTTAACACGGTAGTTATAAAGGGTATGATTGGCATAATCGGATTCCCGTTGGGAAGAATAATAAGCTAAATGGATTTGTCCCTCCACGGAAAGATGTCAAGCTTGGGCCCCTCGAAGGAATGATGTTGATGAAATGTTCGGCCGGACTCAAATGGATTGATTGGATCAATAGCATTTGAATTATCAACATATTCGGAATCGAGAAAGTATTGAACAAAACAAGTTGATTGTTTGACCATGAATTGTGTTCAATGACATCGTGGACAAAGGGATTGTGACATATTCTAAAAGGAATGCGAACTTGTATCTAGTTATACTATTTTGGGTAGGTATGACGGTTTGCTAGAACCTAATCATATCTGATGGGATCATGTTTGAGCCCCATTGCCAACTTAGTATAATCCTAGAGTGGTCACACACAATAGAACGAATCTAAACATAAGGACTATATTGGAATTTAGGGCCAAAGGACTTTGGAGGAATTTTTGGAAATATCTGGGTTCCTGGTCAACCGAGCTGGCGCTCAGGTTGTTGACCAGGCGGGCGCCTGAATTAATTCCAGAAAAGCCAAGGACCCTTCTGGTCATTTAAGCGGGCGCTTGGTTGTGACCAGGCGGGCGCTTGGTCCAGTCGGCAGAAATATTCCTAGTTCGATTAAGAACGGTTTTGGCACAAGTTACCTATTTGGAATAGGTCTTAATTGTGTATAAAAGCCTAATTCGGCCAGACCTAGATGATCATTGATTTGTGAGCTTCCAAAGAGTTTGAGAGAGAGATTTTATTTTGTTCCAAGACATCATTGATTGAGGAACAAAATAATTCACAAATAAATTCCACATAGTTCATTGTTGAATTGTGAAAACGTGTTTCATAATATTGGTCTAGCAACCAAGATCAAAGAAGCTCCTTTGATATTCGTTCGAAGTGTGGATACCGCTAGAGGGTGAAAATCATCATCTTCAAAGTTCGTGTTCAAGCTTGTGATCGTGATCAAGTCTTCAAATCTCCACCAAAGACCAAGAGAAAATTTGATAGCCATTAAGGTTAGTTCTTCCTTTATTCATTATGTTGTATATGATTTAATCATATGAACGGATCCATGGTTTTGGGTTTCTTAAAATTTTAATTGCTATATTCCGCTGCGCATGTTACTTGAAAACCCAACATGTGGGAGATAAACGACTTGGCTATCATCATGAGGTCATGTATCATATTACATAATATGATTGTTGAGGATGAACGAGGTACGTATGCTCAGAATTGGACTGACTTTCAATCAGCGACAAGTGGGTCTAGTACACAGCAACCATTCTCAAGTGAGGTACTACCTGCATTTGCAAATCATGTGCGGGCTAGATCAGAAATGCGCGATCCAAGAGGTCATCACGAATTGCAGGCGGATCTAATCAAACACGTATGGGCAAAGTTCGGAAATGCATGATCGAAAATATTATTGTTAGTGTATTGTGGTTTTTTGCTTATTGTAACGTTTAATTATTTGTATTTCATTATATGCGTCGCGAACTAAGCTTATTGTAATTTTTTTTTTGTTTTAATAATAATTATTCCCATTTCGTAGAATTTATTTGATTGCAATTATAAAAAATAATTAATTTTTTGTTTTTTTAATTATTATTATTATTTTATTTTATTGAAATTATAAAAAATTATTAAGTTTTCGTTTTTTAAATTATTATTATTATTATATATATTTTCACTAATCATAAAAATAAAGAATATAAATTAAATTTAAAGTAGTGGGGTATAGGATAATGAGTGAGAAAAGTGTTGAATAGGGGATTAAACGAACCATTGTAGGGTTAAAAGTTGAATGAGTGTTGAATGGATTAGTTGGAAGAGAGAGAAAATGAGATGGAGTGATAAAGTAGGTGTTGAATGGGAAAATTGTGTTGAACCACTGTACATGGTCTTACAAGAAAACAATCATGGAGTATCTTCCACGTCAACAGGCCCAAACCCATCCCTTGTCCGGATTCGTTGACCGTTTCCCTAATCTCTCTCCTCTCTCTCTCTCTCTCTCTTTTATATATATATAATATATATATATATATATATATATATATATATATAAGTTGCAACAATTTGCCATTTTAGGCATTTCACTTAAGTTGCAACAATGTCAAATAAGGAAACTCTTTATTACTTTTATAATCCTCCACTTATTCTCTCTCTTCCTACCAACCACTCATTATTCTCCACTTATTGTCTATCTTCCCCCTTTTGGTGATGTTCACTTTGGGCCTAAGCCCATGAAACCCGTTTGGGTCCGTTTGGCCCCTCTTTTTTTTTTTTTTTTTTTTTTCCGATCAATGAGTCTGTGTCTCAATCTCTGTATCTGTATGTATCTATGGCAGCATTGGTTGGCATGCTTGGCTGGCTATGTTTGAGTACTCCCTCCTTCCCGCTCGAATTAAGATTTTTAGTCAAATAATTTATACGTTAATCAACAATTTAAAAAAAAATAATTAGCTTAATGAAAATCTAAAAATAGTTATTTTGTTTAGTATTAAACGTTATACAATAACAATTTTAAAATTTTTATTAGCATCATTATTATTAAGGAAAAAGTGTAAGGTATCAAATATGTTTTTTAAAAAAAAAGGTGACAAAATCCGTTTAGCCGTGAACCTTTTGGTCTGGACCAAACGGACGGGCCGAACCCAATTAAAAACGATGGGTCGGGTCAGACTTTTATCCATCCGTGGGAAGGGCCGGACCGGTCAAGCCCGTTAAGCACGCGGACATGAGCTAGGCCGGGCCAGGCCGGGCCGGATAACCCTTTTGAACATCACCACTCCTTTTCTTAATTTTTGTGCTTCTCCTTCCATGTTGCAACTTATCCGGAACTGAATGAAGGGAGTATATATATACACGTACACTACTACTGCTATATCCATATCTGTATCTCTTTCTAGAATCAAAGTCGTCCGGTATTCAAGCCATGTTCTTCGATACCGATCTTCATGTCCCGATCCTTATTTCTCTGATCTAGTCCATTATATGTTCGATTTCGTTATGTCTTAGCCTTGATTCACTATTGAAAATCTATCAATTTTGTCCATTTTCCTGATTTCCACAGCCTCGATCTATCTATCTATCAAATTGATTTGGTTAGGGTTAGGGTTTTTGTTTGATTTGAAGGGGGAATTTTTGGAGGAATTGAAGAGCATCGAACAATGCCTTCGGTGCCTCTTGGATTGCTAACTCGATCTAATGTTACGTCTTTCTATGGCGGCTCTTGCTCTCATCGTCTGAAACATCGTCTTCAGAAAAGTGATCGTCGTGGTAATCTTAGTTAACAATTAGCTTAATTTGTTCGATCTCTCTCTCTCTCCTGTTTCTGTATCTCTCTCTTTTCCGCTACACGGTTTTTGTGTTTCGTTGTTTGGAAGAGTTTGTAGTTGAACTACCAGCTTACTTACGTTCGATTTGGTTTGGAGAATTTGGTGGAGAAGCCTCTTTGTAACAGAGAAGGTAATTCTTATTTTAGTTTTTGTTTTCATTTTTGTTGCACAAATGTAAAATTAAATTTAGTGAACTTTAATTGATTTTTTATGAGCTAACTTTGTTAATGTAAAATCCTAGGTCATTGTGTAAATGTGTAGAGCAAGTTTGTGTTTTGAGTTGCGTTAGATTTTTTCTTATATTGTTGATTTCCATACTTTTAATCAAGTTGTTTAATTTACTTCTGTAACAATGATATTTTAGAGAGTTATTTTTATCATATGATCATTTATCTTGTGTGAAAAAGTTGGAGTATGATTTCATAGAACTTTAGTTTGTTTTGACTTTCTCAGATGTGTTTTACTAATACATTGAGTATATTTTATTATACCAGGTACCATTTTATCAAAATAAAATAAAATAAAATAAAAAATCTCTTGTTTACTTTCTAATGGACTATTATAATGAGTCTCAATGTATTTACCTTGTATGGTTGGACTCCACTGGGAAGCATTTAAATTTATAGTACCGATTTTTGTTTTTGTCGCTTAATCAATAAGATATTGATTACGTCTGTTTATTGCCGTCTTGAGAGCATGGACACATGGTGTCTTTCTGAAAAATGAAGGATTTATTTAATGACAAAATTTAAGTTCAATTTTTTTCGAAGTGACTGAAGACAATATTGAGGGTGCTGTCTGATAGACTGCTAGTGAAATTAAAACATCAACAGGCATAAAAGGTCAGAGTATTTGTGGAATTCAGAGTACATCAGTTACAATCTCCTTCTTAGTTGGTGCTTTCCCGTGGTTGTTGTTTTCCTGAGATTTATAATAATCCCGCTCTCTTTGAGACCCAAGTAATGTTATTATGAAGTAGTTCTCATGATTGTTTATGCTAGCATGTTTCCCAACAGTTGTGAGATAAGTGTCATCATTTGTCGCTTTGCTTAGAAAATAATATTCTACCAAATGCTACTGTTTCTTACTGCTATGATTTTGATTACATTTTCACGGTGGAGTATGTTGGAACTTGTAGAATGTACCTCGGAGTTGAATTGTTAAGCACAGAATCAAATTGATACGGGAAAGATCCTTAATAAAACTCTTTTCAGTCGCAGTCAATTTCATATTATTCGTTGAAGGCTTTGTTACCATAATATATCTTGTTTCAATGGATCATTACTAGTATACTCTGTCCTTATATGATTATATTCTCTTGCAGCGCTTGTGTAAATAGATGGAAGTCTGCTCCCATAGTGTTTTGTCAGTTTCTGAAGATATAAGCAGCTTTCGTGAGTTGTCTGCGGATTCAATAAAATCTACTCACATTGTTGCGGTAGATTTTTCTGTTGATGATATAGGAAAAAGTGTAACCGGTCATCTTGGCGTTCATAATGACCAGGAATTAGTTTCAGGCCCAGTTACGCCTTCTGCAAGGCTTGGAAGCGCAGAAAGTGATAAATGTCCTCATCAGGGGAATACTGTAACATCAGAAAAGTGTCTTGGCAAGTCTGCTACCTTTCCGTCTTCGACCAGGAATTCCCCATCTCCTTCAGCGTCTTTAGAAGGGAAGCAGCAGGAAGGACAGCCAAAGGATGAGGCTGCTGATATAACCTCTGGAATATCAAAGCAGAATGAAGATGCCAAATCTGTTACTCCATCCTACTTGAGATCTATATCTTTGCCTGTGAGTACGAATTTCACTTAACTTTGTCCAGACCTTACTTTTTTGTTATTGCTGTGCTTTTACTTTCCTTATAAGTTAACTGCTTGACGATACGTCAGGTTAATTTTCTGCTATACTCAGTCTGTCCCATTAAGGTTCAAAATCAAGGTAAAAATTGCCAACTTAATAGTACTTTGATTGAAAACTTTTTTTTTAATTATCCTTATAAAATTCTGAAAATTGCAATTGATTCTCCATTAATAATACTCATTAAATTTTTTTAGCTTTTCATAAGGGTAATCAAATTTTATGCAAATTCTTGGTCAAAGTGCAATGATGTTGACAGTTTTTGCTTCGACTTTGAAGGGGTAGGGGGTGGTTGGTGGAAAGAGGGGGGACTTTAAGTTTTTTTTTTTTTTTTTTTTGTCCTCTCTTATTGTAGGCTTCTCTCTCTCTTCCTTTTTGGGCCGGGGTTGAGAGGGAATGAGGGTGGATAGAAATGATACAAATTACTAAAGTAATGAAAATCCAAGAGGATGATTCATTATAACTACCAAGTTCCACATCTACCAGCGAAAGGAATTAAGTGACATTAAGTGAGTGCGAGTCTTGGCATTGGGGATACTTGACTATGATAGATTCTATGAAGAAGTATAAGACATGTACAAAATCATATACTCCATTTATCTTTTTTGTAGGTCAAATTTTACTCATTTGGGTGTCCAATTTGAAGGTTCACAGCCTCAAAATGGAAACTTCTTACTTCCTCCATCCCATAATATATGTTGCATTTGACTTGTCGGCATTTTAAGGAGTGTTCTTTACTTGTTTGTATAGTGATTCTACCATGACAAAAATGCACTTGGATTCTATCCTTGTTTAGAAACACGACATTTATTTTGGGACAATCTAAAAAGGAAAGTATGACATTTATTGCGAGACGGAGAGTAATGCTTTTCTTGTCATACTTACAACAACATTCCACTTACAATTTCACCCCTCTTACAATCCTTACCTCATTTCATACTAACAACACTAGATCCACTATCAATTGTATATACTTTTCCTTAAAAATAGTGGCCAAACCAAAGTGTGAACTGCCAAAAAAAGACCGAGTATATATGTATGTGTATATATTACCACTTTGTCTTTTTTAGAAGTTCACACTTTGTACCAGACATTGTTTTGAAGGAAAAATGTATAATATTGGTAGTGGAGTATGTGTTGTGATTATGGAAATTTAAGTAGGAATTGGAAGTGAGGTATGGTATTTGTTGATGAGTATGACAAGTGGGTCCCCTTGTGTAAAAAACATTACTCCCTTTGTCCCATAATAAATGTCGCACTTTCTTTTTGTAGTTCTTCCCAAAATAAAATGTCGCGTTTTTATATAAGGAAATAGTCTTGGTGCATTTTACCAATGTCCAAGTAACAAACATGTAAAGCACATTTTTAAAAAACGTTGACAAGTCAACTGCGACATTTATTATGGGATGGAGGGAGTATAATGTTTCCATTGTGGAGTGTGAAGCTTCAAGGACAACCTAAAATGGCAAAAAGTAAAGTTTCTAAAAGGCGGGAGGGAGTATATATATGGTCAGTCCTCAAGGGGAGCCTGGGCAACTGTTAATGGTCCAAGGTGGTTCGAAAACTATATGATATTTTCCCCCATATGTCGTGCCTTGGTACAGTTTGTTAAGCACGTGTTATTCTGGAATTATTTGTGTAGAGATATTTAGGTTTAAAGCCTAAGGCCTCATTAAGATTGATACACTATATATAAATGTTTAATAAGATACAAAATGCATATAAATTTTTGAATAATTTTATATTATATCATACCACTAAAATCGATAATACTTGGATAAAGTAAGTCTAGTAAAATAATTACTCCCTACCAAAATGAATGTCTCTTTTTCATTCAAAGGACATTCTACATTAGAAGAAATTAGCTTTGAAAATGTACTAAATCCTTGCTACACTCTTAAACCTTTTAGTATATCAAGTATATAATGAAGGATGAAAAATATTTTCGTAAAAAATCTTTTGAGGATAATGTTATTTAAAAAATAGACATTCATTTTGGGACAATTTTCAAAGAAATACAAATTCATTTGGGGCAGAGGGAGTATATAAAGGAATACTCACCCCATACCAAAATGAATGTCTTTATTTTTGTCCCATAATAAATGTCTATTTTTTTTAAATAACTTTGTCCCTAATTGTTTTTTACCATTTTCTCCCACATTTCATTTCATTATATGTTTGCAAAACTAGAAGATTAGAAGTGGACAAAAAAATAATATATATACAATCTTTTCCATTTAGTTTTACATTTTCAGAATGTCCCTTACGACATTTATTGAAGTCCATCTAAATATACAAAAGAAAAATTTATGTTCAACTGAAAAATGAAAATTATAAATAGTAGACTAAGATCGTGTATTACTAGTATCGAAAAAAGAATCATCAAAATCCATCCTTGTGAAGTGGAAGTTGAAAAAGAACAGATTGGAAGATACAAAGGACGTGATTATTAGCAACCAAAGTATGAAAAAAAGAAAGCGAAAACTACCGAAGAAAAGCTTGGAAGCTACTAAAAGACAAGATTATCTACAACCAAAGATGAAAAAACATACGAGGCCCTAGGATTTGAAACTATGATCTATGCACAAATAAATAGATATGAGGTCGTACACTTTGAGCCTATATCAAGACACAAATTTACCTGCTGTTATCCCTTGGTGGTGTAGCAGGATGAATTTGTCCTAGTTGGTCCCTAACTAACTTGGGCCCTGAGCGGTTGCCCACGCTCCCCTTTTGGGCGTATGTATTGCAGAATTTTAATTTTGCTGAGAGGAGGATCTACTGCTTCTGTTGTGGGAAAGAAGTTTTTACGACTATGATTTATTTACAAGTCACAATCTTCTAGTAGCATTTAAGTCAGTAACTTCAAGCGTCACTTGTGATTCTCTGAATCCCTTTTGAGGGGTAGATGTGGTACTTGGTGGTTATATTACGTGAGCGCCTTGGTTTCCATCATTTTGACAGCCTTAATCTTTGTACATGCTCGTCAACCCCCCACCCCCCCCTCCCCCCAAAAAAAAGTAGAGAAAAGAAAAAAAGAAAGTGAGAAGAAATAAAGAAAAAAAGAACTCAAGCTCTACTAGATAAACCGCCTTCTGCTGTTGTACTACTGCAAATCTGACCTTAAATTGTTAGGCTAACTTGATCTTTTGAAAATTAGAGCTGAAGTAGAATATTACTCCCTCTGTCCCAGAATGATAGTCCCCCCTATTTTCATGGGTTTTAGGAAGGAACTTTGAGTAATAATTAAGGCTACTTTTAATTATTCTAATGAAATTTTTGAAATTGTTCTTGATACACCATTATAAATACTATTAATATCAATTTTTAGATTCACGTTAACATAATTATAAGTAGCATTTATAAATGTTCAAAGTTCCCTCATAGTAACAACGAAAAAAGGTGGACTATCTTTCTGGGACGGAGGGAGTATAAAATAAACTTATTATTCTTGTACTACTCATTAGTCGGAGTGCTTCTTATAAAGCATAAATTATAGCTTAATGTCTGGAGAATGGAATTATCTAATAAGAGGATCTGTGCTAAGCAGAGTACGGGGGCACTCCAAATGGATATAGAATGTGGGAATGCAAATTATAATTGATAAATAAAATCTAGACATCTGTTTAAATATTTGGTGATTGGATGGTCAATATATCACTCCCTCCCTCCGTCCCCCACTGTTTTTGTTGTCAAATTGAATGAAAAATTTGAGCAATAATTTAGGTTAATTTGATTATCCTAATGAAAGTCTAATCCTTGTTATGCGTAGAGTTTCATTAGATAATGAAAGCAACCTAAAATTATTGTTCAAAGTTCACGTGAATTGAGAACTAAAAAAGTGGGAACACCATTCCGGGACAGAGTGAGCATTATTCTGGAAAAAAGTATGTAAATGGCCCATTTGACGGTACATATGCACGGGTGATGTGATACATTATTTGTTTTCCGGTGACCCTCTGGTGACTAACATTATAATCCTTCTTTTCTTCCCTCCATCACATTTCAATTTGTAGCAGAACCCAAGGAATCTGGTATCTGCCATGAAAGGTAGTCGTGAGAAACAGGGAACCGCCTCACCAATGAAGCTTACAGTGAAGTGGGCCCCAGATGTGTATGATCCAATTCCCACAGCCGTGTCCCACGTTGTAACAAACAAACCTCAAAGACACAACAAGAAGAATTCCAAGAACAAGCAGAAGGCAGCAGGTGGAGGTAAAAACTCGAAAGGAAGTAAGAGCAAAGACAAGAAACAAGGTGGTCGGAAACATGGTGGAAATTCCGACAGGGGTTTCGATATTTTATTGTGGGACTAGTTTTATTACGAAATCTGTCGCGAGCATTTTAGGCACCATCTCCCTGGTAGTTCTACATGATGTGTAAATAAATAACGGTTTCAAGGATTTTGTCGATTAAGTGAGTTTGCTTGTTACCCCGAAAAACTATGACAGGAAACGAAAAGGGAATGTTGACTAGTCAATCAGTGATGGTACCGCACACTATTTGTTTCTGAGATTTTTAAGGAGGTTGTGCAAGGCCTGTAGATATTGTCCGGATTACTACTACTGTTGTTTGTTTGCTGCTGCTGCTGCTGCTGCTGCTTTGAAGTTCCTATGGGAATTGCAGTGTTGTGTTGTTAAATTTGCAAGTATATTCTAAACATTTAATCTTTTTGGTAGACTTTTTTGCATTAGGGTCCAATAATTTTTTTTGGGAGCAAATTAGGGTCCAATAATTAATGAGTGTATTTTCGAAGCAATATTTCTTTTTCATAAACCTTGTTACATTTTCAATCGATGAGTTTTTTTACTGATCACTGATGATAGCCCTAACTTTTGGGGTCACGAAAATTGATCTCCCAATTTGATGTCTCAAGAACTTAGAATCACAAAACAACCAACAACACTGTTAAGACCAGAGCCGGGTTTGAATCCGGCCTAAACCTTTAGGCCTTGTTTGGCATGCGGGAATGATTATATGGGAATGGATATGCAATATCCAGGTATTTGTAATACAAGAATCAAGAGAATTAAACTTTCTCATTCTCATGTTTGGGTTATTCGTATGTCTAAGTTAAGGAATAGATATTTAATCACCATACCTATACCTATGTTTGGTTCAAATTAACTATTTAATGGGTGATGTTTTTCTTTTTTCTATATTTTTTTCTTTTATAATAGTTACAGGAACTCTTTTTTTTTAAATCAATTTATATGTCCTCAAACTTAAGCAAAGAAAAATCAAGATGACATTGGCACATGGATATGACCAATTAAATGAGTAATTATGTTTCACATTACATTGACGAAAATGGGAACCTGCAAGTACACATGGAATGCACGAAAATAAAGATTGAAATAACAAATTTTATAATGAAACAACTAACTTGTTGCCTTTCTGGAGTACAAATATTCTGGAGTGTGCTATGGAATTATTATAAAATAGGAGACTATCCAGACGAAGATAACTGAATTTTTTTAAGTTGTTAACAATTGAGAGAGAGAGAGTTTAAAAAACGATTAAGATAACGGGATTTGCTCTTTGGATAATTATCAATAAGTTTTCATGTATACTTCCCTTGGGAATGGGTATTAAAAACCCACAATTTATTGTGGAATCAGATTACGTTGATTAATGGGTATTTGATATCCATAGGAAACAAATACCCATTCCCTTTCCTAGCTTCATGTCAACAACAAACAAAGTTAAATATTACACGGGAATTAAATACCCATTCTTGAGCCCACGTTAGAGCACGTACCTTGCCCTTGGGGGCGTAAAGGAGTATTTATAGGTAAAGAGAGAGGATAAAGAGATAAGATCTCGGCATTAACCGCATCTGTCCTTGTTATGCCACGTGTCACGATCTTATTGGTTTGTCAGAAAAGGACACTGAAAAGTGGGAGGATATAAGTCAGAGTAAGGCTTGGTGGTCATGGCGCGTGGTTGTCGTCCCTATACCACGTTAACGTCCTTTTGGACTCATATGCCAGCTGTAAAGTGTTTGGAACGAAAATGGAAGGCCGCTAGCTAGAGCCCAACAACTTTATCCCGATCTTTCAAATTAGGGAGTCCGGAGTTATCACGATTAAAGATAAGGCTCGGGCTGAACAGTCCGCGAGGTCAAGCTTATCAAGAGCTCTCGGTCTCTGTCTCGAATTATTCCGGTTCTTTCGGGTTAACCGTCTTCTAGCCCGGTCCGGAGGGCTCGGGCTCATCGATCACGAACAAGAATAAAACAATGCCAATGAGTCTTTGATTCAGATGACACAAAGAGTCATACCTTTTCTTGAGAAAGTCAAGGTTCAATGGTATTTGAAACAAGGAAATGATAGGCTTACAAAGAAGTTTACAAAATGAAGGATACAAGATGTGGTGGCGCTATTTCATTGGCCACATTGATAGTGGACCCAACACACTCCAGTTAAAAAAACCAACACAATTATGACACCTCATTTTGTAGACCACATTTTCTAGCCATTTTTTGTAACTTTATTAGTTCACTTTTGAAATATTAAGTTGGAAAAAAAGAAGCAAATATCATGAGCCCAAAGCCATTGTAATTGGGAATACCTTTTCAACAATGAAACTGCAAAATACTCCCTCTGTCCCAGAAAGATAGTCTCATATTGACTTTTTACGGTCAACATAAATGAACTTTGACAAAACATTGATGTTGACCTACTCATTCTAATGAAATTCTAAAAATTGTGATCGTCAAATTATTAAGTGATTTATCAATAACAATTTTTAAAATTTCATTGTGATCATTACATTGACATCAATGCTTGGTCAAAGTTCATTTAAGTTGACCATAAAAAGTCAAAATGAGACTATCTTTCTGGGACATAGAGAGTAGGAAACATTAACCTTTTATTGCAGGTGCCTCTTCCACATAAACTTAGTACTTCAAATGTTACACGACTCATACTCAAAACTCAAAACATCATGAACCAATACAAATGTTCAGAAAACTCCTCACTCCTCAAGGGCTATGGAGAAAAAATGAAAATGGCTGATGAGAAATACAAAAACGATAACTGCGAAAAAGACGCAAACAAATTAAATAAAATCACAGTTCTAATATTCGCAAACGCACGCATGTCAACACTTGGGAAGATCAGAAGGCGGAGGAAGGAGCTTTTGATTAGGAAGTTTTCCATCTAACACAAGCCATGCCATCTTCAAACCCCAGCTCGTGTGTACCTCTAGATGGCAATGCATGAACCACACCCCTGTTCAAAAAACATACATAAACAACATCATCAGTATTGAAGAAAAAAATGTATAGCACATTTTCTTTTTAAATGTTTTTATGCGAATAATGTAAATTTTCATCAAATGTACCTGGATTGTCCGCTTGAAATCGGATAGCAACCCATCCACCAGAAGGCACACCAACGGTGTTCCTTTCAACAGGGTCAACAAGATTAAACTTCTTAGGGTCCTTGTTCGGGTCAAAGTTCCCAAACCCTTGACCAACGACGAAGAAATTGAAGCCATGGAGATGAAGAGGGTGGCTCTCAGCACCAAGGATGCTAGTATCTTGCATAACTAGTTCCACACTAGTATTATAAGGAAGAACCATAAGTTTTGTTCCGTTCCCCACAAAAGTATTATTTGGAGGATTACCTGTATAGTTAAACCAATTTAACGGATTAATTGGAAAATCAGGACTATAAACACCGTTCGATTGACCAGAATAGTGAGACTGGAGGAGGGCGATATTTGGTTGCACGAAGGAAATATTACTAATGGATGCTGCAAATCTTGTTCCGTTAGGTCCTTGGCAAGTTTGGTTTTTTGTCCCACAAGGTTTTGTTCCTAATCCTACGGTGAAAAAGAATTTCTTATCTATTTTTTGTGGGACATTTGCAGGGTATTGCGCACTTGCTAAGCTACGGAGGTTATTTGAAAATTTAGTAGCAAAAGAAGTGTCGTTTAGAGGCGGTAAAGTTGGTTTAAAGAGTGGAAGTTTCTTCATTGAAATTGTACTTGGTTCATATTCAAGAATTCCAGCTACTGTGGAATTGTCGAAAGTACCCTGGCCAGTGACGTACGGTCTAGCAGTCATGAAGAATATGGCATTTGGGGATTTTGGTTTGGTTTTGAGAAGAACATTGGTGGTTTGACCAGGGGCAATGAGAAGGGTATTTGTGTCAAATGGCTTGACGTAAACGGCATCAGCTTCGACAACAGTGAGAGTGTGGTTTGCTATGCTGAAGAAGAGCTCGTCATTGAGTGCTGCGTTGATGAACCGGAGAAGGTATATTTTACCGGGCTTAACCTTCAACTTGAATGTATCTGCAATGAAAAAATAAATTAATCGAGCTTTTTGTATTTTGAATCTTAAAAAAATAAATAAAAAATAGCCCTCCGTCCTGTAGTCTCATTTGACTTTTGATGGTCAATACAATGAACTTTGATCATAATATTTACAGTACCTTTGGCAGAGCAATTATAAAGAGGTCCAGGAAGACCATTGAAGGTATAGGCATCAGAGACATTTGGGCCTCCACCAGTTTGTGTAGCTTGGTTGATAATAGCCTCAGTATCAGCATTGAACCATTCACCTGCAAATCAAGTTTAGTATATTCAAAGTCAAGCGCTCGGGTCAACTCTCAAGTCAACTGGTGTAAGTATAGGTGTATGTATATATACCAAAGATGATGGGAACTTCTTTGTGGGGTTTAGGGAAGGGGTAAGGTACATGAAGCTTGGGGAGAATAATGAGAGGTCCATAAAGAGTTGATCTAAGCCAAGAAATATGTGCATGCCACCACAAAGTTCCCCTTTGTCCAACAATGGTGTAGTTGTAGACATAGCTTTGGCCTGTTTGAATTGGGCATTGTGTTACGTAAGCAGGCCCATCAGCCCATCCGCTACGCAGCTGACGAATTCCATGCCTGTTTCAAACCCGTAAACAAAAGTCAAAGAAGAAAGACCAAATACATACATACATACATACATACATACATATACACACACACACACACACACACACACACACAAGTCAGTGGCGGATCCATGATATTTTATGTGCGTGCACAGATAACCCTATAAGTATGAGTTCCAAATGTAGCACTTTGCCACTACATGTACTGAACTAGATATAATTTTTGATTTAGTGGGTGCACTGGCACCCATATACATGGCGTAGATCCGCCACTAATACCAGTTGCATATCATACATGCTATATAGCAATGAATTAATATCAAGACGTACCAATGGAGAGAAATGTTGTTTGGGACATGGTTGGTGACTTTGATAAGTAGGCGATCGCCTTCTCTAGCAACAACTTTTGGGCCAGGAAATTTTCCATTAACCGTCACCATGCTCTTTGTGTGGCATAGTCGTGTCACGTTCTGTAACTTTACCTGTAAAACAAATCATGTACCTAAAATATTAACAACAAAAACAGCACATATATACACACATATATAGGCAATATATATTTGATTGCATTTTGATGAAAACTGACAGACGCACGTTGAATTCGTAATGCCTCGTTATAGCAAGAGCTGGCTGAGGAAGGAGAACTAGTGCTATCAATGGAAACATAATTCCCATTAAAGCAATAACACCCATATCTCCTTTTGTTTTGTTTGTTGAAATAAAACCTTAAACTTTGCTACTGCTTGAACATAAGTTGATGAAGTTTGGATATATATAGGTTGTAAAAAAGAGGATGATATTGAAGAAATGGCTTCAAAGTATGTCTAGGGTTGGACCTACTACTGTAGTTGAGGAGCAACTATAGAGTATGGTCAAAGAAAATTTCATAATTTATAGCTATTCTTTGTTGCCAACTTAATATGACACTGGCACATTTTTGTTTCTTGAGCATCTCTTTCATATAAAGTAAATTACTTCTTTTTCGCGCCAAATAAGATTTTCGCTTAGCATTTTCGACCATACAAAAAAAAAAATAATCATATTTCTATAAGGAGAAACCATTATATGAATTTCGCACTTTCATAACGATTCAAGCAAGTAAAACTACACTTTCAAAACTTTGACAGATATGATAATTAAATCAGCTTAAAATTATTGCAAGTAAAACTACACTTTCACATGAATTTCAATGATGATAGACCATCAACAATACTATTAATAACAGGTTTTAGATTTTTTATTAGGATAATTAAATCAGCTTAAAATTATTGCTCAAAGTTCTTTCATAGTAATGGCAAAAAAAAGTGTGAAGCTTATTTTGGGACGGAGGGAGTATAAGATGGATATGATCTGTCAAGAAGAGTAGTTGGAGAAGCTGAGTTTGGTGGTTAATTTCCCATACAAGAAAAGGAAAGTTAGCAATCAAATGGACCTTTTTCAGCACTTTCCTCCCAAGCAAAGATGAAAGCTGCTGCCTTTTGCTCTTTGTTTTCTCCCTTCTTGTGACAAGTACGTGCGTTTTTTTTATTAGAATTGTTGACTAGCCACGGTTTGTGTAGTTTGAGTTTCCCTAAATGGATGTACTTCCTCATTTCCTATTTTGTCCCTCTCAAAATTAATGTTGTAAGTGCAGAACGTGGTGATACCACAAGTGCTGCCAACACTGTCCCAGTGATACCGACAGACTGTCTGAGATTATATTTGGATATTTGCTTCATAAATAATTGCTGTACTAACGTCTAGTATTTATGCAAGTTTTGTGTTTATTGTTTGTCCATTTCAGGTATATACTATGCTAAAATATTGCAAGGAAGTTAAATAAAGAGTTATGGATAAAAGAGGATTTTATCCATAAATATGTGGGATTTTCTCAACAACAAACACATGGGATTTGACCCATTCAAAAGGCTGAGTTGTTGATCAAGAAGGTACAAGGCGTGGATAGCAAGAAGGTACAAGTCGGGTATGCTTGGACTTGGGCACCAAGAATTAACTCCTACAAATATGGACATGTGGAGAAATTTATCCCCAACGCTCGGCCACTCCTCTCCACCACTCCACCACGTTTTTCAACAACAACCCAACCATATTTGTGTATTCCCCAAGTATTTCCAAGCCTATAAATAGCAAGGGAGGATGTGTTTGAAGATACAACACACATTCTCACACAAGAAAGGCTATACACTCCTTGGTTCCGATAAACCCCGTCTTCCCAATCTCCATTCTTATAATCTTTGATTGTAAGTTTGTCTTGGCTAGGATAGGGTCTCGTGTATAGACTTATTCGTTCCATTGAGCTTAGATTGTAATAGCTATAGGGAACTCTCGGCCTTGTACTTCAATTCATATTATTAGTAAAGGTCTCGCCTTTTGAGGCATCCCTCAAGATATATACATTTATAGATCTTGAGAAAAATAATTCTTGTGTGTTGGGTATGCCCACATATATCTCAGTTTTAATGTAATAGGTTTTATTAGATTTGATTGATCCATCACCTAAGTTTTATTTCATGGATTTTAGACCCACATGTAAGAAATAATTATACTTCATTTTTTAAGTTGTCCATTGTTATAGCATAGGCTCAGAAAAAGATTCAAGAAAAATCACTCAGTGAGTTTGAGCCGCGCATATGCGCCTCCTGCGCCACGCGCCATGCGCCTTTCTTCATTCGCGCCATGCGCCTTTCAGAGCGCGCGCACAAGGATTTATTCCTAGCTATGATACGCGCCTCTGCGCCCCTTGATTTAGCGCACACATAATGTGCGCCTCTTGGCTCAATGCGCCTCTTGGCTCAACGCACCTCAAAGTGTTTATTCAACACTCAGTGATTTATTGAAGATTCAAAGACTTGAAGAGAATTCAAATTACGCCAATGATCCAACGGTGGTTAAAAGATGCATATGCGCCTAATCTGTTGACACGTTTCCACAACGGTCACATTTATGTTGAGTGTCAAAGTGGCCATAATATATGCATGCTCTAATCAACGAGTGACAGCACATCTTATCCACATGGATCTCCAACGGCTAGTTTTTTGAAGTTCACTATAAATACTCCATAACTTCAACATTTTGAAGTTGCTGAGTTTTGCTAAGAATTTTAAGAATTTCTCTCTCAAAGCATTTGTTGAAGATTTGAAGATTGCCTTCGTTTTTCCAGAATTCCTCAAGAACATCTTCATACCTTCATCCTTAGCCCAGATCTTCAAGCTATAACACTTTAGTTTCATTGTGCTCTAAATCATAAAGATCTAAAGAGCCTTGATACTAAATTCACACACGCACCTCTTTAAGTTTGATCACTTAGATCCATCTTTTAGAGATACACCGGTTATTGTTTTGGATTTGTTCATTCATAGAATATTAGATCTTGAGTTAGTGTAGAAGCTCAAAAGTTGTAATTTGTAACACTCTCTCATAATATAAGATCTCCATTAGAAATCCAAGACTAACCATCTTGGTAGAGGACGTAGATCTTTCATTGATCGAACCTCTCCAAATAGCTTGTGTTATTATCTTGTCATTTACTTTCAAGTTATTATCTTCACTCACTATTTGCTTGTTTACTCATTGTAGATTGATTGATCTGAATTGTGTTGTGTTGTTAACTCATTTGCCTTAGTTCCTTATTTCACCCACTTTGAGCCAAAATACTTAGAGTGTGTGTGCGCCCCCTTTATCATACTTTGCGCCTATTTACATTACTAAATTCCGCTGTGCATTTCACTCACTCACTTAGGCGCATATCATAACGCTTACTTGATAAAGTGCGCATTTGCAATTGAGTTTATCAAGGGTACGAAAAGAATTTTAAAACAGCTATTCACCCCCCCTCTAGCTATTTTTCATACCCTTGTTGCCCTTTGGGACCAACATTGTGTGATTTTTCCGCTGCAAACTCTTTTCAGAATTTGTTTTCTGTTCGTGTGTGTTAAGTGTTGCCAGAAGTGATATCGTTGTAGTGACAATACCTTTGATACCACTTCCTTTCTGTCTTAAGCCATTGACTTGCTTTTTCAAATGTGATAATATTAGTTAAATAAGGAAACAATTTTAATGCAATTTTATCATATGATACAAAAGATGTACTGTTGGTGATTTTAGTGTCATCAACGATTTTATGTAATTGGATTTACTAGAGACCAATGCGATCTCATATTAGGCTCGGATATGAGTAAGGGAAAGTGTGGAGTACACACTCATTTTGAGTCAAATATGTTTTCGACCACGATAAAGAAGCAGGGGTCAAGGGGGCTGCGCCCCTTGCGGGGGTCCCGCTCCCAACAGAGCGGGCGGGGGTCGAGGGGAAGCCGCCCCTCGTGGGGCTCGGGGCAGCGCCCCGAAACCTAAACGGTATTGTTGATACTCCAAATAATTTACCGCCAGTTTTACCCGCCAAAAGGAATAGACACAGTCTGTTAATAAACATGACTGTTGGCTAACAATTGAGACTGTTAGAAACCAACAGTCATGACTGCTACTAAATGTAATCTGTTTATAAACAGATCATTGGCCTCAGTTAAACTAACGAAAAACCCTAACAATTCTCTGAGTTTTAATCTGCTTTCTTTGCCTAGAATCAGATTGTTTGATTGTCTTATCCCATATAAAGATTTCGTGTAACCCAGGTATTGAGGGGTGAAATACTTTATTCGGAAACTGATTTAATCACAATTCGATCAATTATCCAGGATTATCAATTACCCTAACCCCAATTTCTAACAATCGAATAAAGTATTCTGTGATAATCATGGGTGGAGGAAGTACTGTGAAGGAGATGACGACCAACTTCAGGAAGTTAGATAAGTTTGAAGGCTATGATTTCAGACGCTGGCAGAAGAAGATGCACTTCCTTCTGACAACATTGAAGGTGGTGTATGTTCTGTCTACCCACATGCCAGAACTATCGGAGGACGATAATTTGGAAGCAGTCAGAAGAAGGTCGAAGTGGGAGAACGATGACTACATCTGCAGAGGACATATATTGAATGGTATGTCTGACTCTCTCTTTGATATATATCAGAATGTTGAATCTGCAAAGGAGTTGTGGGATTCTCTTGAATCCAAGTACATGGCAGAGGATGCTTCGAGTAAGAAGTTCCTTGTAAGTAATTTCAATAATTACAAGATGGTCGAATCAAGGCCTGTCATGGAACAATTTAATGAACTCCTGAGAATCCTTGGACAGTTTACACAACATGGTTTGAAAATGGATGAGGCAATATCTGTTTCGAGTGTAATAGACAAGTTGCCTCCTTCCTGGAAGGATTTCAAACATAACTTGAAGCATGGTAAAAACGATCTGTCTTTGGTCCAACTTGGTAGTCACCTGCGCATAGAGGAATCTCTAAGGGCGCAAGAAAACGACAAGGGCAAAGGAAAGGAAGTTGCTGGACCCTCGGTGAATATGCTTGAGGAGGGTGGAAAGAAAAAGAACAACAATAAAAACAGAGGAAAGAAACGTGGTTCCAATAACAACGATGATTCTGGTCCCAACAAGAAGCCTAAAGTGGCATGTTGGAGGTGTGGCAAAACTGGTCACTTTAAGAGGGATTGTCGTAGTGGAAACAAGAAGGATGGCGCAAGCACTAGTGGTTCGGGGAAGGGGTCTAAGGACCATACCCAAGACCAAGGTCAGAATTTAGAACATATTTGGAATGGATTTATTAAATATTCCGTTTCACTAATTTCTGAAGCATTTTATGTGCAGGATGATGCAGTTGCGTGGTGGATTGATTCCGGTGCCACAACTCATGTTTGTAAAGATCATTGCTGGTTTAAGACATTTGAACCGGTGGAAGACGAATCTGTTCTCTACATGGCTGATGATCATTTTGCTCCTGTTCAAGGAAGAGGAAATGTGGTGCTGGAATTTAGTTCAGGAAAATCTGTTACTCTGTTTAATGTGTTGTATGTACCTAAACTTCGTAAGAATTTAATTTCGGGTCCTGTATTGAACAAGTGTGGATACAAACAAGTTTATGAGTCTGATAAGTATATCTTATCAAAGTCTGGTGTATTAGTAGGATTTGGTTATTATAACAATGTGATGTTTATGATGAATTTGAATAAAGTTCCTAATGATTCTAGTTCTGTTTATATAACTGATTCCAATGTTATTAATTCCTCATTATGGCATTCTCGTTTAGGACATGTGCACTATAAAAGAATGCTTGAAATCTCTAAAGATGGTTTGATTCCTGCTATTGATAATAATTCTGGAAAATGCAATACTTGCATGTTGACAAAAATCACTAGAAAACCTTTTAAAAGTATAACAAGGAAATCTGTAATACTTGAATTAATACATAGTGATTTATGTGATTTTCATGCGACTCCATCTTTAGGCAATAAGAAGTATATTATCACTTTTATAGATGATGCCTCTAGGTTTTGCTATGTTTATTTGCTGCATGCAAAAGATGAAGCCCTGGATAAATTTAAAAATTTTAAAACAGAAGTTGAATTACAACAAAATGGCTTGATTAAAACCTTACGCACAGATAGAGGTGGTGAATATTATGATCCTATATATTTTCAATCCGTAGGAATCATTCATGAAATTACGGCTCCTTATACACCACAACAAAATGGTGTGGCTGAAAAGAAAAATAGAACTCTTGAAGCTTCAATCATTTAGATCCTACTTCTTGAGATACACCGGTTTAGTCTAGGATTTGCTCTTCATAGATTAGATTTTGATTTGAGTTTTGATTCTATGTAATCTTGTAAAAGCTCCTCACATCAATATAAATCTTATTAGAAAATCCAAGACTAACCATCTTGGTAGAGGACGTAGATCTTTCTTCGATCGAACTTCTCCAAATAGCTTGTTCTTTATTCTCGCTATTTATTCCCTGCTTAATCATTTCTGAATTACTGCTTTGTTTGATCTTATCAGATTGCTATTATTGCTGCTGTGTTTGTTATTGCTTATTGACTTAGAATCATTTTTATCCATCATTTTAAGCCAAAACTTGGCGCGTGCGTTTTTACCTTCTGCGCAGTATACCATGCGCAGTTGCTGCTTAAATTTCCGCTGTGCATTTCACACTCTCTGCGCGCTATAAGCTTATTTGAGATCTGTGCGCATAAGCCATTGCTTTGTAAAAGGGTTTGAAAATAATTTTTAAAAACGCTATTCACCCCCCTCTAGCATTTTTCATACCCTTGTTGCCCCTTTGAGACCAACAGTTCCTAATAAAAGGAACAAGATTACCCCATATGAACTTTGGTATAAAAAACGACCCAACTTGACATTTTTGCGAGTTTGGGGGTGTAGGGCTGTAGTTAGACTTCCAGACCCTAAAAGGAAAAAACTAGGAGAAAAAGGTATTGATTGCATCCTTGTTGGATATGCTGAGCATTCCAAGGCATATAGGTTTTATGTTATAGAACCTAATGACTACATTTCTATTAACACAATTATAGAATCAAGAGATGCAATATTTAATGAGAATCGTTTCTCTTCAATACCTAAGCCAAAGGATATTATACAAAATTCGGGTGAATCTCAAAGGGATGATCATTCAAATGATGTACCAAATGAGACACCCGAACCACGGAAAAGCAAAAGAGCAAGAAAAGCTAAATCATATGGTGATGATTTTCAACTATATTTAGTTGAAGGATCAAGAGATCAGGTTGAATCTCAATACTCTTATTGTTATAATATAGAGGAGGATCCAAGAACCTATGATGAAGCTATAAAATCGCGAGATGCTGCTTTTTGGAAAGAAGCAATTGACGATGAGATTAGTTTTATTATGGAAAATAATACATGGGTCTTATCTGACTTACCACCAGACTGTAAACCTTTAGGGTGCAAATGGATCTTCAAAAAGAAGATGAAAGTCGATGGAACAATTGACAAGTTTAAAGCTCGATTGGTAATCCAAGGCTTTAGACAAAAGGAAGGGATCGACTACTTCGATACCTATGCACCAGTTGCTCGTATCACTACTATTAGATTGTTGATAGCTTTGGCAGCTATTCACAATCTATTGATCCATCAAATGGATGTCAAAACAGAATTTTTAAATGGTTATTTGGAAGAAGAAGTGTATATGAAGCAACCTGAAGGATTTGTTATGCCAGGTAATGAGCATAAGGTGTGTAAGTTAATTAAGTCATTATATGGGCTGAAACAAGCACCTAAACAGTGGCATCAAAAGTTTGATGAGGTTGTTTTGTCGAATGGTTTTGCATTAAATCAGTCAGACAAATGTGTATATAGCAAATTTGATGAATCCGGCAAAGGTGTAATCATCTGTCTATATGTAGATGACATGTTAATTTTTGGCACAGACCAAAATGTAGTTGATAAAACTAAAAAGATTTTGTCATCAAAATTCTCTATGAAGGACATGGGAGAAGCCGATGTAATTCTTGGCATAAAGATTAAACGATTGAACAGAGGAATTGCAATTACACAATCTCATTATATTGAGAAAATTCTCAAAAAGTTTAATTGTGATGATTGTTCTAAAGTCAGTACTCCTATGGATCCAGCTGAAAAAATTATGCCAAATACTGGTAGACCTGTATCACAGCTCGAATACTCAAAAGCCATTGGCAGTTTGATGTATGCTATGACGAGCACTCGACCTGATATTGCTTATGCAGTAGGAAGATTGAGCAGGTTCACTAGTAATCCTAGTAGACAGCATTGGCATGCTTTAACAAGGGTGTTCAAGTACTTAAAAGGTACTATGAATTACAGTTTATGTTATTCTAGACAACCTTCTATTTTAGAAGGTTACTCAGATGCTAGTTGGATCAACCAAGAAGATTCATCTTCTACTAGTGGCTAGGTGTTCTTGCTAGGAGGAGGGGCCATTTCATGGGCTTCCAAGAAGCAGACATGTATTACTCATTCTACTATGAAATCTGAGTTTTTAGCATTGGCTGCTGCTGGTAAAGAAGCAGAATGGCTACGAAACATGATATATGAGATTCCATTATGGCCAAAACCGATATCGCCAATATCTATCCATTGTGATAGTGCAGCCACATTGGCCAGGGCTTATAGTCAGATTTATAATGGCAAGTCTAGACACTTAGGTGTCAGACATAGTATGATTCGTGAATTGATCATGAATGGTGTGATTTCAGTTGAGTTTGTTCGGTCTCAACAAAATTTGTTGGAATAGAGGACCAACCGGGAACTAGCGATCGGAGCAAAAGGGAAGAAATTCGTCGGAGGGACTGACCTTCTGGGCGGCCGCCCAGGGTGATGGTGGGCGACCGCCCACTCCATCAGTTGGAACCTTCAGCCGGAACACAATTGTGGGCGACCGCCCAAGTGTCGGGGGCAGTCGGGGCTGAGTCGGTTTTTGGGCTAGATTTCGGGTTTCCTTGTCCGTCTAGGGTTAGGTTTTATTCTAGGTTGCCTATATAAGCAATGTTCCGCCCCCATACTCATTGTAACTCCATATTTACATATTATAGTGCAAGATCCTGGCTTGGTAGTGCCCCCAGACGTAGTCAAACATATTGACGAACTGGGTAAACAATTTCTGTGTCTTTTCTTGCTTTGATTTCTTGTGCTTTGTTTGTGTGCCTTTATTGTTCTTGTGGGTTTGCTTGGGTAGTGGAGGGCCATATCCACAACAACTGGTATCAAGAGCTTTGGTTGGACGATCAAAGGGGTTTATCAAGCAATCAAGAATGGGCAAGGATAAACAAGCGGTTGAGAAATTTGATGGTTCTGACTATGGGTTTTGGAGGATGCAAATAGAGGATCTCTTGTATAATAACGATCTCTATAAGCCTCTAACAGGAGTCAAACCGGAAAAAGAAAAGCAGGAAGATTGGGATCTCATGGATCGGAAAGCCTTAGGGGTGGTTCGATCTACTTTGTCGAAGTGGATCGCGAAGACTACCAGGAAGGCGAAAACCACCAAGGAGCTATTGGATTATCTTACTGAGAGATTTGAAACTCCATCTGCTGCAAATAAGGTTGATTTGATACGCAAGATGGGTAGTCTCAAGATGCAAGAGGGAGGATCCATAGCTAAACACATCGATGAGTTTATGGATATTATAGACTCATTGACTGCGTTGGAGATTACTTTCGGTGACGAGGTTCATGCGTGTTTATTGCTAGCATCCTTACCAAGGAGTTTGAGCGGAACGGTGACAGCGTTAAATGCTTCAGCGGGTAAGAACAAATTGAAGTATGATGATGTTAAGGACTTCCTCTTGGGCGAAGAGAATCGCATAAAGAAGTTGGGGACACCGTCTACTTCGGAATCGGTCTTGGCTACAACTAGTAGGGGAAGACCGGGTTCTAGAAATAAAGGGAGAACAGGGTCAAGGGAAAGTGTAATCGGGGGTGGGGATCAATATGAGGAGAACAAAGAAAGACCAAGGGTTGCCAGAGGATCGGTAGAGTGCTATCATTGTAAGGAGTTAGGACACTACAAGAGGGATTGTCCCATGCGAGGGGATAAATCGGCGAATGTGATAATCGAAGGTGACGATGTACTGATTCTGAGCGATAGTAGTGCGCTAGAATCATGGGTGCTGGATTCGGGGGCATCATTCCACTCATGCGGGCATGCAGGGGCGATGGAAAATTACCCTTCCGGTGATTTCGGTAAGGTTTATCTGGCGGATGGCGAGCCTTTGGAAATCAAGGGGAAGGGGGATATCAGAATAGGAGCATCGGATGGGAAGGTCCTACATCTACACGGGGTCAGTCACATTCAGGGTTTGAAAAAGAACCTGATTTCAGTTGGGCAGCTGGGTGAAGAAGGTTACACGGTAACTTTTAGCTGCAGGAACTGGGTTATTGCCAAGGAGGATCGTGAGGTCGCTCGGGGTAATAGGGAAGGAAGACTGTATTTGGCGGGAAACACCAAGGGTAGTATCGCGGTGGCGATGGCTAAGGGGGATACGGAATTATGGCACTGTCGATTGGGTCACATGAGTGAGAAGGGGGATCACACGGATTTGTGTGGATCGGCTCCGGTAACTTCTCGGGTTGGTGTGTCAAATTACATGACATTCATTGATGATTCGACAAGGAAGGTCCGGGATTACTTCTTAGAAGGGAAAGATGAATCTTTCAGGATGTATAATAAGTGGAAGGCCTTGGTGAAGAATCGGAGGGGACTCAAGGTTAAAAGCTTGATGTCTAATAATGGTGGAGAGTATGAGCTTCGGGAGTTCAAGGAATGCGGAGATGCGAATGTGATTTGCATGGATATTCCAAACTCGGGTGGGAGCGAGACGGTTCATGATGGCCAAGGTCAAGGGGTCACTGAAGATGAACCACATACTCTAGGACCGGATAAACCGTTGCGTGGATCTAACGGAGAGTGTAGATCGGAGGACAAGGCTCCAGGTTTCTCAAGCAAGGTGAAGTTGAAGCTGGGTATAGCTTCAACGGGGCTTCGAGAATAGGGGAGGAGGAAGGCACTACCATGATCGAGGTGAGCACTAGGAAGACACCAAAGATGAGTTGAAGAACGGATACGGGGCTTGTATATGCGGTTGATCTCTAGGTGGGAGATTGTTGGAATAGAGGACCAACCGGGAACTAGCGATCGGAGCAAAAAGGGAAGAAATTCGTCGGAGGGACTGACCTTCTGGGCGGCCGCCCAGGGTGATGGTGGGCGACCGCCCACTCCATCAGTTGGAACCTTCAGCCGGAACACAATTGTGGGCGACCGCCCATAGGCAAAGTGGGCGACCGCCCAAGTGTCGGGGGCAGTCGGGGCTGAGTCGGTTTTTGGGCCAGATTTCGGGTTTCCTTGTCAGTCTAGGGTTAGGTTTTATTCTAGGTTGCCTATATAAGCAATGTTCCGCCCCCATACTCATTGTAACTCCATATTTACATATTATAGTGCAAGATCCTGGCTTGGTAGTGCCCCCAGACGTAGTCAAACATATTGACGAACTGGGTAAACAATTTCTGTGTCTTTTCTTGCTTTGATTTCTTGTGCTTTGTTTGTGTGCCTTTATTGTTCTTGTGGGTTTGCTTGGGTAGTGGAGGGCCATATCCACAACAAAATTTAGCTGACCACTTGACGAAGGGGTTAGCTAGAGACTTAGTAAATAAGTCAGCAATAGGGATCGGATTAAAGTCCATCTAATCCTCTAGTTGTGAGATACCCAATTCCCTTCTAATACAACGTTAGAAGCCTGAATTCAATGTGGAAAGCTCACAGGTGGAGATTGGAGCACATGTAATTATGTTTCCCAAAGTATGTGTTCAAGACCTGCAAGTGATGGTTAGGTTGAAGAGTATCTTCTTAATAGTTCTTTTGAAAAATTGCAAATGCAGGTGCAAGATTAAAGGAACTACCTATGTGAACATGAAGTTTTGCCGCTTCAAGAAGCTAGGACTTGGCTTTCTATATGTTCATTAATGGATAGGGATACATGGCTTGTAATAGTGTCAGGAATAAACTTTAGAGTGTTGTAAGAAACTTATGTGTATAGTATCTTCAGGTATTCATATGAGTTGACAGGTTCAATCGTTGGGACACCCCGATTCTCGAATATTTAAAATGTGTATTGTACTACGATGAAAATTCAATCGCAAGACATTTTCATTTATGCATTCGTTTGTTTCGTTATGTTTGTTTCATATTTTATATGATTAGTAAATCGAGGATTACACTAAAATGGGGGGAAATGTTGGTGATTTTAGTGTCATCAACGATTTTATGTAATAGGATTTACTAGAGACCAATGCGATCTCATATTAGGCTCGGATATGAGTAAGGGAAAGTGTGGAGTACACACTCATTTTGAGTCAAATATGTTTTCGACCACGATAAAGAAGCAGGGGTCAAGGGGGCTGCGCCCCTTGCGGGGGTCCTGCTCCCAACAGAGCGGGCGGGGGTCGAGGGGAAGCCGCCCCTCGTGGGGCTCGGGGCAGCGCCCCGAAACCTAAACGGTATTGTTGATACTCCAAATAATTTACCGCCAGTTTTACCCGCCAAAAGGAATAGACACAGTCTGTTAATAAACATGACTGTTGGCTAACAATTGAGACTGTTAGAAACCAACAGTCATGACTGCTACTAAATGTAATCTGTTTATGAACAGATCATTGGCCTCAGTTAAACTAACGAAAAACCCTAACAATTCTCTGAGTTTTAATCTGATTTCTTTGCCTAGAATCAGATTGTTTGATTATCTTATCCCATATAAAGATTTCGTGTAACCCAGGCATTGAGGGGCGAAATACTTTATTCGGAAAGTGATTTAATCACAATTTGATCAATTATCCAGGATTATCAATTACCCTAACCCCAATTTCTAACATGTACAAACAAACAAATTAAGCACATTACTTACAATGTTTGACAAGTCAACTGCGATACTGATTTACGAGACAAATGGAATTTACTAATTTTTGGTCTACTACCGAAAGTTGAAGAGGAATAATGTGAGTTTGTTAACCGGAGAAGTTAGTAGTCACAATTTGTGTGGCTCAGATGTTTAACCGGGAAAATTGATTTGGGGTATGTTTGTGCACGTGTGTGGGGGTGGGTGTGGGGGGTAGGGGGTTGGGGGTGGGGGTTAATTGAATTGTACATTTAAAGGCAACAATTAGAAATGGAGGCTATTTTTGTTGGGGTGTTTTCTAAAGGTGGCAGTGGCAGCGAAGCAGAATTTGATTAGGTTCAATTTTATAATATACTCCTATTAGTACTAACTCTGTGCCAAGGCACGATTCGAAAATAACATTCATACAATGCCTATTTAAAACTTTTAGCACAAGTCATTGCTTATTTGTATCATGGAATCGCTTGATTATTACATTATTATCAGATTATGATTTTGTTTTTTCAAGAAAGAATACTCAACATAAATTTTGGGATCACTCGCCAACAAGAGAAATAGCAATAAGAGATACCAAAATAACACACGTACACAATCAAAGACAAAACACACAAAATTTCCGTGGTTCGGCTTAAAGCCTATTCCACCCAACAATAAATATATTAATATCTCGATATTACAAGAATGAAGAATCCCTCTCTCTCAACACTCTTGAATATCCTCACCAACGAATACAAGCACACAATTTCTCTCTCTAAATTATATTCCTATGCTAACTCTCTCTTCAGCTCTATCTAAAATAATCTAACTAGTGAAGCCTATTTATAATGGAGAGACACATTTTCCCCCCCTTCCAAACCGATATGAGATTACTATTCCTCTTCCTAACCGATGTGGGATATAGCAACCCTTTCCAAACCAAAATAGGATTTAGGTAATTTTGGTCAATTTCCCAACAAATCTCCCCTTGACCTAAATTCTCAAATTTCATCAATGCCTAAGAAACACACCCTTTTCTCAGTCTTCTTCTCCTTTTTGTCATCACAAAAAGATCTTCTACGTAAGGATTGTCCCTCTAAGCAGCAAATATTCCTTGCACTTTTACACCCTTGAAGAATCAAGCACTTTCCTTTATACACTTTGCATGTCTGTCTTCTTCCCACATATCGGTACCCACGGGATGTCAATACTCCTACTGAAAGCAAATTTGCAGCCGCACTAGGAACATACTTTACATTCAAAGCGGTTTTCACAGTCCCATCATGAAGCTTGAAGCATACACTCCCAACACCTTCAATATTCAATTTCTGTGCATTCCCAATTTTGATCTCTTCAAGTTGTCCCTCCGATCGCAAAGTGTCAAACATAGATCGATCCTTGCAAATATGCACTGAAGCAGCGGGATCTAACACACAATCAAACTTCTTTTCTTCAGTCGAATCAGAAACAACCACCGTCTCTATCAAAAGGAAATCTCCTCATCTCTATCAACTGTGTTTACATTCTCCCCGTCAGCCTTTTCTTTCCTTTTCTTTCCTTTGACACCACGCATACTCTTCAGGTCTTCACGAAATTGTGGACAACGCATCTTCATATGACCAGTCTCTCCGCAGTAGAAGCACTCAACATTACTCATGTCTCTATCCCCCCTAGATTGAGACCTTGCTCTCCCCTTTGTGCCACCACGATTATAAGTCCTTCCTCTTTCAGAACCCTCTGCAACTAGTACTCTGTCCCCATTGGAGAAGCTATCACTCCTCGACATCGTTTCATTATCCCTTATCGCTTTAACAACATCATCCAGTGTTAAAGTGCTCCTACCTGTCAACATCGCCTGCCTAAAAGACTTGTAAGACATAAGTGATGAAGCCAACAACATTAAAGCTTGCTCCTCATCTTTGATTATCTCTTCAACATTAGATAATCGACCTACTAGTTGACTGAAAGAATTTATATGGTCATGCAAACTACCACCTTCACCAAGCTTCAAACCATATAAATCCATCTTCAAGAACAAGTGATTTGTCAACGACTTTGACGCATAAATACTCGCAAGTTTCTCCCAAATACCCCTCGATGTTTTCTCTTTCAAAACACTATATTTAATTTCGGGAGCAAGTGCTAACCTGATTGTGCCCGAAGCCTTCTTCTGAATCTTCGCCCAATCCGCGTCTTCCATCCCTTCCGGCTTGTCCTCTTCCAAAGCTTCATCAAGACCCTGTTGAACTAACACATCTTGGATTGTCATCTGCCACACGGTGAAATCCATCCTTCCATAAAAAATTGGGACTTGATGATTCGATCCTCCAATATCCATATTCTCTAAAATATGAATTTTCCAAATCTGCTGCTGTTGTTCAGACACACTCCCGATTCTAAGGACCCCAAAATCCAATCTCTACCATTCATATTGAATACCTATGAGTCCCAAAGATGCTCGCCAAAAATCAAGAAGATCCAACGGTGCACTACACCTGTTTTACCACCGCTGCGCTAAATAAACCCGAGCATAAATTTGCTCTCTTGTTTTCCTTCTGATTTTGGATCTCTTCTGTCGATGCGACTTCCCCCTTCAACCAAGCTCTGATACCACTTTTTGGGATCGCTCACCAACAAGAGAAATCTCAAGAAGAGACACCAAAAACCCACACGCACACAATCAAAGACAAAACACACAAAATTTCCGTGGTTCGGATTAAAGCCTATTCCACCCAACAATAAATATATTAATCTCTCGATATTACAAGAATGAGGACTCCCTCCCTCTCAACACTCTTAAATATCCTCACCAACGCATACAAGGACACAATTTCTCTCTCTAAATTATATGCCTATGCTAATTCTCTCTTGAGTTCTATTTAAAAAAACATAACTAGTGAAGCCTATTTATAATGGGGAGGCACACTTTTTTCCCCCCTTCCAAACCGATATGGGATTACTATTCCTCTTCCTAACCGATGTGGGATATAGCAACCCTTTCCAAACCAAAATAGGATTTAGGTAATTTTGGTCAATTTCTCAACAATAAAAACCACACTACAGCCACAATATCCACATTTTGTTTAAGGGATTTCCGTAAGGGGAAAATAACTAAGTCAAGCAATGTACTGTACGTCCTATTTCATAAAAAGTAATGTACTATTTAGTGACAACATAATGTAATGTACTTTTAAGAGATTTTTCAAATAATGCAACACGTTAAATTTTAGTAACAAATCTATTAAAAATGTAACACCAGTTACTCATTTAACAAAACCCCATGATGCGGAAGCGTAACAAGAATAACTACACGAGTGAGACCCGGAGAACAAAGGAATTTTTACATGGACAAAACCCGAGAAATAAAACCAAAGGATCCAAATATCAGATACTTTGATAAAATATATTAAGAAACAAATTTGGATTACAATCTGAATGATGAAATGACTGATACTTATTCGCCTTTATATAGGCACTAGGAAATGTGAATACTATGAATCAAAATGTGAAAAGAAAATGAACAAAAAGTTGCTGGACTGTTCAAGTTCTGCTCCAAGTCTTCATGCACCTGAACATACATTATCCCCTTGTTTTCCTATCACCATCTCCATGGAATGTTCCACATCAGTCCCTCCCACTTGAGAAGAACTCTCCCTCGAGTTATCCAGAATGTCAGGATACATAGGCACATCGAAAGAAGGATGGAACATGGAAAGATCTGCCACATTGAAAGTCTTGGAAATACCCATATTAGTAGGGAGATCTACCACATAGGCATTATCATTGATGCGCTTAAGAACTTTGTAAGGACCGAATTTCTTTGGCTGCAACTTATGATACTTCCCGACTGGAAACCTTTCTCTACGCAAAAACACCATCACCTCGTCTCCCTCTTCAAACATAACCACACGACGATGCTTGTCAGCAGCAGCCTTGAACTTAGCATAGTCACCTCTAACTTTTTCTTCACTTCTGCCTGAATGGCTTGTGAATCCTTCACCATTTTACTTGCAGCCGCACTAAAACTTGGAGCATTAGGCAACTTCACCAAATCAATGGCATGACGGGGAGTTTGCACATAAATAATAGAGAAAGGAGATTTTCCCGTAGAACTGTGAACTGCATTATCAAATGCAAACTCCACTTGAGCAAGTGCGTAATCCCACTTTTTTGGATGCTCTCCACAGATGCAACAGATCAGATTTCCCAACGTCCTATTGAAAACTTAAGTCTGGCCATCTGTCAGAGGATGCGCTGTGCTACTGAATTTCAAAGAAGTGTCGAACATTTTCCACAGAGTAAAGTGGCTTAAGAACTTAGTATCCCTATCAGAAGTAATGGATAATGGTACCCCATGTAAATGAACGGCCTCGTGGAAAAACAAGCGAGCGATGTGTGAAGCATCTGAAGTCTTCAAACATGTGATAAAGTGTACCATTTTTGATAACTTGTCCACCACAACAAACACAGAATCCACCCCTCTTTGAGTTTTGGGAAGTCCTAGAACAAAATCCATGGACAAGTCCTCCCATATCCCATTGGGTACAGGAAAAGGAGTATATAACCCTGTGTTTTAAGATTGTCCCTTTGACACCTGATAAGTATAACATTTGCGCATAAACCTGCGCACATCTCTCTTCAACTGAGGACAGTAATAATGGGACTCAAGACTAGAAGTAGTCTTATCAATGCCCAAATGTCCGCTAAGACCTCCTCCATGCAAATCACGAATTAACTTCTCTCGTAAAGAAACACGAGGGATGCACAGGCAATTACCTTTAAAAAGATAACCGTCATAAATGTGAAAATCATTCTATGATGCCTTGGTCTTACACACAACCCATATTTCCTTGAAATCATCATCTCCTTCATACAAATCTTTGATAACTTCAAATCCCACAACCTCGCTTTGCATTGTAACTAGCAAGGTTGCCCTCCTACTCAATGCATCTGCCACTTTATTTTGCTGCCCAGATTTGTGCTTCAAAATAAAGGGAAATTGCTGCAGATACGCGACCCATCGAGCATGCATCTTGCTAATCTGCTTCTTACTATTAAGATACTTCAAGTCTGATGATCAGTGTATAACACAAACTGATTTGGAATCAAATAATGCTCCCAATGCCTTAAAGCTCGCACAACTGCATAAAATTCCTGCTCGTAAGTACACCATTTCTGACGTGCATCACTTCGCTTTTCGCTAAAGAAAGCCACCGTTCTTCCTTCTTGATACAACACTGCTCCTATCCCAACTGCACAAGCATCACATTCCACCACAAATAACTTTTCAAAACACGGTAAAGCTAGACATGGTGCAGTAGTGGCGGATCTACACCAAAATATTTGGTGTTGCCTCTTCTTTAAGAAAAAAAATAATAGCGCGAAGCTAATATTCAATACATTTACATACATAAATATAACAAGAAAGCGATAAAATAATTCACCAAAACTAGTGATAAATGTATATATTTTAAAAAAATATTGCAATAATACTCCTTCTGTCCCTAAATAAGTGTCCATTTTTTTTATAAAAAAATGTCCCAAAATAAGTGTTTTTTAACATAACTTTGTCCCTAAATGTTTTTTTTGGAAAAAAATTTCACCGGTTTCTTTATACGTGTAAAATTAAATGTATGGAATGGAGATCACAAGATTATATATGAATATTTGCTACCAAATTGTACAAAAAGTTGAGATTTTTAGTGTCCCTTGAAATGAAATTTGGACACTCATTTAGGGACAAAGGTAGTAGTAAAAAGGAAGTCGTTATTACTACTAATTCGGCCAATAAGAATAAGAGAAAAATCTTGTTACTAATCAAGCTCATAATATTGAGAAAAAAATAATTCAAATTAGGCTTATTAAGTTTTAATAAATGTGAAAAGCCACATTTAAAAGAATGAGAGGAAAGCTAGGAGTGTAGAGAAAAGAAAAAAAAAAGTCTACTAAAAGGGTTTGAACCTAGATACACTTGGATTCTTAGAAAAACAACTTAACCACCATACCACACAAGTTGTCTTGTTCAAGTCTAAGCTTCTTTATATAAAAATAAAATATATATATATATATATATATATATATATATATATATATATATATATATATATTTGGCATTGCTTGGGCAACATCAGGCACAATGCTGGGTCCGCCCATGTGGTACAGTAATCAGCTTTTCCTTGATTTCCTTGAAACTCTGTCGCTGTTCAGGACCCCAATGAAAATTTCTTTTCTTCAAGCAATCTGTTAACGGAGACACGAGTGAACTGAAATTTCGAATGAACCTTTAAGTGAAATAAATCAAAGTGATGCTCTGAGTGAAATATATCAAAGTAAAATCAACGTATGCAAGTCAATAAAGCCATTAGATGATTTGAATAAAGCACAAAGATAATGACATCAAAAGCTTGATCGTGCCATGAATGAAATTGGCTTTATAAAATATGACATGAGTGGTTATGTCATATCGAATATATGTTTTACTTGAAAGATGTTTATCTAATGTGACCCTTGTATATAACATTTTAAGAAGAGCTAATTAATTTGCATTAAGCAAGTTATGATATATGTTTTGGAAACTTTTGGAAAGGCCAATAACGACTATATCACGGAAAATATTCTAAACTAACACTTATAGATACATCCATACCGGAATTTAAGTCTATAGCTTTAGATAAATGTACTGAGAAAGCCGAGTGCCTATGCCAATTAATAGAAGATATTCCAAGAGACAAAATTTGTGTTAGCAATTGGTTGTATTGCTAGAGGTCAATCAATGATTGATAGGACACAAAGCATTATGTATAATGGTAGGTCTAGACATGTAAGTCGAAAACATAATACCATTGATAACTACTCTCAACTAATTTGACTATGTGAAGTCAAATGAAAAACGGATCCCTTAACCAAAAGGTTAGATCGAGAGTTAGTTGTAAATTGTGAGGATCAATACTTAGAACTTCTTGCATAACCAGGCGTATGTTCAAGGCCATGAATAAACATAGCTATGAGAAATGAAATATGTTAGGACATTACTTGTGTCAAGTATATGATCGGCTATTCAAAAAGAATATCGATTCAAGGACATCGCGTCTATCGACTTGCGAGTAGAGTAAAAATGCTTGTACGAGTGAAGATTCAAAGGGAATATCTCCACACCTATTGTATGCAAGTTTTTGTTTGCCGGACTTTATCACCTAACTCGTTCTCAATTTTCTTCATGTAGGGGATTGTTGGAAAAATGTGTTATATGTGAAGGAAATTGTACACATTTCTTTACAAGAATCGTTTATTATTGGACAAAGATTATTGTGGGTTCATATTCTACTCCATGAAAACATCGGAATGATATATTTATTTGTCCAATATGAAGGTTGGATGCTAAAAAATATTATTGCTCAAAATAAATGGATGAAAGTTAAAAATGTGAGTTTGTCTTACATGTGAAATGTATAAATGATGAGACAGATTTTATACCAATAATTCCTAGGATTTTATGAGCTTAAAACATAAATTTTATGTATTTTAGTTTAGTTTTATGTAATTTTGGGAAATTATATATTTTTGGGGCTTATTTATAATTCAGGAGTATTTTAGTGTTTCTATATTTTACCCGATGTAATTTATTATGAGTTAAAAAGAGATCCTAAAATATACAAAAGAAAGTCAATCGGGACGGAGATTGTGGATTAAATTGCTGCAGAAAGAGAGTAAGGCTGGAAGGGGCGGCCCAATCACCAGTTTCATCAAAGACGAGAACCAAGCCCAGAAAGTGAGGAAGACCAACAAGACGAGGCCCACACCAGCCGGCCCAACAAGGCAAGGCGACCCAGATCAGACCACAGCCCAGATCATGAAAGCGCATGTAGTACATGCGTTTTTGGCCAAAACACGCGAAGTCTATCTGCACGTCTGGTGGACTCGTGCTCACGAGTGGCACGACTCGGGCGAGTCAACACAAGTCGTGAAGGAAGGAGCAAAAACGCATGTACCAGGCGCGTTTTTTGGCGTTCCTGGCGAGTGGACGAGAAGGCGGGCGCGTGCGGACACCAAGGTTGAGAGTTAGGCGCGTGAAGGCGCGTGGCTTCGGCTTTTCAGCCCATTATTCATTATTTTCTTATTTCTTTTATTTCTTTTCCATTCCTTATGAGTTTAGGACTTGTTTTAGGCAATTAAAACTAGGTTTTCTTTTATTGTTTTTCATTCCAGACTTCTACAAAATTTTAGATCTAGGTTTTCTTTCTTTTTCCATAGAGTTTTCAAAGCTTTGGATAAGGAACTAAATCCAAGCTTTGGGTTTGATTTCTTGAACCCCTTTTTATCAATTTGAGGTATTTTTCTTTTCATATTTTAATTCTATTCATAATTTTACTTGTGCTTTTTCTAAAATTGATTGCTAGGGTTTATAGACTTGATCAACCTGTTTATCCTTGTCAATTGATTTATGCTAGAATTTTCTATGACTGTGCCAGTGTAGAAATTCATAAGTAGCATCTTTACGATTTATGCATGTGCCATGGTAATTTGTGAAGTGGGTAAAATTAGATGATTATCTGTGTGAAATAATCATAGAAAGCATTCTTGATCTTAGTTTCTTAAATCTTGAATCGATTAATATTGAGATCTAGACTGTGCCAGTTAGATTAATTTATTAATTAGGGTTTCTAGTGAGTGTGCCATTGCTAGTAACTATTCTGAAAGAAGAAACAGGGATTGAAATAGATCTCGTGATCAGGTGAATAAGGTAAAAAGTGAAAAGTGATATCAATGATAATTGAATAATTAGGTGGAGACGGAATCAAGTCTGAAGTGCTTTTTAATTATTGTTTTAGCTCATATTAGTTTAATTTATGTTTTTAGGATTTAATAATTAAACTTTTTCCCCAATCTTGTCAAGTGACAATTGCGTAAATAAATAACCGTTCTTCGTGGATCGATTCTGGACGTGCCCTAACTATATTTTTAGAACCTAGTCCAGGTTTAATTTTTAGGTGTGCGATTTAGCCTATCAAATTTTGGCGCCGTTGCCGTGGAACGGTGTTTATTTTTTTACGTTCTTATTTTATTTCTTGTTCTTAGTTAGTTTAGTTTAGTTAATTTAATTTTATTTTTAGTTAATTTTAATTTAGTTATTTGTTTTAGTGTGGTACCTTGTATGGTCCACACCTTTTCTACTGACAATCTGCTTAGAAGTCTTGAATTAGAAAACAGATGGCAGACCAGACATTGAGGTAGAAAACTGCCCCAAATTGGAGCAAGCAACCTCATGCAGTTCAGTTCCCCACTCTGCCTACTGGGGTTACATTTGAGTTGAAGCCGGGTTTGTTGAGCCAGTTACTGCACTTTACTGGGATGTACGGTGAAAACCCAAATCAAAATATATCCCAATTTGTGCAGATTTCTCAGAGTATGAAGCCAGTAGCACTTCCGATTGAGCATCTCCTCCTTAGAGCATTTTCTTTTACTCTGAAAGATGATGCTAGTACATGGTATTACCATCTGCCGCCTAACAGCATTACCACATGGCAGGAGATGAAGGAGGTTTTCTTAGATGAGTTTTTCCCACCGGATCAGATCAATGTCATGAAGCGGGATATCAGTAACATGGAGCAGAGGGTAGATGAGACCTTATATGAGTATTATAACCGGTTCCATAAGCTATGCAGGAGTCGCCCGTATCATGGATTTAATGATGAACAGTTGATTGTTTATTTCTATGGGGGATTGACGGTTCAGGATAAGCTCTAGGTGGATTCTTGCTGTGGGGGTAGTATTCTGAACAAGACGACTGAGGAGGCTAATGAGATAATTGATGAGTTAGCTAAGAGCACTCGGACACATGGCAGGAGGTCAAGTTTCAGATAGGTCAGTGTTGCGAATTCTAGTAGTGGTGTGACAAATAAACTTGAGACAGATGTAGAGGACCTTAAGGGGATGATGAAGCAATTGTTGATGGGTCCATCACAGAGTCAGCAGTATCATACTAATCAGTATCAGTACAGACCATCTTATGGGCAGTAGCAACAGTATCAAAGTAACCCTCCTAGACAGTCTACAGATAATATGATTCACTCCTTAGCACAATCGGTGAGCATGATGAATAGCAATTTCCAGCAGTATCAACAGAAGACCGATACGAGTATCAGTAATCTAGAGAGATAGATTGGTCAGATAGCTGATGCAGTTGGGAGATTAGAGGCTAGAGAGGCAGAGAAGGTATATTCTAGAACAGAACTGAACCCTAAGCAGAGTGCATGTGCCATGACTTTGCGCAGTGGTAAGGAGATTGAGAAGGAAGTTGTACCGGAGGAGCTAGTGATTGAGGTTGAGGAGGTTGTGCCTACTGAGAAAACCCCGGAAGAGGAGAATAAAGCTACACCAGAGCCCACAGTTTATGAGCCGGATGTTCCATTTCCTGAGGCATTGAAAAGATCGCGAGAACATGAGCCTGACAAGGCTATCTTTGACACTTTCAAAAGGCTTGAGGTAAACATCCCATTTTCAGACTTGTTGTAGACTGTCCCAAAATATGCTAAATTCTTGAAGGAGTTATGTACTTTGAAGAGGGATCAGAAAGCAAGGAGTCAGAAAAAGGTGAAAGTGAAAGAGCAAGTGTCTGCAGTCTATCATAAGAAAATGCCAAAGAAGTTTAGTGATCCAGGTATGTTTGTTATTCCTGTGTCTTTGGGTGATGATTCTGAGCATATAGCCATGCTTGACTTGGGTGCTTCAATCAATGTCATGCCTTATGCATTGTTTGAAAAGCTCAAGTTGGGACCCTTACAGGATACTAGGGTTGTTATTCAGTTAGCAGATAGATCTAATGCATACCCTAAGGGGAAGGTTGAGGATGTACTTGTCCGGGTTGGTAAGTTCATATTCCCTGTTGATTTTTATGTTTTGGAGATGGATACGGATCCTAAGGCTCCCATTTTGTTGGGGAGACCATTTATGTCTACGGCTCATACTAAACTAGATGTGTCTAATGGTTCATTGACTATGGAGTTTGATGGGGATTTAATGGAGTTCAATATTTTTGACTCCAAGAAAGACCCTGAGGATGTTCGTGATTTATGTTTCATGGATACAATTGAGCCAAAGGTAGAGGATGTGTCTAAGGTTAGTAGTGGGGATGATGAGGTGCATGATGATTTGGAGATACCAGCGGTAAAACATGGACCGAGAAAGGTGAAGAATCTTCTTGAGCACCGAAAGCATGCACTTGGAGGTGAGGAAGAAGTGATGATGGCTAGTGGTTCGATTGAGAAGAAAGGAGGTTTGGGCACGATGAACAAAACGACGAAGGGATTCATGGAAACAATTCGAGCTCAAATGGAGTGGAGTGTGCACTAATGAGGTGGCATTTATTCTCTTACGTTTAAACTGTCCTTATATTTTTATTCACTTTTACACACTGAGGACACTGTGTAGTTTAAGCGTGGGGGAAGGATTTGTAGTTGTATAGTATGCATTTTTCATTCTAGATAGTTAGTTTTTATTTTCAAAAAAAAAAAAAAGGAGAAAACATAAAATAAAAATAAAAATAAAAATAGAGAGGTTAAGTGAAAACCCGAAAGGGCGCTTAGGCAAAATGTGAGGTTTGAGTAATAAAATATCTTACATCCACCGGAGTGAAGACATAGGGGGGGGGTTTGGAGTTTTTGGGTAGGATATGCACTATTGGAGTAGGAGGTTCGGATTGTGGAGTTTAAGTTAGGAAATCCTCGTTCTTTTCTGGAGATATAAGGGGGTGTTGGTGTTTTGTTACGAGGTAAAGTTTTGTGTTATTTAAAAACCATACAAAAACTTTATTTTTATGAGGGAGAATGTAGTGTGAGATAAGCGTGGGGGAAATTTAGGACATTTTTAGTTCCCCTTGGCTTTGGAGTGGACATTTAGTTTGGATACCGTTTATTATGGTGTTGATATCGAGCTAATGTCATTTTTTTTGCTATTTCTTTGAGGAGTTATAAGGAGACGGAGTTTATACACTTCGATTTTATTTATTGATGTATGATTGGTGGTTTAGAGGAGACTAGGAATCATTTTTCTCCATGCTACGCTATTAGACCGGTGTTTAGAGGGGGGTTAGGATTTTACTCAGGGACGAGTAAAGGTCTAAGCGTGGGGGAATTTGATGAGACAGATTTATTTTATACCAACAATTCCTAGGATTTTATGAGCTTAAAAGATGAATTTCATGTATTTTAGTTTAGTTTTATGTAACATTGGGAAATTATATATTTTTGGGGCTTATTTATAATTCAGGATTATTTTAGTGTTTTAATATTTTACCCGATGTAATTTATTATGAGTTAAAAAGAGATCCTAAAATATACAAAAGAAAGTCAATCGGGACGGAGATTGTGGATTAAATTACTGCAGAAAGAGAGTAAGGCTGGAAGGGGCGTCCCAATCACTAGTTTCATCAAAGACCAGAACCAAGCCCAGCAAGTGAGGAAGACCAACAAGGCAAGGCGGCCCAGATCAGACCACAGCCCAGATCAAGAAAGCGCATGTAGTACATGCGTTTTTGGCCAAAACACACGAAGTCTATCTGCACGTCTGGTGGACTCGTGCTCATGAGTGGCACGACTCGGGCGAGTCAACACAAGTCGTGAAGGAAGGAGCAAAAACGCATGTACCAGGCGCGTTTTTTGGCGTTCCTGGCGAGTGGACGAGAAGGCGGCGCGTGCGGACTCCAAGGTTGAGAGTGAGGCGCGTGAAGGCGCGTGGCTTCGGCTTTTCAAGCCATTATTCATTATTTTCTTATTTCTTTTTATTTCTTTTCCATTCCTTATGAGTTTAGGACTTGTTTTAGGCAATTAAAACTAGGTTTTCTTTTATTGTTTTTCATTCCAGACTTCTACAAAATTTTAGATCTAGGTTTTCTTTCTTTCTTTTTCCATGGAGTTTTCAAAGCTTTGGATAAGGAACTAAATCCAAACTTTGGGTTTGATTTCTTGAACCCCTTTTTATCAATTTGAGGTATTTTTCTTTTCATCTTTTAATTCTATTCATAATTTTACTTGTGCTTTTTCTAAAATTGATTGCTAGGGTTTATAGACTTGATCAACCTGTTTATCCTTGTCAATTGATTTATGCTAGAATTTTCTATGCATGTGCCATGGTAATTTGTGAAGTGGGTAAAATTAGATGATTATCTGTGTGAAATAATCATAGAAAGCATTCTTGATCTTAGTTTCTTAAATCTTGAATCGATTAATATTGAGATCTAGACTGTGACAGTTAGATTAATTTATCAATTAGGGCTTCTAGTGAGTGTGCCATTGCATGTAACTATTCTAAAAGAAGAAACAGGGATTGAAATAGATCTCGTGATCAGGTGAATAGGGTAAAAAGTGAAAAGTGATATCAATGATAATTGAATAATTAGGTGGAGACGGAATCAAGTCTGAAGTGCTTTTTAATTATTGTTTTAGCTCATATTAGTTTAATTTATGTTTTTAGGATTTAATAATTAAACTTTTCCCCCAATCTTGTCAAGTGACAATTGCGTAAATAAATAACCGTTTTTCGTGGATCGATTCTGGACGTGCCCTAACTATATTTTTAGAACCTAGTCCAAGTTTAATTTGTAGGTGTGCGATTTAGCCTATCAATAAACTAGTTGATTTTTTTTCATTTATTATTAAATTTTAATTATGAGTTACATAACTTCTAGAATTTTAATTCAAGATTAATTTCTAAGAGTAACTAGGTTTAATATCCATTATTGATTTGTAAAAGTAACTTGCAAATAATTTGATTTCTAATTTAATTGTTGGATTAAATTGGTCATCAATTTTGAGATGTTGAGCAATATAATATGAAGAACCCACAACAATTGAAAACAACTTTTCTAGCAATTCTCTCTTTCTCCTTTTTGATTTTGTGTTTCTTCCATTGGCCTTCTTGAATAATTCTATTGGTGATCTAGTACAAACATAGTTCAAATCGCCGGAAGGCTCAAGTGCGGAGTTGCATCCGGTTGATCTGTTCTATCTTGAGAGACTTACGCTCGTTGAAACCTCAAGCTCTCGTTGGGAGGAGGTCACATTAGTCTTAAGGAGAGTGTGTCACACAAAGCTCGGATACAAAAGAAAAAGACGGTTATATTATTTCTTTCCACACTTTCATTTTTTGTTTTATAATTATAATTATGTTGTAATTGTGTTCCTTTCTATATATTTAAAAGATTTGCTTAACGATAAACAGTTAAGTTAAGATTATAGAAAAAAAGTTCTGAGATTGCAGAGTGTTGTGTAGGGACAGCCCTGCTAACATGCTTGCAACGCTCTGATGCAATCCAAATGTTCATAAAAAAGTTGCTTTGAAACTACAATACATTTTAATATATCTCATTAAATTGTTTGTTGGAAAAGTGTGTTGTGTGTGAAGGAAATTGTGCACATTTCCATGTAAGAATCGTTTGTCATTGGACAAAGATTATCGTGGGTTCATGTTCACTCCGTGAAAACATGAAAATGATATATTTATTGGTTCAATTTGAAGATTGAATGATAAAAAATATATAGCTCAAATAAATAAATGGATGGAAGTTAGAAATGTGAGTTTGTCTCACATGTGAAAAGTATGGAAAAACTAGTTGATAGTTTTTACCACTTATTGTTGAATTATAATTCAAGGAATTACAAAAAGTTAATAACAAATTGTAATTTCTAGAATTAAAATTTAAGATGAATTTTCAAGAGTAACTTCCAATGTTTAATATCCATTATTGATTTGAAAAAGTAACTCCAAATCAATTGATTTCTAATTTAATTGTTGGATTAAATTGGTCATCAAAATGTGGATTAATTGAAGAATTAATCCTTTGGGGAGTTTGAGCTATAAAGAGAAACCCACAAGTCATTTCTTGAAAAAAGAGAAAGGAGTTGAGAGAAAACACCAAAATGAAACACTTGTTCTAGCAATTCTTCCTTTCTTATTCTTGATCTTGTGCTTCTTCCATTGGCCTCCTTACATATTTCAATGGTGATATCGTCCAAGCATATTAGTTCATTTCGCTGGAAGGCTTAAGTGCGAAGTGGTTCCGGTTAATCCATTTTATCCTGGGAGACTAACGCCCGTGGAAACCTCAAGCACTCGTAGAGAGGAGGACGAATTAGTCTTTAGGAGAGTGTGTTCTCACACGACTCGGATACAAGAGATCAAAGACGGACAAACCCAACGAAGAGATCAAATACGGTTTTATCGTTTCGTTTCATGTTTTCATTCTTTCAATTTGTAATTGTAATTTCAATTATATTATAATCGTATTCCTTTCAATATTTACAAGATTTTATCCAACAATCTTAAGACTAATTCAGATCTTGTTGAGAAAGGATTACGATTATAGGACTCTTGTGGTGTGGTGGCTACGGGAGAAGATATTGAAAAGGGATGGAAAAATGATGGAAGAGAGGGCAAATTTCCAGCACTGTTTTTCTTTGACCATCTGTGGTAAAACTGAGTTTTCGTCTTCGTTAACCGTTGGATCAGGCTGAAACTTTTTGTACTTGTTCATGACTCATAGGAGAAGATTCTGAACGGTGGCGATTGGATTCTATAATGTGGAAATGAAGATAAAATTTTTGTAACAGAACAGTTTTGTGAATTAAAAAACAGTTTCTTTCCTTTTGTTTAATGAGTTTAAGCAAGATGGAAAGATTGATGCTCCGTGACATCAACTATATTTCAATGATTGTATAAACCAATGGTGGCTATGCCTCATGACATGGTTATACATCATGTGAATCATGTGATATGTCTCTTATGTTTCATTTCGTATGAATCATAATGAAGAAATTGAAAAGTTCATTGGAACTAAGAACGTTGAAAGATTAAGTCTTTAACGTTATGTTGACAACGATAATAGGTCTTCTTGAGAGAAGTTATTAAAACCTATAAGTTGTCAATAGCGTCACAATGATTAACATAATAGGGCTTCTTGAAAAGAAGTTGTTAAAACTTATTATTGTTAAAAGTGACAAAACAATAGAGCTTATTGAAAGAAGTTGTTGAATTCTATTGTGGTGAAGTCACAACAAAAGCTAAAACTATAGGGCTTCTTGGAAGAAGTTGTTAAAACCTAATAGTGGATGAGTGACTAATGTCACGAAGATAAAAATAATAATAGGACTTCTTTAAGGAAGTTGTTAAATCCTATTGCTATTGATGATGTGAAATGACACAAAATTTAGAAGAAAGACTTCTAAAAGAAATTGTGCATTTTGTGAATGAGAAAGTGAGTTTCTCTAATTTAGAGGTACTCCATGATGAGACCTTTAAACATTGAAATAATTAACCTTAATTGTTATTCCATCAAGGAATTAAGAGGTTATAATTATGAGTTGTTACAAGAAATAAATTGTGTTAATTAGCAATTTATTCTTGGTAAATTCTCTAATTAAGTTAGAGAATTGTATTTGTAACAACAAAGTTATGATTTGGTGTTTAATTGTTGAAAATTAAAGCCAATGTTTTGGAAAAGGCTCCTTGTGTGGAGATAATTTCCAACGAAATGTGGGTGTTCCAAATATTTTGGTCACCAATGTGAGAAGTTAGAAAATTCTGTTGGCCTCGACTTTAAGTGATGGCAACAAAAGATGTTCTACTTAACCGCCTTGAACTTAGTGAGTTTTTTAAGGAAAGGAAGATCCTACAAAGTTGGTGGAAATGAGACGGATGTTTAAGTCGTGAGTGTGGTTAAAGCATGTGAATTTCTTTTGTCGAAACTATATACTTAACGGATGGTCGAATTCGTTATATGATGTATATAGTACCAAGGAAAAAGACAAAAAAATTGTTGGAGTTTTGGACTATAAAAATAAAATCGAGAATGTTGGTGCAATGAAATTCATTGTAGGCCGTTTCTTGATTTTAAAATAGTAAACTCCATAAAGCGTAAAAAGTCAAATGAAAGAATTGAAATAGTCTTTCATAAAATCCATATCGAATGGATGGTGTTAAGTGAAATTTTCAAGTGACGGAAACAATTGAGAAATTACTATTCACTTGAAAAGATTTCAAGAAACAACTCAAACATAAATGAATTGAAATGAATGTTGAGATGCTTGCTATTCATCTTTGTGTTGGAAAAGAGAAGAGAGCTTCATATAAGAAGTTGTGTAACACTTCATGTGATGAAAGCAAATGTGGTGGACCATATTGAAATGCTTAAGACAAAGACAAAGTTTGTCAAACTTGGTCAAAAGTCAAACTTGTATAAAAAACCAAACTTGTTTGAAAAAGTTAAACATGTTCCTTGTGTCTTGAGAGACAAAGGTAGATGTCATCAAGGATGATATCATGATTTTTGAATGAAGGAATGGAAATTGTATCAACCGATGGGTTGAGTTGGTGATCAATAATGAGAATATGTCTCTTTAGTTGGATCACATTTTTCATTCAAAAATGAATTCAAACAAGATGTGAAATATGTGTTGAACTACATCATCATATGATAAGCATAGTGATATATTGTGATATGTATGGATTGTTCAAACACATGGTAATAATAACAATGTTATTGTTATTATTAATAAGCTTTATCTCATTGAATGGAGATGTTGAAAAACAATTTTAAAATGAGATAATAAGGATAAAACACTAATGAGTTAGTGTGTGTATAACATGTTCTTGTACACAAATTATCCACTTTGTAAACCACTATCAAATGGTGTTGATGCAAATAATGAAAGCATTATTGCTATATTTTAGGACTAACCCAAAGATGTGGGGGTGAGTCTACTTTGAAAAATAAATACCTATTGAATAGGTTACCCCAAGAAACAATGTAAATTCCATATGAAGTATGGAAACGTAGGCCTACGTACACTTGTGAATGTGGGGGGTGGTTCGCAAAGTAGAAAGTCCAACATCAACAAAATGGATATTTGGCTACAAGATGGTGAGTATGTAAACAATGAGTTTACATAATGGTTGTTATATATGATTCAATGACTTTGAATATATATATATATATATATATAAAACCAAAGAAAACGAGAATATATATATATATATATATATATATATATATATATATATATATATATATATATATAAATCAAGTATTGATGTCAAGTTCATGAAAATGAATAAATGATACTTTGAGTGAAATAGATCAAAGTGATGCTTTGAATGAAATAGATCAAAGTAAAACCTAGAATAAAGTGTGCAAGTTAGTAAAGTCACTAGATGACTTGAAACAAGCACAAAAAATAATGACATCAAAAGGTTGATTTTGTCATGAAAGAAAGTGGATTAATCAAATATGACATGAGTGGTTATGTCATAATGTTGATTAAATCTATCAAAAATATGTTGAACTTGAGAAAAGTTTAGCAAATGAGACCTTTGGATTTAAAATTTCAAGAAGAACTAATGAATTTGCATTAAGCAAATTAAAATATAATTCTTAGAAATTTTGAAAAGGTCACGAGATATGGGTTTAGCGGATACAATCCTTGAAGTGAAATTTTCTAAGAAATCTGATGGATAATTCTTGAGAAATTGACAATGATTATTTAGCAATGACTTAACCCCAATTTGCATGAGTCAATATCTATTGAAGAATAGAAGTGACATTGTTTCTCAAGTTGAACACTCGAGAATTATTGAAAGTCTAGTAAGTTGGAACACAAGTAATCCAAAATGTATAGTGAAAGTACTAAGGTACTTGAGATACAATCGAGATTACGGATTGAATTACACTAGACATCTATCGATAATTGAAGGATATAGCGATGCTATTTGGATATATGAAATCAAAGACTTAAGGTCTACGAGTGGCTTCGTATTCTTATTAGCGGAAGCGACTATATCATGGAAGTCTTCTAAATAAATAAGTTGTAAATAGATTCATAGCGGAATCTAAGTTTATAGCTTAAGATAAATGTGGTGAGAAACCCGAGAGGCTACACCAATTTATAGAAGATATCTCAAGGGATAAAGCTTGTGCTAGCAATTGGTTGTATTGCTAGAAGTCAATCGGTGATTGATTGAACACAAATCACTATGTATAATGGTATTTCTTGACAAATATGTCAAAGATGTAACACCATTAAGAAACTACTCTCAACTAATTTGGCTATGTGAAGTCAAATGAAAAACGGATCCGTTAACCAAATGGTTAGAACCGAGAGTTAGTTGTAAATTATGGAGGGGAATGAGACATAAAGCCTCTTAGAGTTGATCACAGCGGAAAACCCAATCTAGATGACTGGAGATCCCAAGAACTGGATTCAAAAGGGACCACCTAACTGTTAAAAGACTCGCGCGTCACTGTGGGGTCTAACCCCCAAGTCCATTCCTATTAGTGACATCCCGAAGGGACAAGGATAAGCAAAATGCTTTTAATGACTCTTACGCGTCGAGAAAGTCGAGCGGGGTAATACGGGTTACCTTTAAGAAGTCACTTATGTGAGAGAGAAGTGGGGCCGCTTCGAGGAGAATTGTGTGAGGCTCAATTCTTAGACCCTCTCGCAGAACCAGGCGTATGTTCAGGGCCATGAATGAACATAGCTATGAGAAATGAAATATGTTAGGACATTACTTGTGTCTAGTATATGATCGGCTACACAAAAAGCATATCGATTCAAGGACATCACGTCTATCGACTTGCGAGTAGGGTAAATATGCTAGTTCGAGCGGAGGTTCAATGGGCAACCCCACACCTTCGTATGCAAGTTTTTGTCTGCCAGACTTTATCACCAAGCTCGTCCTCAATTTCCTTCATGTGGGGGATTGTTGGAAAAGTGTGTTGTGTGTGAAGGAAATTGTGCACATTTCCATGTAAGAATCGTTTGTCATTGGACAAAGATTATCGTGGGTTCATGTTCACTCCGTGAAAACATGAAAATGATATATTTATTGGTTCAATTTGAAGATTGAATGATAAAAAATATATAGCTCAAATAAATAAATGGATGGAAGTTAGAAATGTGAGTTTGTCTCACATGTGAAAAGTATGGAAAAACTAGTTGATAGTTTTTACCACTTATTGTTGAATTATAATTCAAGGAATTACAAAAAGTTAATAACAAATTGTAATTTCTAGAATTAAAATTTAAGATGAATTTTCAAGAGTAACTTCCAATGTTTAATATCCATTATTGATTTGAAAAAGTAACTCCAAATCAATTGATTTCTAATTTAATTGTTGGATTAAATTGATCATCAAAATGTGGATTAATTAAAGAATTAATCCTTTGGGGAGTTTGAGCTATAAAGAGAAACCCACAAGTCATTTCTTGAAAAAAGAGAAAGGAGTTGAGAGACAACACACAAAATGAAACCTTGTTCTAGCAATTCTTCCTTTCTTATTCTTGATCTTGTGCTTCTTCCATTGGCCTCCTTACATATTTCAATGGTGATATCGTCCAAGCATATTAGTTCATTTCGCCGGAAGGCTTAAGTGCGAAGTGGTTCCGGTTAATTCGTTTTATCCTGGGAGACTAACGCCCGTGGAAACCTCAAGCACTCGTAGAGAGGAGGACGAATTAGTCTTAAGGAGAGTGTGTTCTCACACGACTCAGATACAAGAGATCAAAGACGGACAAACCCAACGAAGAGATCAAATACGGTTTTATCGTTTCTTTTCATGTTTTCATTCTTTCAATTTGTAATTGTAATTTCAATTATATTATAATCGTATTCCTTTCAATATTTACAAGATTTTATCCAACATTGTTTAGATAAATGAGGAGTAATTCAATCCGTAAAAGCCAGGAAGTTGGGAAAGTCCTTAGAGATAGAGGTTACAGATCCATAACTATTTGACTCAGTCTTGGTTTTACACTAATAGATGTGTAAAACCTCTTTTCATTAAGAGATTTTGTTTTATATTAAGGGATGAAAACAAATTTTACAACTAAAGCGAGTGTAAAACAAGTTTTTATCGCGATTTTCACTAATTATATTCATGTAAAGTATTTACGCAGTATTTAGAGACCGAGAAGCAATTGTTTATACAATATACCTGTACCAGCAGGGAGATTCCAAGCAATTGCTTATACATTGCTAGGCAGGTTCTTTAGCGGAAATACTGAGTTCACATATGGTCAGCCTTCCGAGATAATTAACTTATTTATATATGATCGGTAAAGAGTTTTAGCTCAAATTTCATTCACTATTGCCGGATGCAGATTGAATCGTATTCGGCCATTCCATCACACTAGACTATTGGTGGCTGCAGCGGTTCAAAAATCTATATCTTACGGTTTGGTCAAAGAGAACCGTCAAAATATAGTTATAGTTACTAAAAAAACAAAAAAAGTATCTTTCAAAATAAATAAATACTACCTCCGTCCCAGCTCAATGTGCACTTTTACTGTTTATGTGGTCAATTCATTCTAACTTTGACCATAATTTTGTGAAAATCTAAGTATTATTATGCAATTTTAAAGTGTTATTGTTTTATTGTTAGAAATAGTATCAATAACATTTTTTAAATTGAATAGAAATATATAGATTTTCATAAAATTAAGGTCAAAGTTCAGTTGAGTTGACCAAAAAAATCAAAGAGTGCACATTGAGTTGGGACGGATGTTAGTAAATAGAAGTAAATAAGTACTCTTGTTTTGGTCAGAGAACTATCAACATATGATAGATACCTCTCACCCGCTCCCTTTTACGGGACACGGTATCTCCGCGTAATGGGTCTTATAACTTGTTTGATAACCATTTAATTTTCTCTTTCTCATTTCTAGTCAAAAGAAAAAAAGAGGGAAATGAAATACATTTGACAACGGTTTCATTTTTGTTGCAAATAAATGAAGAACATAACATAACATGTCATTTTTTTTTTAAAAAAATATGCTTTATTGTTTATACAATATTTAAATTGCTTTAAGATTAATAATAATCAAAGAGCTCTAGCTCAAGTAAGTATCTGGTATCGATTTCTGTTAGAGAAATTTGCGTTAGCCTAATTATATGCCAAATTTAAAATTAATTCTTTATATAGAAATACAACACATTTTTTAAGACATACCCCCCGTCCCAGCAGAAGTGGCACTAGTGGTCAAACTGACTAAACATTGACCAATAATCTATATATAATATAATGATCCTAATGAAAATTTAAAAATTGTTATTGAAATATTATAAATGGTGATACGATAACACCTTTTAAATTTTCATTATGATCATAATATTATATTTAGATTGTTAGTCAAAGTTTAGTCAATTTGACCACTAGTGTCACTTCTGCTGGGTCGGAGGGAGTATATAACAAGCATGACGTATTATAAGACTGAGGTTGCGTTTGATAACATAAAGCACTTGATGCTTGATGCTTAATATGATATAGGCTAATTTGAAGGTATGATGAATGATTTAATTCTTTTATTCAACATGAATATGTCCAATATCCTCTTAATGTTTTGAGAATCAAAATCCTTACTTAATGAATGAGCGCAAAATCTTGGGAAAAACGCGTTTTTCCAAACGCTTAGGAAAAACGTGTTTTAAAAAAAACGCGGTGGCATTTTTGTAAATAATCAGAACTTCTCAACGGTTCTGGATGTAATTATAAAACCTTCTGGATATGATATTGATAGCTAGAACCTTTGAAAGTGATAGCCAGAAGAGTCATTTTTGTAAATAATCGGAACTTCTCAACGGTTCTGGATATCAATATAAAGCCTTCTGGATATGAGATTGATAGTCAGAACCTTTGAAAGTGATAGCCAGAAGGGTTTTGGATATCAATATAAAGCCTTATGGATATGAGATTGATAGCCAGAACCTTTGAAAGTGATAGCCAGAAGGGTCGTGGATATCAATATAAAGTCTTCTGGATATCAATATAAAGCCTTCTGGATATGAGATTGATAGTCAGAACCTTTGAAAGTGATAGCCAGAAGGTTTTGAAAAACACGTTTTTCCTAACCAGTAGGAAAAACGCGTTTTACAGGAGACCGACTCATGAATAAGAGCCTCTCTCAACACTCGACATCTAGCGGTCATTGTGATCAAATACATATTATCTCCAAATTTACCCTACATTATATTAAGGACTAAGCATAAATTGCTTGATGCGCCAAACGCAACCTGAATTGAATCATACTGCATATACAAATGCTCAACAGGGCATACTCTAAACCAGAAAAATCAGTGAGCTCGTATATGCAAGCTCCAAACAAAATCTTGCTTGTAAAACTTTTTAGAAAATAAAATTTAAAACAAAAATTTATGTGAGCAGTCTCATACATGAGACGGGTCTAGAGAGTAAATCTTATGGGCGGGGTGGGGTATGTTGGAGCATTTATCCCACATCGGGAATTAACTAGCCAAAACATGACTATATAAAGATCCAGGGCCACTCCTCCCATAGCCAATTGGTAAACACGTCTCATTTGTGAGACCGTCTCACACAAGACTTCTTTGTACATTAATACTATTATTGTACAATTACAATCAAATTATATTTTCTCATAAATAAAAGCAAAACTTGTAACGCCCATCCTTAATCTCGTTAAATATTCGACTTGCTTGTTAAATTCTTGACTAGCATATTTATATGCTATTTTATTTGAATTAATTATTTAATTGCTTTAGAAAATTAAGGTGGTTAAATGTTAAAGTTGAAAGTTTAGGGGCCTTTTTGTCAAAGTTAGAACTTGAGGGGCCTAGGGGTCATTTTCGGAAGTTCCATGTATATCAAGTTGTTGCTTTCTTTGAGAAAGCTTATTTTCTCAAACTTTCTCGTACACTCTCTCTGGTTCTTAAAAGCTAAGTTAGGATTCTCCCTATTCTCAACTCCTCGCGATTAATTAGTCCTTTGTTCGTGATTCCGGTCCCGGATAAATATTCGTGGCGCTGAATAGAGCGTTTTCTGCCGAACAGAAATTAATTTGGGTCAACTTGATTTCGGACTAGGTAAGTTATTGACTCCCCCTTACTTGTAATAACATGCATATATGTTATTCCCGCTACTTGTTCTTGTTAAAATTGTGTTTTGAGCAATTTTTGTGATACTTGTAATTTGGGACGAAGGGAGTATAAATATACTGCCTACGAATGAAACTTGAAAAAGTGTTTCAAATGGGTTAACTTCTTGGGTTGTGAAAAGATTAGTAGGAAAATTATACTCCTATTCGTGAGACGGTAAAATAGTAACTTGATTTAAATATTATTAGAAAAATTGTACCATTATTTGTGGTACGGGAAAATGAATGGAAGTATCCCTAAATATTTATAGTAGTATATTAGAAAATTGTACTTATACTTTTGGGGACGGTGAAATATTAAATAGGAATAAAAGGAAATTGTCCTATTATTTATGGGACGGTAAAAGAAATGAATTGGGCTTGAAATAGGAGTTCTAAACTTGTTAGTATACTCCTGAGAATGTTAGGAGTGTTAGTTAAATGTTACTCCTACGCTTGGGACGGAGAATTGTTAAGTTTGAACTCAGGGGAAAACTACCAAATTGTACCGAGCACGGTCGTGCGCCTTTATTTGGCACGGTCGTGCCAAATATCACCTTTAGGCAAATTTCCTCGACAGTGTTAGCACGGTCGTGCCGAAAATGAGTTTTGTGTGAAAACCTAGCACGGTCGTGTCACTTTTGCACGCACGGTCGTGCCAAGTGGAAATTCTGATTTTCCTTCTTGAATTGTTTCCTCCATAACTTTCTATAGGAGAGTCGAAATCAAGATCCGAAAGAAGCTGAATAAGCTAGACATAGAGAGCTATTCAAAGCACATTCTAATTACCTAATGAGATTTTGGGTTTTTGTCTAGGGAACATAGATAGGTGTTTTGAGACATTGAATTGATTAAGTATAAGAATAAGAATTCTTTATTGTGTCTTGAAATCAAGGTTTGTGCACCTTTGGGGCATTAAAACAATAACTTGAGATTGAATACCCTATGTAGGGGATTATGAACTTATAAGTATGAGTTGTATAGCATTGACTTAATTTGAACTCGAAGTATTCTTGGTCTAGGTTTAGGGTACTACCCTAGATGGCCTAGATGAGTGTTGTAGAACACTCTAGTACTGAAAAATAGTCCCTTTGTGATCAATGAAATGTGGACTTGAATCATAATTAAATGATAACTTGGGTATAAGAGTAGTAACTCTCTTTTATGTGTCTTGAAGTTAATGTTTGTGTACCTTAGGGGCACCAACTAATGTCTTGAATATCCTAAGAAAAGGATTTGAAAACTTGTACGAGTAAGATGTATAATTCATCTTCTGAACTTGAACTTGAGTGTAAGAGTAAGGACTCTTCTACGTGTCTTGAATCTAAAGATTGTACAACTTAAGGGCATTAAATCTATGCCTTGAACTTGAATATCCTAGGAATAGGATCGTGAACTTGATTGGGAGATGTATAGCTCATCTTCTTAATTAAAACGTGAATATAAGATGAATAAATCTTTTACTTGTCTTAAATAACCAAAGAGTTGGATTGATAACTTAAGTATAAGTTAATTAACTCTTGTACATGTTTAACCATCCAAGAAAATGGATTGAGAACTTGCATACAAGATGATAAAATCTTGTAAAAGTCTTGACTGTCTTGATTGTCTTGAAAGTCTTGAATATCTTGAAACCATTACATGAGTATGGTAATAAACTTGAAAGATTCTTGATGTGTATATGCAAATCTTGCATGTAGCTACTTGATAGAATGTAGCTTCTTGATTATTTGATACATGACATGAATAACCAAAGAATTGGGTTATGAAACTAGTTAGAGAATGATTAACTCTACTGTATACCTGAACTTGATACGTGTATATTGGAAGTGCTATAGATAAGCACTAAAGTGTAAATGATTTAGTTTTTAATCGTGTATATACTCAATGAAGTATATAAAATATAAAGAAGATATCTTGTCTTGAAATGAGTTCCTAAAGAAAATAAGGACTAGTGTAATATGAAGACCATTCATATAATCGTGAATACTACGATTTAAATTAATAAGAATGGTGATAGAACACAATATGTGTTAGAAAATGTATTCGATTATTAACGATACATATACGTGAAGTATGACTGTGTCTAGGTACAATGTGACCTATTCTACTACGTGTTTAGAGTATAATGTATTGAGCTCTATTTGATAGTAAGGGTATCGTGGTAGACACTTTAATGTGTTAAACGTGATATGAATATGTACGTGGAAACTTGGCATGTGACAAAGTGATATACCCTACTACTTGACTGAAGTCTGTTATTAATGGACTCTTACTTGGATTGATCGTGTTACATGGACACCTTATGTGCCATTGTTATCTTGGTTTGTATTCGCAATAATTGCGTACGTGTACTTGTATTCTCGTGAGCACATGATACATGACTACATGGTGCATATTCTCGTGAGCACATGATACATGACTACATGGTGCATATTCTCGTGAGCACATGATACATGATGACATGGTGCATAAAGACTGGTCCACTAATATGGGACTTAGTTCTATTCTCGTAGTTCAAGTAAACATCTACTTGTGCATTCTTGTGTGAGTCCAGCTGGTTCTCCTTGCTTGTTCGAAAATATATAGGTTCACGCTTGTCGCGAGAGCCGGGGCTTAAGTGACAATCGGGTCCCTATGTATTTCCGCCTGACCCCTTACTACCGGCCATAGTAAGGGCATAGCTTCCTTGGTTGGAGCAATAAGCCTGACTTAAGTGAATGCTAAACTCCTGTCTTGAACACCTCGTGGATCTTGTTCTTGTGGATGATACTGGTTACCAGGTCTTCTTATATACTGCACATCAGTTTCTTGTTCTTGTTCTTGGTTGTCCTCAGCTAGAAAAGCATCGACAACAAATGGTATTCTTGGGAGGAATAAGGAAGGATTCAGGTAAAAATGCGTGATAGGCCTATGTGCTTCTTGGTGAGTTGGTCTAGCCTCTCACACTACTTGACTACTTGTTACCTGATCATATCTTGAGCTTGATTACTTGTTGAGTTGGCTTAGCCTCTCCTATAGTTGTTACTTGATGATACTTGATATATGTTTAGTTGAGTATCTATTTGTATTGCATGATAACATGACATATAGTTGCATGTTAATAGCTTACTGAGATTTATCTCACCTTTTATTTGTTTAATTGTTTCCCCCCCAGGAAAGCAGGGGATAGTACGCAGTGAGGCTCGACTTAGCTGGGAACTTACTCAGCAGGATATTCTTGTTCGAAGTTAGTGTCCTTTTATATTTTGGTAAGGACGATCTTGTGTGAGTTAATAAACTCTGGGCTTGTATTGGGGTAGTAATTGTTGTCCCTAGACAGTTCTTGATGCCAGCTTATTTGCTAGGCATGTCTTCCGCTGTATGTAACCTTGTTTGGTTTTAATTTTCTTGGTCTAGAACTCGTGTGAGCTATCTTAGCTCCCTACTCTTGAGTATATATATCATGTCAGTTTTGTTTTTAACAGGTATTGTTCCTGTTTCCCGTTAGTTTCTTGTTTCTTGTTAGTTACGCGCACCAGGTTCGAGGTTCTATTAGGGAATCCCGGGACTTGGGGCGTGTCAAAACTTATTACGAAAGAGATAAAATAATAAAGCGGGACATTAATTCACAATCGGATGACATGAGTATTTTAGTAGAGTGAGACGAAGAGATTAGATAATGAAAAAGTAGTTGCACTATCATAATCAAGATCAAAATTTGATTAACAGAAAACCCTTCAGAAATAGTTAACTGATGCCATATTTTCCCTCAATCCCAGATGATAGTTCCACACTATATTTGATGGTATGAATGAATTTTAATCAATAATTTATAAAAAATTAATTGTATTAATGCAATTTTAAACATTGTTACTGATAGTATTATTGATTATATGCTTCGATAATAAAAATTAAAGTTTAATTAGTTTCTTACATTATTGGTCTCACATTAACCAACAAAATCAAAATGAGATTATAACAAATCATGAGGTAGGAGATTCAAACCGCTATAATTATTTTATTCAACAATCCATGTACTGTAGATGCTAACGTTGGATAGCGTTGGACACAGACGTGGAATCTTCAGCGTCCTCCCACAGTGCAGTACAGGAGATAGATTTTGTCAATAATTATATATATATACATAACATCATCACTATGTTTACATTTCCTGATAGCAAAAATATGGCAGTTTACCTGAAAAAATATGCGTTAATTCTGATCCTCTTAATCAGCCATTTCAGAGTTTTCTCAATGGAAAGTAGTCCGGTCTCACCTCTACATATCTTTTTGAGCTTCAGGGGCACAGACACAAGGGAGAATTTTACTTCTCTCCTACACGATGCATTGGTTCGTGCAGGATTTAACGTGTTCATGGATGATGAAAGTATACGTACGGGACAGAATATTGACTTGATGATAGAAGAGGCAATAAATAACTCTATGGGCGCGGTCATAATATTCTCAAAAGATTTTGCAGCTTCAGAATGGTGTCTTGATGAACTTGTTCTCATACTTGAACGTAGGAGGCGAATGGGCTCTGGCTTTGTACTCCAACCTATTTATGTTAACGGGGTGCAACCCGATGATGTCCAGGAACTAAGTGGAAGTTACGGCGAAGCGCTTGGTAAGCATAAAAAGTGGTACTCCTTTTGGAAAAGGAACAAGATCAAAGTGTGGAGTGCAGCCCTTAAAGAAGTTGGAGGGTATAAAGGAAGGATTTTAAGCGGGTAATTAATTGATTCTTTTTCATCATTAACATCTTAAACAAATATATAGTTAAAACTAGCATCTTTCTCAAAACCCTAATTTATGAAGCATGCATCTTAAAAAACATTCTATATGAAGTTATGAAAGATCAGTTTTTTCAAAACTATGAAAAATCAAGTTTTCCAACATTCATACAATCATGTCTCTTGTTCTGATGCAATAGAAACTGTTTTATAAAAAGCAATAGAAAAAACTGGTTTTGACTTGCTCCATGTATATTTCCTGGTGCTGGATGTTTTAAAGATGGACTCTGAATTACAGATTGACATTATTGTTGAGCAGTTATCCCACATCATGAATTGACTAGCCTTTTTTTCAATATATAAAGATTCAAGGATATTCCTCACATAGCCAAATGATTTTTAAGATGAAATCACATAGTTTATGTCCGAGCCCAAAACTAGGCTAGTTTTAGTTTTACGATGGAACACAAGACATTATCAATTAATTTTTGTGTTTGATCATGTTCGGTTCGCAGGAAGTGGGGAAAATTTATAAATCAAATTGTCGAAGAGATTCAACAAGAATTTACAGCGTTAGGGGTTAGAGTGAATCCCCGCCCACACGCTGATCATGCCACGAGAATAGATGATGCATGTGGCTTGCATAATACTCCCATGACAACAAATGAACTAATTGCAATTTTCACAGACTTCATGTATCAGTGTAGGGGGCTGTTGGATATTATCATGGCTAGCTCCTTTATACCACAGCAATGCAATCTGCTTGTAGAGCCAAAGCCACCAGAAAAACCTACAAAAAATAAGACCAATTTGGAGCTTAAAATAGGTTCTGATGGCGCATGGGGCGAGTATGGTATTTTGGGGTGTGTAATTATTGTATTTGTTTCTTCAATCATGCTGTTTTTTGGTAGAGATTTATATGACAGTTTGTTAGGTGGATAGAACTCTAATATGAATTTCGATATGTAATTGGTTTATACTTGTTTATTAAATTACCTTATTATTATTGTTGTGATTTTCTTAACTATGTGACAGATGATATAAGATTGTTGTTTTGGTCAAATTTTGTAATTCAACTTTAGGAAATGAAATTGAGTACAATGGAATGAAATTGCAAAGTGATTTTCTTAATTATGACATGAGCAATGCTAGGGGCACAAAATAGGCTCACAAAATGAGGTGGCGATATTTTATTGGTTGCATCGATAATGGACCCGCCACACTCTACTTAAAAACACCAATAAAATCATTACACCTAAGATTATGTGAGCAGGATTTTATGACTTTTTTTGTGCCTTTAGTATTATTCTTATGACTTTTTTGTGATCCTTTTGTGCTATGTATACACTTAGGGAATTTGTTTTGCTTTATCTCCCCTAACACACAATGCTTAAAAAAACTTAAGATCCTACAAATGTTCACAGAGATGTTGAAGACTTTCCTTTCAACATTCACAATCTAGAAAGCTCGGACTCCATGTATATTATCTGGAACTCTCTGAGTTAATGCGGGATGTAAATTATGTACACTTATCCTACAAACTAAAAGAAAGATGGGAATCAATATTGTTTTATCAATAAGCGGTTCGTGCAACAAGATAAAAGAGTCTCATATACTCTTTCAATCTCCTCCTATTTCTGACATTCTGTCAACACAATATTCATAACACCTGATTGAACATCCAACACTTCAACTTAGCAAAGAAAAAACACATATCCAACTTCAGTTAATTACAGACCCAATATGTAAAAGTTTTTCAAAAGAAACATAATCAACCATTATACGCAGAATATTCAACTCCAGCTCCCTACTCTGATTGCACTTGTGTTTCTGCTGAGCATCTCCCCAGGAATTGTCAACTCCAGCTCCTCCAGTTGCAGTTTCAGCAACCTAGCTGATTGTCGATAGTAGCTCCTTCTGATTCAGTAGTTGCATGGTCTCCCTCTTTTTGACCAAAAGTGTCCATCATGATGGTGTAAATGGAGGCACGGATGTTACGCAGTGACATCAAATGAGCCTCAGCTCCCAAAATTTCTGCATCTAGAGCTCGTACCTGGAGAGCCAATGGATGTGCCATGGAGAATGAGGGCGGAGATGTGCTGACATTTGTCCCAACGTTTGGTGAAACATCACCCAAGACATCTGAGTTGGGATGGAATATCGTAATTGGAGAAGCAGGAGCGGTAGAAAGAGGACTAGGACGTTCTTTTGTCGCAAAAAGCTTTTTCAAAAAGCAAAAAGAGAGAAAAGAGAAGACAAAAGTGTATTATTTTCCAACACAAAAAAAAAAAAAAAAAATCTGACTGCTGTAAGACCCAAATGAAATAGGACAACACACAAAACCTAATTTGTAACGATGCTTCAGATACGATTATTCAGAAACACATTCTAAATATCGTAGTATTCTTTTGCGAAAAATGCTGAAACATGAATCCAAAAACGCGAAGTACTATTGTAGATTCCACATCTTAACAGATTAGTAAACATGACATGGGACACAAACATAACTAATCAGCTGCCATAACACAATTTCAGTTGGAGCATGTATCCCACATCGGGAATAACCTAGCTAAGCCTTGACTATATAAAGATTCAGGGTCATTCTTCTCATATATAACCAATTGGTTTCGAGATGGAACCTCAAACTTTATCAATTCCAAGCTAGGTAAAGCAAGTAATATTACTTAATGAATGTGTTTTTGAATCCAGAATAATTAAGAGGGAAAAAATAAAGGAGTGTAACGCGGAATGGTGTCATCGGAATTTGACAACCACTGGTTGTCAAAATAATATACATGCAACTAGAAGTAGTGCAGTCATTATATGTATGTGTGCTACATAGACAATTAGTCGATTATGGACTAAAGTTAGTCTATTATCTATTATTGGGTCTTAAATTGTAATCTTCCAATACTAACATTGTTTATTAAAATGATTAGTAGTTAATCGGGCAAACGACCAATTTATGCAACGTAGTGTCCGATTTATATCAATTAATGCAACATAGTAGCGAATTGGCCAAAATACATGTACCAAATATCCAAATCCACTTTGCAAAGCTTCAAACTTGTCCCCCACTTTGCACCCCAGCACTAAAATGTTAGACTTTTTAACAGAATAGGTACGATTGCTATTTTGTAATGCACTTGTTAGTTTTTAACAATAATGCAAAGTTTTTTATTAAGTCTAAAATTTATATTAGTTTCCAAATTTATTATTAAATCAAAATAATTAATTAGTCTTGAATAAATATAATTTTATTAGTAATTTTTTTTTTAAATTAATTAAAAAATGAAATTATTTTTATGAAATTTATTTTTTAATAAAACTAATTAAGTATGTTTTTTTTATTTTTTAAATAAAAATTTAAGATTTTTTTTCTATTTAAAGCATTAATTTTAAATTTAAATAAATTTTTAAAAATAATTTTTAAAATTTTTGTAAGAATTTATAAAAAAATTAAACATTATAGCCTTTTTTTATTTTAGAAAAATATTGTATTTTTTTTTTGTTGAAAATATTCTTTACAATATTTTTTAATATTTTTAGTTTATTAATAAAAATAAAATTAATTTTCATTTATTAAATATTTTTTTAAAAAAAAATTAGCATAAAATTAGTATTAGTTTCAAGACTTATTAATTTTAAGATTAAGATAATGTTAATATTTGAAAAATAAATAAATTTTTTAAATATTTGAAACTTTTTGACCCTTAAAAACAATAAGCATTACAAAATAGTCCAATCGTTACCTATTTGTGTTAAATTTCTAACATTCGTTAGTGCTGGGGTGCAAATTCTGGAGCTGGGGGGAAAGTGGGACAAATTGAAGCTTTGGGGGGCAAAGTGGGACAAATTTGGCGCTGGGGGCAAGGTGGATTCGGTGGATACTTTGGGGGGGTAAATGTATTTTGGCCTAGCGAATTCTTACATTGTGAAACGTACTTGAAGTAGTTGTATCAAATAATGCAAAATTCGAACAATTTGACAAACGTACTTGAAGTACGTTGTATCAATAATGCAACGTAGTAGAGGCTAAAAAGTTATTACGTTGCATTATTTGATACACAATAAGCAAGTACGTTGTCTATTTTCAAAAGTAAGCACTACGTTGCATTAATTGACTTTTAACACCCGATACGTTGCATATTTTAGTGATTTTCCCGTAGTTAATCCATTAAAATGATCAATGATATTAGTTTCCATTTATTAAGGTTAACGAAATTCAAATTTGGAAATGGGAATGTACGTACTGAATAAAGATTGAAAAGTTTGATTAGTCATTTAGGACTATGTTTATGGGACAGGGAGAGTAGCAATAAGTAGATATGAGACGGGAAGGAGATGAAGATTGGCGGACCTTTTGTTGACATTTTATCGCCTTTTCTAGATCCAGCACCACGTTATCCATAGTAGGTCGCTTGCCTGGGTCCGTTTGCAAGCTTCTCCCTATAATACCGGTGAATAAATTTAAGGATTTTCCCGTTACCTCCTCTCGGATTTGAGCATCTACATTTTCCTGGGCCCAAATTCCTAAATCAACATTTTTATCCATGATATAGCTGTAATCCTCCCTTTCCCAAGGCAATTTCTGGCATAAGACTTGGAATAATACAACACCGAAGGAATAAACATCTGTTTTCCTTGTTACCCGACCTAACATCATATATTCAGGCGCATGATAGCCATTTGTGCCTGTAAGATTTGTGAACATTATGTGTGTGTACATCATGTTTGTGTACGTCATGGAAGTTTCTTGGCCAGCTTTCGACAAGTTGAATAACCCAAAGTCAGAAAGCTTAGCTACCCAATTTTCATCTATTAAAATATTGTTTGGGTTCACATCATGATGAACTATTCCTTGGGGATATTGACGGGTCTCAGTATGAAGGTGTTGCAACCCACGTGCTGCACCGAGGCAGATGTTGAGTCGTTCCAGCCACGACAACGAAACATGACTTCTCTTTATCAAATAATCAGAAAGGGCTCCGTTTCCCATGTATTCATAAACAAGTATATTCTGACCGGACTCGTTACAGTAGCCGAGCAGAGAGACAATGTTGGGGTGTTGAATTTCGGACATAGTTCGGATCTGTATTTCAAACCCCTTAGAGTACTTGTCTTTCAAGAGTTTCACAGCTACCGGAATGTTATTTGAGCCGATATACATCCTAGCGAAATACACCTTTCCTTCTCCCCCTGCGCCAATCATGTGACTACTATCAAACTGATTTGTGGCTGCTTTGATTCCTCGAGTGAAAACTGGCGGCATCCGCCATTCCTGTACAACACCAATCACATGCTTCATAATCAATATTTATTTTGAATTTAAATGATCATTAGTGATTATTTATAGACAAGGACTTGGGTGAGACCGTTGTGAGACGAATCTACCCATGGATCATGCCCACAACCCGCCAGCCTAACCCGCCTAGCTGTCCTCCTTGACCTCCCAGCGCGACACATGTCGCCTTTAAAAAAAAAAAAAAAAAAACTTCAGTAACTTTAAAATGCTATATCTTGAGATTTTGAAGTCAAATTTTTATTTTTTTTAAAAAAATACCGTTGTGTTCGTCTCAACGAGACGAACAAAACTAGATAGGTCATGATATGGTTTTATTTTTTTTAAAAAAACATACTTTTTAACACACACAAAAATTGAGCTGCTCGTATCCTGAGATGTAACACTATGTTATGCTAAAAGTAACAGTTTCATCGTCAAAAAGTAACACTTTTTTACTGTAAAATGTAACAGCAGTTTTGCAAGAAAAATTAAATAGTTTGATAGTTTTTATGGTTAGAAAAAGTAATATTTGAAGTGTAAAAGAGTGCATATGTGATTATAATGTTCTATAAAAATGAATGTAACATTATTTTTTTTAGTGCATGTTACTTTGTTTCTTAAAAAAGAGTGTAAAAGTTTATGTATATAATTTGCATTTCTATTGAATGTAAAACCCTAGAAAAGTGTTACAATTGAGAAAAAAAAATGTTACATTCATTTATTTTAAAATATAACATTAGTTTTAGTTGTCAATCTTATGTTACAGTTCTTTATAAAATGTGTTACTTTTGATGGCGAGCAAAAATGACAGGAAAAAAAAAGTTGGAGGGCAAAAAATAAAAATAAAATAAAAATTGGCTTGGCTCGGCTTGGCTTGGCTAGCTCGGCGGCTTGGCTTGGCTGTGAGCCGTTAAATTTGGATTTCGGTGGGCAAGTGATCCAATCAGTTAGCATCTCGTTTTACAAACTAAGTAATTAAATGTCTGCCAACAAGTATGGAAAGTTTATAAATAGATTCAAAGGGTGTATATTTTACTGCCCGCCTTTAAAAGTTGGGTTGGTCTCTTGAAAAACGCGTTTTTCTAATGGTTAGGAAAAACGTGTTTTTAAAACCAACAGAACACTTTATATTGATATCCAGAAGGCTTTATACTGATATCCAGGACCCTTCTGGCTATCACTTTCAAATGTTCTGGCTATCAATCTCATATCCAGAAGGCTTTATATTGATATCCAGAACTAGAAAACCCTTCTGGCTATCACTTTCAAAGGTTCTGCTATCAATCTCATATCCAGAAGGCTTTATATTGATATCCAGGACCCATCTGGCTATTACTTTCAAAGGTTCTGGCTATCAATCTCATATCCAGAAGCCTTTATATTGATATCCAGAACCGTTGAGAAGTTCCGATTATTTACAAAAATGTCCACCGCGTTTTTTTTACGTTTTTCCTAAGCGTTTGGAAAAACGCGTTTTTCTCAATATTTTGCGTTAAAAGTTTGGATTTCGGTGGGCAAGTGAATGCCCTCACTTTGAGAGTACAAAATAAAAAGTGTTTATTTGTTGGACTGGCGTGTGAACAACCGTTCCTAGCTTTTTTAGGTCTGGGGCAAAACTAAATAAATAGGCCTTAATGAATCAATAATTATTTTGAGAAGCTCAACTAATTTCATTTACGGTCAAAATATTAATTACTACGTACTCTCTTTGTTCCGGACTAAAGTTTTTAGTTTGACTTTACACGGAGATTAAAAAAAAATGTAGTGAGTATGAAAAGTATTGTGAATAGGGATGGCACAGCGGATATCCGGATTCCGGAATGGATGTGGGTAAAACAAAAAAAAAAACCATTAGATAACACCGGGTATAACCATGTTTTTTAAGTAACACCACCAATCACATTTTGATCACCGGAAAATTCCCTTAGTTATTTGTATATAAGTTCTCAGTTATACTAATGAAAATCTATGAGTTTATGTCCTCAGTTATTTTTTTTCTTTGATTGACATTTGAATATAAATTCTCAATTATTATTGAGTTATTTGTATATAAGTTCTCAGTTATTTTTTGCTTTGATTGACATTTGTGTATAGCTCACAATGATTTTTCAGTTATGATTGGGTTATTTATATATAGTTCTCAGTTATTTTTAGTTATTCACGTTTTATTGTGTTTATGCTTTCAGTTATGATTGAGTTATATTCTGTAAGTTTTCTGCTTTGAATGATATTTGTGTATAAGATCTCAGTTATTTTTCAATTGTGATTGACAATTATGTATAAGTTCTCAGTTATTGTAAGTTATTCGTGTTTTATTGTGTTTATGTTTAGAGATATGATTGGGTTATATTATGTAAGTTTTCTATTATTTTCTGCATTGAATGACATTTGTGTGTAAGATCTCAGTTAGTTTTCAATTATGATTGACATTTGTGTATAAGTTCTCAATTATTGTTAGTTTTTCGTGGCTTATGTTTATGTTCTCAGTTAATTTTCTGCTTAGATTGACATTTGAGTATAATTTCTCGGTTATTTTTCAGTTATAATTGGGTTATTGCGTGTAAGTTCTCAGTTATTGTTCTACAAGGGTAGTTTTGGTATTTTGAAAAGTCATAAACGGGGTGAGGGGGCCTACGGTTAAATGATTAGTCACAATTGATAAGCTTGTAGTTCTCATTATTACGCATACTAAAAAGTCGTTAGGCTTAGGATGAGGGATTACGTGGTAATAATCTCTAATATAAATTGCAAAATTTTCCGGGAACAAGAAGTTTTAAGGGTAAAATAATAATTTCATCTAACTAAATTAGTCAAAGTGGAGTAAGCGAGACAAAATTAAACTTCAGGGCACTTAGACTTGTCCAAACCGATGTTGCGGAAAGAAATTAACATGATTTGAAAGTGTCCCTAGCCATTTCAGTGATCACATACCTGGGAGAGCCGTCAAGCTGCTTTGGCAGGTTTTCGTATTCGTTTGGAGGCTGTTCCCCCGGATTGGCTTGAAAGTATGCCTTCATATTTCATATATGCGTGTTTTACATGGACAATGTAATAGTGCATTAGTGACTGAATAAGAGAAATGGAAATAGTAAAAGAGGATCTTTACATACCTCTTCATTCGTGTCATCATGTTCGTTTGACGAGTTTTCAGACTCTTGGAAACTTTGATCCTCGCTTGGAAGCCCTTCACCCGGATTCGCTTGCAAGTATGTCTTCATATTTCATATATGTGTGTTTTACATAGACAGTATAATAGCTCACTATTAGAGATTGAATAAGAGAAATGGAAAGAGTAAAAGAGGACCTTTACATACCTCTTCATCAGTGTCAAGTTCCTTTGCCAGGTTTTCAGATTCTTGGCATTCTAGCACCTTTTCTAGCTCGAGCACCACATCATCCATAGTTGGCCGTTTGCCTGGGTTCAATTGCAAGCTTCTCCGTATAATATCAGTAAATAGAGTTAAGGATTCTCCCGAAATCTCCTGTCTGATTTTAGCATCAATGTTTTTCAAGGCCCAATTTCCTAAATTTTCTTCTTCAGTCAAGTAGTAGCTCTCATCATCCCTATTCCAAGGTGATTTCTCACATAACACATAAAATAACACAACACCGAATGAAAAAACATCTATTTTCCTTGTAACACAACCCAAACTGCTATATTCTGGCGCAAAATAGCCTGATGTGCCTTTATGAGCAGTGGGCATCATGGATATTTCTTGGTCAGGTGTGGACAACTTCAACAACCCAAAGTCAGAAACCTTACCAATCCACTTCTCACACACAAGAATGTTTCCGGGCTTCATGTCACGATGAATTATACCTTTTGAATTTTCATGGGTCTGAGTATGAAAGTGTTGCAACCCGCGAGCAACATCAAGGCAGATGTTGAGTCGTTGCAGCCAGGTCAAAGCATTGGGGGGATTTTTCTTTTTCAAAAGTCCAGACAGGCTTCCATTTTGCATGTATTCATAAACAAGGATCTTGTGATCGGATTCATCACAGTAGCCAATCAGAGAGACAATATTTGGGTGTTGAATTTTGGATAAGATCTCGATCTCACTTTCAAACTCCTTAGAGTTGTCTCTCTTTTCTTTCAAGTCATTCAACTTTTTCACTGCGACTGGAGTTTTATTTGAGTCAATATAGATCTCAGCAAAATACACCACTGCTTCACCCCCTTGGCCAAGGATCTTGCTACTAAACTGATTTGTGGCTGCTTTGATCTCCTCAAGTGAAAACTGGATGCATCTTGTTGTTGTTGTTGAGGATGAGGTCGACATGTTTGACTCTTAAGCCATTACTTAAGAGGATCAAGATTTTCGCCCTAGTAATCTGATGATCCAAAAAACATCCATTATGATATGACATTAATGTTTCAAGAAAGTATTTCCTTTTTCAAGGTGAAATGCGGCCGTCTACTCTTTTAACTTGATGACCATGGATATGTAAATAGGGATTTCAAGCAATTAACATTTCAATTATATCCAAAACAAACCAGCCTATGAGATAAATCCAATTGAAATGAACCCAGAAAAGAGTGGTGTGTGAGTTGCCATTGGTGAAAAAAAGAAAAAGAAAAAAGAAAGGTTTGTTTACCGAAATTTAATTACTAGAACTATGATACGATATTTAGGCCAAAATCTAACAAAAATGCTTTTTTCATGAGCTTAGAAGAAAATCTAAAAACAAAAAAAGGCTATGTGCTCCTTCGGTCTGAAAAGCGGCTATGTACTCCTTCTGTCTTAAAAAAGAAAGAAAGGTTTTTGACAGATACTTTTTGAGTTTTATTTATTTTATTTTTTTTCTTCCAGATTTATGTGCATGAAACAAAGGCTATGTACTCCTTCTGTCTAAAAAAAATAGTTCAATTTTGACTTTTCAAAGTTTTTACCAAAAGATTTTTGAAAAATTTAATTCTCTTTATGCAAATCTAAAAAAAAAAAAAGAAAAAGAAAATTGATAGTATTATTAGTGGCGAAACAATATCAATATTTAGAATTGCGTAGACGTAGCTAGATTTTCTTAAATATGATTAAGGTTTAATTGAGCTGAACATGAAAGTGAAAATAGGACTATCTTTGCAGACGGAGAGAGTATTCCGTCCCAGCTCACTTGACATATTTTGATCAAAACTGGTCAACTTAGAGTCATTTTGACCAACACTTTATAGAAATATTTATGTTCCATTTTTTTTAAAAAAATTGTTATTGAGAGGATTTTTAAGAGGCTTTGACCAATAAGTCCCTAAGCCAAATAAAAACTACCAATAAGGATAGACATTTTGAAAACTTACCAAAAAGTCCTTGAAATTTTTCCTGGACCAGAATGCCCTTCTCCTTCTTCATCGGTCATGCGCACAACCCAGACGTTTTTTCCTTTTCTCCCTCTCTTTCTCTCTTCTTATTTCTCTCTATTTCTTTTTTTTTTCAACCTAAAATTTTTAAATGACATATCTCAAAATATATAAACTGAAAAAATGATCTGAAACCATTGTTTTAATCATGTTGACAATACGAATCAAACAAGTACACTAAACTCATAATTCAAATTTTATAAATAAAAAATTCATTTTTCACTTGTAAAAATTTGAAAAAAATAAATCATTTTTAATTTCTCAATTAATTTCACAATTTAAAAAATAAAATTTTCATTTTTCACTTGTAAAATCATTTTTCAACTGATTTCTCAGTTGTGTAATATCACAGTTGTGTCATTTTTCATTTTTCATTTTTAAAAACTGATAAATTCATTTCTCAATTTTTCACAATCATTATAATAACTGAGACATGCATTTCACAGTTGTTCACACATGAATTTGAATATAATAACTGAGACATTCATTTAACAGTTGTTCATAATTGAATAAAAACTGATAAAATCATCTCTTATTTTTCCCAATTGATGACTCAATTTATCGGTTTAATATGAATTTGAGTACAAGAACTGATACATTCATTTCTCAGTTATCAATTTTTCTCTGTTGTTAATATAATAATAAATGAGATATTCATTTCTCAGTTATTCACACACGAGTTTAATATAAAAACTGGTAAATTTATTTATTAGTTGTTAACACATGAGTTGAGTGTAACAAATAAGAAATTCATCGCACAGTTTTACAAAGGATACTCATTTTTCAGAACTATGTGTTGTCAAATGCTCTTTAAACAACTGTGAAATAAATTTATATCATTCTTTTTATTAAAAATGAATAATTGTTCAATTGTGAATAATTAATATTCCTAACACACCCCCCCCCCCAAAAAAAAAAGACAACAACAAATGTGAGGTTGTAGTGTTAAATATATAATAGTCTACTAATGGAACAAGTAAGAAGCTTGTCATAGTGGTTAGGAGTCTTAGTCAAGATCAAGAGGTCTTGGGTTCAAACTACCCCAAAAGCAAATAATTTTTATTTACAATACTTGGGGTTGCAGATGGTTGTGGCGGCGGTCAGCCGCGGCTCGCCGGTGGTGGTGGCCGACGGTCGGTGGCGGATGGTGGTGGTGGCCGGCGGCGGTGGTGGCCGTCAGCCGCGGCTCTCTAGTGGTAGTGGCCGGCCGTCGGTTGCGGATGGTGGTGGTGGTGGTGGCGAGCGGCTGTCAGCGTCGGCTGGCCGGTGGTGGTGGCCTGTAATGGGTGGCGGCGGCGGCGGTGATTGTCAAATGTAAAGGTCGGCAGTCAAAATGGTCAAATGTTAGAGGTGTTGGAGGATTTTATTTGAGCTGGGTGTATTTTTGCCATTTAAAAGATACGAGGGATTTATTGGTAAAATTGATTTGAACATAAGGACCCTAAGGTAGAATTTGAAATGTTGTGTTTTTATTGGTAAATACCACATTCCCCCAGGGACTTATTGGTAAAAATCCTGATTTTTAATGGTGATCATTTTACATTTTTTTAATTTTTATTCGGATCATAAATATTTCTATAAAGTGTTCGTCAAACTGACCTTAAGTTGACCAGTTTTGGTCAAAAGGTGTCAAGTGAGCTAGGCTTGCTGGCCGGGCAAATCGAAGTTCTCTTCCGTGCACGTGGCTCGTCCGTGCTTTCCGAGACAAAGACTATTACCAATGTGGAGCATGCGTGGTAGTCCCGCTTTTTCTGGAATAAAACAAGGGCTCATCTTCTGGAATCGTATAACTGTCAAAAGTTAGTGATTGTTCATCGGAACTCTTGGTGAGGCCAGACAACGTCCTAGGCGTGCCCGGCTTCGTCCTTCAATCCGGAAGTATAGCCTAGGCAGTGCAGACGAAGTAACACGAATATCTCCGGTAGTCAGTCCATTTCCATCAGCCGGTCGATGGGAGCGAGAAGTTTGGGATATGTTTGGTGTTTCTTCCACAATCATCCAGATCTACGCCGTAGCCCAGTTTGAGTGAAGCCGGAATTGAGAAAAGTCCGTCCCGCCGAGGGTTAGATCACTGGGGAAGAAAAGATTCCGGAGAGTTGGGTTAAAGCTATAATGGGAGGAAAGCCACCTTAATCAGTCAAGCAAGTAATTTGAATAGGGATTATGAACAGGCCCTTACCTTGGCCTTAGCCGTTCGATTGATTGTTCTAAGGTCAAGCCTTTCCCCTATATCAAGGAAGATATGACTACAATTATGCAGTGTAATTTCTCTAGTTAGCGCATAAATGGTGGCAGCTTGCTCATGAGAATGGTAGCCAGTAGTAGGGTCTTTCGTACAGTTTTACAGGGAGAATGCATTGATTAGGTGCCCGTAGGGCTGTTATACGAACCGAGCTGGATCAAGCTCGGCTCGTGAAAGATCGAGCTCGAGTGAGCTCGAGTCGAGCTCGAACCGATTGTCAAGCTCGTTTATGTTATCGAGCCGACCGTGTTCGGCTTGTTTAGCTCGTTAAAAGCTCGAGTTCGGCTAGATAAGCTCATTAAAATTGAATTTTTTTTTCCGAACGGCTTGAACTCAGCTCGATAAGCTCGAATTCGGCTCGATAAGCTCGTTAAGACCATATTTTTCTTTAAAATATGTCTAAGCTCGAGCTCGGCTCGTTAAAACTCGAGTTCGATATCGACTCGAGTTGTTCGCGAGCAGCTCGCGAGCTCGATTCGACTCGAGCTCGAACAAGCAAGTGGGCTCGAGCTCAATAAAAGCTCGAGTTCGATAAGTTTTAAACGAGCTCGAGCTCGACACCCCAAAGCTCGACTCGGCTCGGCTCGTTTACAGCCCTAGGTGCCCGTCCAGTAAGACCGACCTACAGTTATCCTTAAACCGCTGTGTTTGGTAGAGAAGAAGCGAACAAACGTACGCTCACTTGCTGCACAGTATGGAGCCACTTCGGTCGGTATAGGAGCTTGGGTGGGGCACGAAGGCTGACACAAAGAAAAAATAGAAGAGTTCTTCGGGTAGCGATCCATTCGCAGTAGTTTCGCGTGAGAAGAGGTGGACTTTTTGTGCGAATAGTGCGTATGACCCGTGGCCGCCTGCCTGGTGGGGGCGGAGGAGATCGGACCAACCAGTTCGGTTTTACTGAAAGGACAAGTATAAGGGCCGTTGCTAATTATGCAGTCTAAACTAAAAGGTGTGGTTGAATGAATTCAAATGAGTATGCCTAGGATGGAGGCCAGCCAAAATAAAGGTCAGAAAAAGTCTTCTGTAGGTTCGCTAAATAGGTTATCACAAGAATAGGAAATGGAAGGAGTAGCCGAGGGTTGAATGTCATGACCTAGAACTAAATCACTTGATCCACCGACCGTGAACTAGCTTGACTTAACCCTCATGTTCTCGGGAAAAGGTAAGCTATGCCCTTCGTTTTGTCCTTTGTTTCTTTTTGTAAATGAATGCAACGAAAAGACACACACACAGACACGTATATGCGCATGCACGCGCATACGCACATACGCACGTATACGCGCATACACGCGCGCCGATTGAGATGAATTGTTAATGTGTGAAGACCCGGAAGCAATCGAGATGAAAGCTTATATATAACCCGGGAAGGGAGATAGATCAAAAAGCATCCCCGCTATACAAGGCATGGGCTTAGACGTTGATACCCGTGCCTACTTCACCAATATGCTATCCCATGGGTCATGAGCATGAAGAGGATAGAGCTGCAGAATGTCGTGAGACAGTTCGGTCCATATCCTCTCCATACACAGGAGGTGAACTGAGAAGGGAAGGCTGCCCTCATCCTACGGGGAATAGGGGATATAAGTACACGCGCAGTTTATGGTTTTGAGCTCATATATTAGGGTTATCCACTCCGCACTTGGCTACCCAGCGTTTCCGCCACAGCCTATCTCTCGTTCCGAGCAAAACCGGGGAATTACATTTTATGTGGTAGAAGGGAAGGCTGAGCAGGGGCCTATGGAATTGATTTATCTATAGTCAGGTTTTTGGCTCGCAATAAAAAAGCGTTGGTCCTGATCGATAAAGTACTAGTCCTATCTATCCACCTCTCCAGACAATATGGGGCCAGAAATTGCAGAGGAGCATGATCCGAAGCGGTGGAAGACCCGGAGCTCCTTGAAGAGTGGAGGGTAAACCCGCCTGGAGGCGGGAAAGGACTTTCTTTAATTGTACTCTTCCACTTTCTCTTTCTTTCATTTCACACCTTGGTATAGTTAGCTGATGCTTTCCCGGGGATTCCTTCTTCTTTAGCCTTTCAATTACATCGGCGGATGGGGCGGCCAAGGAGATCCGGGAACTCCGGTTCGGTTTGGAAATAAATGAATTGCGAGGATACTTTCATTCGAGATCGTGATGGAGGACATAGCTTACGATCATCTGCTTTGTGTTGGTGTTGGTGCCCTAGGCACGTTTGTTAAACGTTGTATGAGTTATCATTTATTCATAATGATAAAGAGATAATAAGATTATTATTATGGATCGTGTTTGCTTATAATAATCTCCGTCCCTAGAGCTTGTTAAGCACTAGTATAAAGGCTAAATGATCATGGGATGATCATGTTAGATTTATAGGTACTTGTTTGGAACAAGGTACTGGACATGACCCGCGGTATGAGATTTATGTCATGGTCGATGTCATATATAAATCTCATATTAGTTATGTCATTTGAATCCTTAGACATGAAGTTATTATAGTCTTCCACTTGATGAACATTATGTTTGACATATTCAAACGCTACCTTAACACGGTAGTTATAAAGGGTATGGTTGGCATAATCGGATTCACGTAGGGAAGAATAATTAGCTAAATGGATTTGTCCCTCTTCGGAGAGATGTCAAGCTTGGGCCCCTCGAAGGAATGATGTTGATGAAATGTTTGGCCAAACTCAAATGGATTGATTGGATCAATGTCATTTGGATTATCAACATATTCGGAATCGAGAAAGTATTGAACAATACAAGTTGACTTGTTGACCATGACTTGTGTTCAATGACATCGTGGACAAAGGGATTATGACATGTTCTAAAAGGAATACGAACTTGTATCTAGTTATACTATTTGGGTAGGTATGACGGTTTGCTAGAACCTAATCATATCTTATGGTTTCATGTTTGAACCCATTGCCAACTTAGTATAATCCTAGAGGGTCACACACAATAGAACGAATCCTAAATAAGGACTATATTGGAAATTGTGGAAATTGGAAATTCTGGAAAAAATGGGCAAGTGGGCGACCGCCCAAATTGTACTGGGCGGCCGCACAGCTTGAGTCAGTTTGTACCAGTTTGTTCCAGATGACTTGGGCAACCGCACAGTGTCTTGGGCGGCCGCACAGTACTGCCGGGGACTGGTTTCCTAATTCCAAAAGGAAACAAATTATGGAAACGTTTTGGACTTTCCTAACTGAGATTCCTTGCGGTTTAGACACAAGTTACCTATTTGGAATAGGTCTAACTTGTATATAAACATCCCTAAGTTGGCTAAAATCACTACCAATGTTTGTGTAAGTTTTCAAAAGAGTTTTGAGAGAATTATTTTGTTCTAAGAGATCCTAGATGAAGAACAAAATTATACACAAATAATATTCCATATAGTTCATGTTTAATTATGAAAACGTGTTTCATAATTTGGTCTAGCAACCAAGATCAAGTGTTCTTGATATTCGTTCGCGTGTGGATACCGCTAGAGGGTGAAATTCATCATCTTCAAAGTTCGTGATTCTTGCTTTGTTCGTGATCAAGATTTCAAGCTTCTATCGAATTCAAGGTTGCAAATTCAAAGTCATCAAGGGTTAGTTTTTCTAGTATTCATATTGTTGTATTTGACTTAATCATATGAATGGATCTATGGGCTTTGGGTTTCATAAAATTTAAATGCTTAATTCCGCTGCGCATGTGTCTACGAAACTCAACAGTGGTATCAGAGCTGTTGGTAGTGGTGCCCTAGGCACGTTTAATAAACGTTGTAATTGTTATCATTTATTTCATATCAATAAAGAGATGTTTGATTATTATTGTTGTTCATGTTTACTTATAATAATCCCCGTCCCTAGTACTTGTTAAGCACTAGTATAAAGGCTAAATGATCATGAGATGATCATGTTAGATTTATGGGTACTTGTTTGGAACAAGGTACTGTACATGACCCGCTGTATGAGATTTATGTCATGGTCTATGTCGTACATATATCTCAATTAGTTATGTCATTTGAATCCTTAGACATGAAGTTATTATAGTCTTCCACTTGATGAACATTGTGTTTGACATATTCAAACGCTACCTTAACACGGTATTTATAAAGGGTATGATTGGCATAATCGGATTCCCGTTGGGAAGAAATAAGCTAAATGGATTTGTCCCTCCACGGAGAGATGTCAAGCTTGGGCCTCTCCTAGGAATGATGTTGATGAAATGTTCGGCCGGACTCAAATGAATTGATTGGATCAATGACATTTGGATTATCAACATATTCAGAAGCGAGAAAGTATTGAACAAAACAAGTTGACTGTTTGACCATGACTTGTGTTCAATGACACCGTGGACAAAGGGATTGTGACATATTCTAAAGGAATGCGAACTTGTATCTAGTTATACTATTTGGGTAGGTATGACGGTTTGCTAGAACCTAATCATATCTTATGGAATCATGTTTGAGCCCATTGCCAACTTAGTATAATCCTAGAGGGTCACACACAATAGAACGAATCTTGAATAAAAGGACTATATTGGCATTTAGGGTCGGAGGACTTCCAAGGAATTTATGGAAAGTTCTGGGCCTCCTGGTCAACCAAGCGGGGCGCTTGGGTTGCACCAGGCGGGCGCCTGAACAAGCCGGAAAGGAATTGGACTTTCTGTCCAAACAAGCGGGCGCCTGGTGCTGCCGATTGGAAATTTCCTAATTTGATTAGGAATGGTTTTTGGCACAAGATTCCTATTTGGAATAGGTCTTAATTGTGTATAAAAACACCAATTCGGCAGACCATATTGACAAGTGCTTTTGTGAGTCTCAAAGAGTTTGAGAGAGATTTATTTTGTTCTAAGATATCCTTGATTGAGGACAAAATAATTCACAAATAAATTCCATATAGTTCTTTATTATATTGTGAAGTGTGTTTCATAATATTGGTCTAGCAACCAAGATCAAAGAAGCTCCTTTGATATTCGTTCGAAGTGTGGATACCGCTAGAGGGTGAAAATCATCATCTTCAAAGTTCGTGTTCAAGCTTTGTGATCGTGATCAAGTCTTCAAGTTTCTCCACCAAAGATCAAGAGAAATTCATAGCCATCAAGGGTTAGTTATTCCTCTATTCATCTTGTTGTATTTGATTTAATCATATGAACGGATCCATGGCTTTGGTTTCTTAAAATTTTAATTGCTATATTCCGCTGCGCATGTGTCTTCGAAACCCAACAAGAGCCCCGTTCATGTTGATTATTTCAATACTAGATCATGTTATGTGTATATAAATTGTTTATGTGCCTAGCATGATATGAATATTGAATTATATGATGTTTATGTGTTAAGTGATTTTATGTGGTTTATTGTTTTACAACTTTAATCGCACGATTCAATCGCAATAAATATTATGATGGATTCAGAATTGTTGATTATTAATTTTTGATTGAATCAAAGTTTTGATAATCGGGGAAAAACAATTTTGAGGCAAAATTTTCGAACTTCAAAATTCTGTACATTCTGATCAGTTTGGGCGACCGCACAAAATCACTTGGGCGGCCGCACATGTTTGGGCGACCGCACAGTGAGTTTTGGGCGGCCGCACATAAGGATCAGATTGTCTGATTTTTGTTGAAATCAGAATTTGGAATTTTCGAGAGGTCCAACAAAACCAGTAACAGAACCAGTCCAGACTTGCTGATCTGGAATGGGTTTTGGGTAGTTGGTTTGTGTATTGATTTTGGGTTTGATTTTCCTATTTGTTTTAGTCTTGTGATTCCTAGATTGGTTCAAGTTTTGGATGGCTAATCTGCGTTCATCGAGATTGTGTTTCCCAAAATTGATCGCAATCAAAGTTTCAAAGATAAAACGAAGTTAGAATTATGAAGAGTTCATAATTGCTAAAATTGAGAAACAAAGTTCTTGATTCAAAGTTTGGAGATCCATGTGGAATTGTGAATGCAATTGGCCTACGTTCATCGAGACCATCTATTGCTTAGTTTCGGCCACATGGACTACTTTCTTGGTTTCTTGAATTAGTGCGGGATTGTGGTTGCCTAATGGCTTAGTTCGACCGCACTTCTTGTTGTCTTGATTTGGAGATAATAACCAAAGTTGAAATAGTCTCATCCTCATAATTATAGAGAAACTAATGACACATAAATGTTATGCTTAAATTAATGATGATTAATTTAGTGACTAAACTTGATGCGTAACATGTTTATATTATGTGCTCATAAATGTGTTATATGCTATATGTGATGAACCTTCAAATAAAGTTTTAAGTCCTTCTTTGCCATGCCATGATTAAAACACTTGTTTATGCATGGGTAATCTTGATGTGGGTTCGCCTCCGTGAAGTGCATTGATTTAATTCATGTATGAGCAAGATGAGGTTCATTAATTTAATGTGGGCTTGCCTCCGCAAGGTGCGTTAAATTGAATGGTTCCTATGCGTTTAAAATGGTTGGACTTAATTAGGCGTCAAAACAGTTTTGGGCCTAGGAAAAAGATGAGATTAAACATGCTTTTTGAAATTGGATTTCTCAAAGAATCTCATAAAAGGATCTAAGAATCATATGGGATATGATTGACATGATTGTCTACCTAATTAATTTAGTTTTTGAGCGGTCCGCCTCCGTGGACTTAAAAGTTAAATTAAAGTTGGATCTTAGCCCAATTAAATTATATTATACATTGGATGTATATGAAGGTTATATAATTTAGTGGGAGTATTTTGTTTAAAATACATTATTTATCTCTTTAATGAAAATCGGTACTTATTAAATTTGGAAATTTTGCATATTTGTAGATAATGACTAATAACACTCAATCAATGTCATTGCGATCGATCCTTGAGAAGGATAAGCTCGAAGAGAATGGTACTAACTTTATGGATTGGATCCGTAGCATAAGAATCGTTCTTAGACAAGAAGATAAGTTGTACATTCTCGATGGGCCTCTCCCTGCTGAACCACCGCCTACTGCCCCTAGGGTAGAAAGAGACAATACAAGAAACATCGTAATGATTCTAGAGATGTAAGTTGTCTCATGCTTGCTGCTATGTGTTCAAAACTCCAACAAAGTTTGGAACATTTGGAAGCCTATGAGATAGGCGTAGAGTTGAGAACCATGTTTCAAGAGCAAGCTAGGCAAGAGAGGTACAAGACCATTGTTGCATTCACTACTAGTAAAATGAATGAAGGGCAACAAGTGAGTCCTCACTTTCTTAAAATGAAAGGTTATGTAGAGCACCTTGAGAAACTTGGCTATCCAATCCCATTGGAGCAAGCCACGGATCTCATTCTTAATTCATTGCCTAAAAGTTATAATCAGTTTGTAATGAATTATAACATGCATGGAATGGATAAGAATCTCTCTGAGTTGCATGGGATGCTCAAAACTGCAGAGATGAAAATTGTGGAGAAAGGTTCTCCCGTGCTCTTGGTTCATGATGGGAAGAAGGCTAGTGTCAAAGGAAAGGGTAAGAAAGTTGTCAAACCCAAGATAAGTAAGGCAAAGGTTGCCAAGGCTTCTGAGGCAAAACCTGATTCACAAAAGGATGCAATCTGTTTCCATTGTCAAGAAATTGGTCATTGGAAACGTAATTGCAAGGCTTTCTTGGAAGAGCAAAAGAAGAAGAAGAGCAGCAAGGCTGCGTCGACTTCAGGTATCTATATGATAGATGTTCTCCTTTCTACCACTGATTCTTGGGTATTGGATACCGGATGTGGTTCTCACATTTGTCTAAATGTGCAGGGAGTAAAGAATAGGAGACTGCTTAAAGAAGGTGAAGTAGATCTACGCGTGGGAAATGGAGCAAGAGTTGCTGCATTAGCCGTAGGGACTTATGAAGTCACTTTACCTTCCGGATTAATTCTTGTTTTGAACAATTGTTATTATGTTCCGGATTTAAGCAGAAATATTATTTCAATTTCTTGTTTGGATAATGAAGGTTTTAAGTTTCTTATTGAGAATAAGAATTTTTCTATTTATTTAAATGATGTGCTTTATGGTATTGCTAATTCATTTAATGGCCTTTATATCTTGGATGTCAAGAATGAAAATAATGACAATGTCTATCATGTAAATAAGAAATCTAAACCTAATGATGTAAATCATACCTATTTATGGCATTGCCGTCTTGGTCATATTAATGAGAAGCGTATCTCAAAACTCCATGGGGACGGACTTTTAGGTTCATGTGACCTCGAGTCATATGATACTTGTGAGTCGTATCTTCTTGGAAAAATGACTAAGACACCTTTTTCCAAGTTGGGTGAAAGGGCAAGCGACTTATTGGGGTTGATACATTCCGATGTATGCGGACCATTAAGTAGCAATGCAAGGGGAGTATTTCAATACTTCATAACCTTCACTGATGATTATAGTAGATTTGGGTATGTTTACCTAATGAAACATAAAAGTGAAGCATTTGAGATATTTAGAATATTTCAAAATGAAGTAGAAAAACAACTTGGCAAAAGTATAAAGGCACTTCGATCAGATCGTGGTGGAGAATACTTGAGTCAAGAATTTGATGATCATCTAAAGAATTGTGGAATAGTTTCACAATTGACTCCACCCGGAACACCACAATGGAATGGTGTGTCCGAGAGGAGGAATCGGACCTTGTTAGACATGGTTCGATCAATGATGAGTCAAGTTGATCTTCCAATATCCTTTTGGGGTTACGCCCTAGAAACCGCTGCTTTCACACTAAATCGTGTTCCAACTAAATCGGTTCAAAAGACTCCATATGAGATGTGGAGCGGAAAGAAGCCTTGTCTGTCTTTCATGAAGATTTGGGGTTGCGAAGCTTTTGTCAAAAGACTTGTCTCAGACAAACTTGCACACAAATCTGATAAATGTAATTTCGTGGGATATCCTAAGGAAACTAGAGGATATTACTTTTACAACCGCGAGGACAACAAAGTGTTTGTTGCCCGAACTGGTGTCTTTCTAGAGAAAGAGTTTCTCTCTAAAGAAATCAGTGGGAGTAAAATAAATCTTGAAGAAATTCGAGACCCAGAAAATAACATTGAACCAATGGTGGAACAAGAACAAGAACCACAAGGAGTTATGGAACCTGTTCAAAATACACAAGCAACTCGCAGATCTAGTAGGTTACGATCCGAGCCCGAGAGATATGGATTTCTCGTAACGGATAGTAATGAGGTAGAAATCATTGAGAATGATGAACCGTCAACCTACCAAGAGGCGATGTCTTCTCCTGATTCGGACAAGTGGCTTGGAGCCATGGAATCCGAATTGTAATCCATGCAAGACAATCAAGTTTGGAATTTGATTGATGCGCCCGAAGGTGTAAAAACCATAGGATGCAGATGGGTCTTCAATAAGAAGACTGACATGGATGGGAAGGTGCATACTTACAAAGCTAGGCTTGTAGCGAAGGGTTATAGGCAAGTTCATGGTATTGACTATGATGAGACCTTTTCACCCGTAGCAATGATCAAGTCTATAAGAATTTTGCTTGCCATTGCCGCATATCATGACTATGAAATATGGCAGATGGACGTCAAAACCGCTTTCCTGAATGGAAAACTCCAAGAGGATGTGTATATGACACAACCAGAAGGTTTTGAACAAGATTCTAAAGTATGCAAATTGCAGAGATCTATCTATGGATTGAAGCAAGCTTCTAGGAGTTGGAATCTCCGTTTTGATGAATCGGTCAAAGAGTTTGGTTTCATCAAGAACGAAGATGAGCCTTGTGTATACAAGAAGATTAGTGGGAGCATAGTGCTATTCCTTGTTTTATACGTGGATGACATATTGCTCATTGGAAAGGACATTCCTACACTTCAGTCTGTGAAGACTTGGTTAGGAAAATGCTTCGCAATGAAAGATATGGGTGAAGCCGCATATATTCTTGGCATTAAGATCTATAGAGATAGATCAAGGAGGCTACTTGGTTTAAGCCAAAGTACATACATTGACAAGGTCATTAGAAGATTCCGTATGGAAAATTCTAAGAGAGGCACCTTGCCCGTGTTACATGGAGTTTCTCTAAGCAAGACTCAATGTCCTAAGACAAACGATGAGCGTGAGAAAATGAATGATGTTCCATATGCTTCGGCAATTGGGTCCATCATGTATGCCATGATTTGTACTAGGCCGGATGTATCTTATGCTTTAAGCATGACAAGTAGATACCAATCCGACCCTGGCGAAAATCACTGGATAGCTGTAAAAGCGATTCTTAAGTACTTGAGAAGAACTAAAGACTCGTTTCTAGTCTATGGAGGAATGGAAGATGATCTCGTTGTAAATGCTTACACGGATGCAAGCTTCCAAACCGACAAAGATGATAGACGATCGCAATCTGGTTTTGTGTTTATGTTAAATGGTGGAGCTGTAAGCTGGAAGAGTTCCAAGCAAAGTACAACCGCTGATTCTACAACAGAAGCTGAGTATATTGCTGCATCGGATGCTGCAAAGGAAGCTGTTTGGATTAAGAAGTTCATAACTGAACTTGAAGTGGTTCCTAGCATTGCTAATCCAATAGACCTTTATTGCGATAATAATGGTGCTATTGCTCAAGCAAAGGAACCAAGAGCACATCAGAAATCCAAACACATACTTAGGCGTTTTCATATCATTCGAGAGATCGTTGATAGGGGAGACGTAAATATATGCAGAGTACCTACTGATGACAATGTTGCGGACCCGCTAACAAAAGGACTTCCACAAGCTAAACATGATGGTCATGTTAGGTCCATGGGTATTAGATACATGGGAGATTGGGCCTAGGGCAAGTGGGAGATTGTTGGTAGTGGTGCCCTAGGCACGTTTAATAAACGTTGTAATTGTTATCATTTATTTCATATCAATAAAGAGATGTTTTGATTATTATTGTTGTTCATGTTTACTTATAATAATCCCCGTCCCTAGTACTTGTTAAAGCACTAGTATAAAGGCTAAATGATCATGAGATGATCATGTTAGATTTATGGGTACTTGTTTGGAACAAGGTACTGGACATGACCCGCTGTATGATATTTATGTCATGGTCTATGTCGTACATATATCTCATATTAGTTATGTCATTTGAATCCTTAGACATGAAGTTATTATAGTCTTCCACTTGATGAACATTGTGTTTGACATATTCAAACGCTACCTTAACATGGTAGTTATAAAGGGTATGATTGGCATAATCGGATTCCCGTTGGGAAGAATAATAAGCTAAATGGATTTGTCCCTCCACGGAGAGATGTCAAGCTTGGGCCTCTCGTAGGAATGATGTTGATGAAATGTTCGGCCGGACTCAAATGAATTGATTGGATCAATGACATTTGGATTATCAACATATTCAGAAGCGAGAAAGTATTGAACAAAACAAGTTGACTGTTTGACCATGACTTGTGTTCAATGACATCGTGGACAAAGGGATTGTGACATATTCTAAAGGAATGCGAACTTGTATCTAGTTATACTATTTGGGTAGGTATGACGGTTTGCTAGAACCTAATCATATCTTATGGAATCATGTTTGAGCCCATTGCCAACTTAGTATAATCCTAGAGGGTCACACACAATAGAACGAATCTTAAATAAAAGGACTATATTGGCATTTAGGGTCGGAGGACTTCCAAGGAATTTCTGGAAAGTTCTGGGCCTCCTGGTCAACCAAGCGGGCGCTTGGGTTGCACCAGGCGGGCGCCTGAACAAGCCGGAAAGGAATTGGACTTTCTGTCCAAACAAGCGGGCGCCTGGGTGGTACCAGGCGGGCGCCTGGTGCTGCCGATTGGAAATTTCCTAATTTGATTAGGAATGGTTTTTGGCACAAGATTCCTATTTGGAATAGGTCTTAATTGTGTATAAAAACACCAATTCGGCCAGACCATATTGACAAGTGCTTTTGTGAGTCTCAAAGAGTTTGAGAGAGATTTTATTTTGTTCTAAGATATCCTTGATTGAGGAACAAAATAATTCACAAATAAATTCCATATATTTCTTTATTATATTGTGAAAGTGTGTTTCATAATATTGGTCTAGCAACCAAGATCAAAGAAGCTCCTTTGATATTCGTTCGAAGTGTGGATACCGCTAGAGGGTGAAAATCATCATCTTCAAAGTTCGTGTTCAAGCTTTGTGATCGTGATCAAGTCTTCAAGTTTCTCCACCAAAGATCAAGAGAAAATTCATAGCCATCAAGGGTTAGTTATTCCTCTATTCATCTTGTTGTATTTGATTTAATCATATGAACGGATCCATGGCTTTGGGTTTCTTAAAATTTTAATTGCTATATTCCGCTGCGCATGTGTCTTCGAAACCCAACAAGAGCCCCGTTCATGTTGATTATTTCAATACTAGATCATGTTATGTGTATATAAATTGTTTATGTGCCTAGCATGATATGAATATTGGATTATATGATGTTTATGTGTTAAGTGATTTTATGTGGTTTATTGTTTTACAACTTTAATCGCACGATTCAATCGCAATAAATATTATGATGGATTCAGAATTGTTGATTATTAATTTTTGATTGAATCAAAGTTTTGATAATCGGGGAAAAACAATTTTGAGGCAAAATTTTCGAACTTCAAAATTCTGTACATTCTGATCAGTTTGGGCGACCGCACAAAATCACTTGGGCGGCCGCACATGTTTGGGCGACCGCACAGTGAGTTTTGGGCGGCCGCACATAAGGATCAGATTGTCTGATTTTTGTTGAAATCAGAATTTGGAATTTTCGAGAGGTCCAACAAAACCAGTAACAGAACCAGTCCAGACTTGCTGATCTGGAATGGGTTTTGGGTAGTTGGTTTGTGTATTGATTTTGGGGTTTGATTTTCCTATTTGTTTTAGTCTTGTGATTCCTAGATTGGTTCAAGTTTTGGATGGCTAATCTGCGTTCATCGAGATTGTGTTTCCCAAAATTGATCGCAATCAAAGTTTCAAAGATAAAACGAAGTTAGAATTATGAAGAGTTCATAATTGCTAAAATTGAGAAACAAAGTTCTTGATTCAAAGTTTGGAGATCCATGTGGAATTGTGAATGCAATTGGCCTACGTTCATCGAGACCATCTATTGCTTAGTTTCGGCCACATGGACTACTTTCTTGGTTTCTTGAATTAGTGCGGGATTGTGGTTGCCTAATGGCTTAGTTCGACCGCACTTCTTGTTGTCTTGATTTGGAGATAATAACCAAAGTTGAAATAGTCTCATCCTCATAATTATAGAGAAACTAATGACACATAAATGTTATGCTTAAATTAATGATGATTAATTTAGTGACTAAACTTGATGCGTAACATGTTTATCTTGTGTGCTCATAAATATGTTGTATGCTATATGGTGATGAACATTCAAGAAAGTTTTAAGTCCTTTTTGCCACGCCATGATTAAAACACTTGTAAGTACACGGGTACTTTCATGTGGGCTCGCCAAAGCGAGGTGCATTGATTTTATCTTTGTATGAGCAAGATGAGTGAATAAGAGTTTCCTATGCGTTTAAAATGGTTGGACTTAATTAGGCGTCAAAACAGTTTTGGGCCTAGGCAAAGATGAGATTAAACATGCTTTTGAAGTTGGATCACTAAGAATTATATTGGATATGATTGACAAGAAATTGTCTACCTAATTAATTTGATTTTGAGCGGTCCGCCAAAGCGGACTCAAGATTAAATTAAAGTTGTATCTTAGCCCAATTTAAGAGAATCTCAAAAGGAATCTAAGAGTCATATGGGATATGATTGACAGGGTTGTCTACCTAATTAATTTAATTTTGAGCGGTGCGCCAAAGCGTACTTAAAATTAAATTAAAGTTGGATCTTAGCCCATTTAAATTATATTATACATTGGATGTATAAGAAGGTTATATAATTTAGTGGAAGTATTTTTGGAAAATACATTATTTATCTCTTTAATGAGATTGGTACTTGTAAAATTTTGGAAATTTTGCATTGGTTGTAGATGACAACTAAAATCGTTGCGATTAATCCTTGATAAGGATAATGCTTCAAGAGAATGGTACAAACTTCATGGATTGGATCCTGAGCCTAAGAATCGTCCTAAGGCAAGAAGATGGGTTGTACATTCTTGATGGGCCTATTCCTAAAGAACCTAATGCCGGAGTAGACAATCACAAGAATCATGATTATGATTATAGGAGTGTGAGTTGTCTTATGCTCACGATTATGTGCTCTTAAACTCCAACAAAGTTTGGAACTTGTGGAAGCCTATTAAATAGGCGTGGAGTTGAGTTACATGTTTCAAAGAGCAATCTAAGCAAGAGAGGTATAAAACCATTATTGCATTCACTTCTTGCAAAAGGAGTAAAGGGTAATAAGTGGAACCTCACATGCTTAAGATAATGGCTACAAAGAGCATCTTGAGAAACTTGGGAGTCCAATTGGATTGGAGCTAGCCATGGATATTATTCTTAATTCATTGACTAAGGGTTATAATCACTTTGTGATGGACTATAACATGTTTAGAATGAATAAGAATTTCTTCGAATTGCATTAACATGCTAAAAACTGCGAAGATGAAGATATTGGAGAATGGTTCTCCAGAGCTCATGGTTCATAAGGAAAAGGGCCAAGTGCCTAAAGAAAGGTAAGACAATAGTTGTCAAACCTAAAAGAAATAATTATGGTTAAAATAATAACTCTAATTGCTGCAATTTGGTAAAATGGCAATTAGATTGACCATTTAGAATTGTAGTCAAAATTCTGGATGATCAATAAAAGGAATGGTAGTGGGACTACCCTTGGGAATTTTATGTTATAAATTATTCTTTCTAAATTTAATTATTGGGTATTGGATACCAGAATAATTAGTAAAATGAAAGACTACTTATAGTAAAGTTTTATCTACAAACGGTAATGATGTAATGGTTGCAACATTGTTCGTAGAACACTTGTAAAGTGACTTTACTGATGAAGTAGAAAAAACATTATTTTGTTAAAAGATAATGAAGGATATTAATTTCTTGTTTGAATAAGAAAAGTGCTGTATTTATTATGATTTACTTCATTGTGTTATCATATAAATAAATCTTATATCCTAAATCTTGAAGAACAAAGTAATAAAGGCTATAACATAAATAATTAAAAATTCTTTATGCATTATTGTTTTTGATCAAATAAATAAAAGATGCATATCTAGAATTCCATGGGACGGAGTTTTAAGTCATATGATTTGAAATCACATGATTTATGCAAATCTTATTTACTTGGACCAAGACATCTTTTACTATGATTGGTAAAAGGCTAATATCTTAATTGACCTAATACATTTTGATGTGTATGGTGCATTAAGAAGCAATGCTAAAAGAATTTTTTATTATACTTGGTGAAACTATTCAAAGATTCTGATTGGATCACGATGACGAATAATTGAACCAAGAATTTGACAGTCATCATTAAAGTTGTGAAATGGTTTCACAAATTAACTTCACTAAGAACATCATTTTAAATGATGTGTCTGCATGGAAGTATAAGAACCTTATTGGATATGGTTAATTGGATGACTAAGTCAAATAGATCTTCCGTTATTTGTTTTGGGGTTATGTATTTGAAATCGCTATGATTATACTAATCTGAATTCCATCAAGAGAGGTTAAATAATGAAAGAAAACTCGGTTTGTCTTTCATAAAGATTTAAGACGGTGAGACCTTTTGAAATGAGCTGTCTGGGACACACTCACATTTAAATCTAATAAATATACTTTCATAGGATATCCTAAGGAAACTTGAGGATATAATTTTACTCATAAGAAACAAATGGTTTGTTGATTATGATGATACTTTTCTAGATAAATGGTTTATCTCTAAAAGAATCAGTGGGAGTAAAATGTATCTCGAATGGTTCGAGACCTAGAAAATATATATTTTAACCTAAGATGGAAGTTGAACAAGTTTTCACAAGGAGTCGTGAAAAGTCCGTTCAAAAGATATACAAGAACTTGTGTATGTGATAGGACACAATCTATTGCAAGAAATATTAGATATTTCGAAATAGAAAGTGTTGAGGTAAAGTTCATTTGGAATGAAGTATTTACCATCTATCAAAGATGCAATGTCAACTCCACATATTTAGATTAATGACTTGGAGTCATGAAATCTAAAAGGCAACCCATGTGTAATAATCAAGTTTGGAACTTGATCATTCTAACCTAAGGTGTAAAACCAAAGGAGAGGAATGAGTTTTCTTGGAAAATTTTTACATGGATAGCATAGAAATTTACTAGAATTCTCGTAGTCACATGTTCATATTTGGAATATGAAAATTGACAAAATGATGTCAAAACAAGTGTTCCTCAACGGGAACTCACTTAAAGATGTATTGGAGACAACCTAAAGGTTTGACAGTCAAAGAAAATTCTGATAAATTATGTAAGTTGCAGAAATCCATTGGATGGATTAAAGCAAACTTATGGGAGTTGGAATCTCCGTTTTGATAAGTCAAAGATTTGGCCTGATCAAGAACGGAGATGAACCTTGTATATACAAGAAGATTAGTGGGAGCATAGTGCTATTCCTTAAATTGAATATGTGGATGACATATCGCTCATTGGAAACGACATTCCTACTCGTTAGTCTGCAAAGACTTTGTTAAGAAAGTATTTCGCAATGAGGAATATGGATGAAGCCACATACGTCATTGGCATTAAGATCTATAGAGATAGATCAAGGAAGCTAATTGGTTAAGCCAAGGTACATACATTGACAAAGTCATTAGAAGATTCCGCAAGGAAAATTCTAAGAGAAGACGGTTGTTAGTGTTACATGGAGTTTCTCTATGCAAAGACTCAAATGTCCTAAGACAGATGATGAGCATAAGAGAATGGATGGGATGCCATTTGCTTCGGCAATTGGATCCATTATACCATGATAAGTACTAAGCCGGATATCTCTAAATGCTTGGAGCATGATGAGTAGATATCAATCCGCAACCGGTGAGTATCACTGGATGGCTGTGAAACAATTCTTAATGTACTTTAGAAGAACTAAAAGAATTGTTATGATCTATGGAGGGATGGAAGATGATCTCGTTGTATATGGGTACACGGATGTATGCTTCCAAACCAACAAAGATGATAAAAGATCGCAATTGAGTTTTATAAATAATAGTGAAGCTGTAAGTTGGAATGGTTCCAAGCAGAGTACAGTCACTAATTCTACGACTAAAATCTAAGTATATTGCTGCATTGGATGCTGCAAAAGAAGTTGTTTGGATTAAGAAGTTCATTGGTGAACTTAAGATGGTTCCTAGTATTGCTAATCCAATAGACCATATTAGTGATAATAGTGGTGCTATTGAGCAAGCAAAGGAACCAAGGGCACATCCTAAACCCGAACACATACTTAGGCGTTTTCTTATCGTTCGAGAAATCGTTGATAAGAGAGACGTACATATATGCAAAAGTACCTCATAATGATAACGTTACAGACACACTAAACAATGGGACTTCCATAAGCTAAGACATGATGGTCATGTTGGGTCCATGGGTATTGGATACCTAGGGAATTGGGCCTAGGGCAAGTGGGAGATTGTTGGTGTTGGTGCCCTAGGCACGTTTGTTAAATGTTGTATGAGTTATCATTTATTCATAATGATAAAGAGATAATAAGATTATTATTATGGCTCGTGTTTGCTTATAATAATCTCCGTCCCTAGAGCTTGTTAAGCACTAGTATAAAGGCTAAATGATCATGGGATGATCATGTTAGATTTATAGGTACTTGTTTGGAACAAGGTACTGGACATGACCCGCGGTATGAGATTTATGTCATGGTCGATGTCATATATAAATCTCATATTAGTTATGTCATTTGAATCCTTAGACATGAAGTTATTATAGTCTTCCACTTGATGAACATTATGTTTGACATATTCAAACGCTACCTTAACACGGTAGTTATAAAGGGTATGGTTGGCATAATCGGATTCAGTAGGAAGAATAATAAGCTAAATGGATTTGTCCCTCTTCGGAGAGATGTCAAGCTTGGGCCCCTCGAAGGAATGATGTTGATGAAATGTTTGGCCAAACTCAAATGGATTGATTTGATCAATGTCATTTGGATTATCAACATATTCGGAATCGAGAAAGTATTGAACAATACAAGTTGACTTGTTGACCATGACTTGTGTTCAATGACATCGTGGACAAAGGATTATGACATGTTCTAAAAGGAATACGAACTTGTATCTAGTTATACTATTTGGGTAGGTATGACGGTTTGCTAGAACCTAATCATATCTTATGGTTTCATGTTTGAACCCATTGCCAACTTAGTATAATCCTAGAGGGTCACACACAATAGAACGAATCCTAAATAAGGACTATATTGGAAATTGTGGAAATTTGGAAATTCTGGAAAAATGGGCAAGTGGGCGCCCGCCCAAATTGTACTGGGCGGCCGCACAGCTTGAGTCAGTTTGTACCAGTTTGTTCCAGATGACTTGGGCGACCGCACAAGTGTTCTTGGGCGGCCGCACAGTACTGCCGGGGACTGGTTTCCTAATTCCAAAAGGAAACAAATTATGGAAACGTTTTGGACTTTCCTAACTGAGATTCCTTGCGGGTTTAGACACAAGTTACCTATTTGGAATAGGTCTAACTTGTATATAAACATCCCTAAGTTGGCTAAAATCACTACCATGTTTGTGTAAGTTTTCAAAAGAGTTTTGAGAGAATTATTTTGTTCTAAGAGATCCTAGATTGAAGAACAAAATTATACACAAATAATATTCCATATAGTTCATGTTTAATTATGAAAACGTGTTTCATATTTGGTCTAGCAACCAAGATCAAGTGTTCTTGATATTCGTTCGCGTGTGGATACCGCTAGAGGGTGAAATTCATCATCTTCAAAGTTCATGATTCTTGCTTTGTTCGTGATCAAGATTTCAAGCTTCTATCGAATTCAAGTTGCAAATTCAAAGTCATCAAGGGTTAGTTTTTCTAGTATTCATATTGTTGTATTTGACTTAATCATATGAATGGATCTATGGGCTTTGGGTTTCATAAAATTTAATGCTTAATTCCGCTGCGCATGTGTCTACGAAACCAACACTTTGATCATGCCACTAGGCATTTGATTTCTTGTTTCATTGAAGCCAAGATTATGGAGACCAGTCTTCGCTCTTAGTACTAATTCCAAGCTGGCTGTACACCTACCGAATTGAGCCCCATTAATTGGGAGCCTAGGGATCCGTAAGGAGAGTGGCTACATAGACGTAAGGAGGTAAGACATTTAGTAGGAAAAGGTCTGGGGTTATGATCACAAGGCAGCGCCATGATAAGATTGTTGCTTCTGTTAAGCGTGAAGCTCAAGAGAAGGTTGACTTTCCCCTCCTCCTGGTTCTATTACTGGTCCACTTTTTCCTACCGAATAAGGAATTTTCAAACTTCTGGAGAAGGACTTTTTATATTTCCGCGACTTCAACTAGGCGAGAGCAAGCCAAGACAATAGGCCTTATAAAAGCGCGATATAGGCATTTTCCCATCCATCAACCTAGAAAAAGACTTGCGTTACACTAACTAGGAGCGCGCAGGCCGGGATTGGAATCTGATAAAGATGGGCCTGCCCGGTAGATGGTCGAAGACTTGGACATCTTGGTAAGGCTTCCTGACGCCTGCCTAGTGCCGGAAGGTCAAGGAAGTTGGTGACCTGATGACATGACAGGGGGCCAGCGACCGAAGCCCCAGTGAACGGTGGCCGTAACGAACTGTTCTCAACGAGTTCAGTTCGGCAGAGGGAGTATATATTAGGGAGATGTTCTTGACCATGAATAAGTCCTTTCTTGTCAGCAGAATAGGTGATGACACCTGAAAAACGCAGCTGAAAAGAATAGGAAAGAAAAGAGATGAAAATGGATAGGTATGCTCACCACTTCAAGGAATCCACCTTAAAGATACAGGGCATAAACAACTCACCACTAAACGGAATCCACCGAAGAGATACAGGGTTGTATAATGTTCACGACTCAATGGAATCCACCAAGAGATAAGAACATAAAAGAAGGCACTAAGCACAACTTATATTTTATTTAACTCAAAATTCAACTCTCAATATATTTTACACATCTAGTAGGGTATTTATAGTTACTTGGAAAATCCCTGCAAGTCTAGGAATACTAAAATACTAAAGGATAAATGATGTAGGAATGTTAGCGGATCGTACGACGAAGTTGCGGCAGGATTTTGCAATTTAGTTATCCGGGCGCAGAATGGCTATTAAGAATACTTTTCGGAATGGGAATTTTGCCACGAACAAGACTCATCACTTTGTCATGATGTACGATGCTTTTCGGGCTTCCGAGACCGTTTAGGGCTCGAAAATAGCTTTTTTACTTTTTAAAACAATAAATTTTTAATTTTGGGATTTTATTTCCTTTTTTCGTTTGGTTTAGGGTTTTGGTTATTAGTTGCCCTAGGGGTATTTAAACACTTTTCGTGTTCTGTAGCCGTCAATTATTAATTTTTATTCAAAGAGTTTTCTCTATTCTCTGGTGGATTCAAGTTTTATCGTTCTAGGGTTTATTGCTGGTAAACTCTTGTGTTTAGCGCTTGCTATTCACGAATATTGCTTCCGTTCTGCGTCAATAAATATAATAATTATTGTTGAGAGATAAGATAGCCTAGAAATCTCAAAAACATTCTAAACATGAATACTAGTCAAATTTCGGATGCATTGGCTGTCAGACTATCTTCCACCAAAACTGTCAAACTCTCTCTAGAAAAATCCAATGAGGATCCGAAAAGAGCTGTAAAAACCAAACTCAACGATATTTCTAATGATATTTACTTGTAATTTTTGGACGAGTGAATTGATAGATACACTCTGTTGAAGTTGACTGAAATTCATGAGACTGTCAAGTAGCTCCTGCGTCAAACTCCCCCGCTTGAAGAAAATTTGTCCACGAATTTTGAGTAAAGCATTGAAAGTAGTAGTAGACATTCTTGAAATAAAAAAGTGAAGAACTTTGAATTGTATTGTACTCGTGAGAAAATTCATCCAATTGGTCCAACAAGTTTTGAGAAAGTTATTTTTTCGATGAACCAATAGACGACGGACATACTTGACGGGATGATGTCAAAATGATCTTTGTACATATGAACACTATTTGAATAATCATAAATACCCTTTTACTGACTCGATGAGAGTGTTGTAAAATATCTAAGATTGATTTATGCTCAATCGAAACAGAAGAATTTGACCAACAAATATGACAATCGTCTAAGCATTTATCATACTGTGGTGACAAACTATTTTCATTTTCACATGAAAATCCCTCTTGTTTTTTAGGATACTCATCATAGATTGGAGGTTGAGACCAATCCACAATGGGTTGAGGAGAAACAAAATCAGTAAATGGCGAAACAAAGCTAACCAGAATGGGTTGAAGAAAATATTGTTTTCTTTCAAAAATTGTTTTTGTAAGAAAATAGGAGATGAAGGAAAAACCAGAGTGAAAAATAAGGTGAAACGAATAAAATGAAATTTCAAGAATCGCAAACTGCTCTGATGCCAATTTGACACCGGAAAACGCAACTGAAAAGAATAGGAAAGAAAAGAGATAAAAAACGGATAGGAACGGATAGGTATACTCATCACTTCAAGGAATTCACCTTGGAGATATAGGGCATAACACTCACCACTACACTCGACGGAATCTACCGAAGAGATACAGAGTGAAAGATGTTGTTCACAATTCAATGGAATCCACCAAAGAATAACAACAAGCAAGAAGGCACAAAGCACAACTTATATTTTATTAAACTCAAAATCAACTCTCAATATCTTTTACAATGCATCTAGTAGGGTATTTATAGGTACTTGGAACATCCCTCCAAGCTTAGGAATTATCAAAATACTTAAGGATTGATATAGTAATTATTATGTAGAGATAAGATAACATAGAAAACTTAAGAGACATGATAAGCATGAAGACTTTCCCAATTTCGAATGAATCTGTCCATGTGAATGACTTCTGGTCAAACAGCCATAACTCTCTCTAGATATATCCAAATGATGATCCGAAAAGTGCTGTAGAAACTAAACTCAAAGACCTATCCGTTGATAGTTTGTTTGTAATTTTTGGATAAAAGGTTCGAGAGATACATACTTTTAAAGTGGACTGATTTTATTGAAAGTGCGAATACCAAGCACTTGGTTCGGGCGTCATACTCCCCCACTTGAAGAAAATTAGTCCTCGAATTTTAGTCAACGCCTCTTTAGAATCTCTAGTAAATCTTTTAAGTATTTGCATTGATATCTCTTGAATTTTCTTTCGGTATACTCGGCAAACTTTGAATTTTATCGACTGCGTGACTACATCCATCCATTCACTCCAACGAGTTTGAGAAAATGATTGATAATGAACTTGTTGATGAACCAAGAAACGGGAATACTTGAATAATCTAGATCAAAAGGATCTTTGTAGAAGTAATCAACTTTAATATTTTCAAAAGTATCCTTTGACCAACTCAATGAAAGTGTGTTTTAAAAGCACTTGAAGAAAATGAAAAAGATCCACAAATTTCACAATCATCCACACATTAGTCAAAACATGGTGGTGAATCATTTTCAAATTGATGAAATGAAAAGTATATTTTCTCTTGATGATATTCATCAAAGGTTGGAGGTAGAGACCAATCGACAATGGCAATGGAGTAACTGAATCGGTAAATGGCCACAAAAGATCAACCATTTTTTTCAACTTTTGATAAGAAAATAAGAGATTAAGGAGAAACCAAAAGAAAAAGATAAATGATGGATAAAAGGATACTTAAACCCAAGCAAGAAAGTTTTTTTGGAATCTAAATCAGCTCTGATACCAATTTGACACCGGAAAAACGCAGCTGAAAAGAATAGGGAAAAAAAAGGAGATAAAAACGGATAGGAACGGATAGGTTTGCTCACCACTTCAAGGAATCCACCTTGAAGATACATGGCATAAACAACTCACCACTCAACGGAATCCACCGAAGAGATACATGGTTGTATAATGTTCACGACTCAATGGAATCCACCAAAGAGATAAGAACATAAAAGAAGGCACTAAGCACAACTTATATTTTATTTAACTCAAAATTCAACTCTCAATATCTTTTACAATGCCATCTAGTAGGGTATTTATAGTTACATGGAACATCCCTGCAAGTCTAGGAATACTAAAAATACTTGAAGGATAAATATAATAATTATTGTTGAGAGATAAGATAGCCTAGAATCTCAAAAGACATTCTAAACATGAATACTAGTCAAATTTTGGATGCATTGGCTGTCAGACTATCCTCCACCAAAACAGTCATAACTCTTTCTAGAAAAATCCAAATGAGGATCCGAAAAGAGATGTAGAAACTGCACTCAATGATATTTCTAATGATATTTTACTTGTAATTTTTGACAAGTGAATTGATAGATACACTCTGTTGAAGTTGACTGAAATTCATGCGACTGTCAAGTAGCTCCTCGGTCAGGTGAGATATATGTGTATGTACTCCCTCTCCATCCGTCCCATTTTAAGAGTCAAAAATTTCTTAGAAGGGCGTCCCATTTTAAATTTTAAGAGTCAAAATCTTAAAATGAAAAGTGGGTCCTACATGTCATACTCACAACAATTATCCACTAACTTTTCTCTACCCCACTTTCTCTCTCCTACCCAACTATCAACACTCACAACACATCACATTTTTCTTAATTCTTGAACCCACCCATTTTTTGACTCTTAAAATTGGACGGAGGGAGTATAGGTAGATGAACACTATGTACAGAAACATTAAAAAAATAGAAAAAGAAATATGGGGTGTATGGTCAAAGCGTTGAAAATCATCAAACAGTAAAACAAACAAACTAAGAGCCAAATTTTGTTGAAAAAACAAACAAACTTGGTTTTAGATGATCTAAGTTGAAATGTTCGAGCATACTGAAAACTTAATGACCAAAATACATATACAAATATCTATTCGCTTCAATCATTTCTGTTGACGTTTTAATGTAGCTAGTATTCGGAATAATTAATAGTCAATGAATAAAAAGATGGAAATTAAGATAATCTGAAGAGGAAATTGGGAAGAGAAAACATGAAGACACATACCCTTAGTAGTTAGTCCTGTAATATTGTAGCAGATCCACCGGTGGTAAGTTGGAGGGAGGGGGCAATGGTGATAGGAAGGAAAGGGAAGGGAAAGGAAACTGATGTGTTTGAGTGTGGCTTTTGATTGAATCTTCAAAGTGCTCGGTTAGAAAAAAATAGATGCAATAATTGAGAGATTATAACCACTTAGTCCCTAATGTCAATATCAAATGTCCATTTAAAACATACATTCATCAATTTTACCATGTAGTCCGTTGCCAAAAAACAATAACACCATAAGATCCTTAAACCCATTTAATTTTTTTAATGACAAAACTACCACCATTATTCCCCCAAAAGAATGGCCCAGTGGTAAAGTCAAGCCGAGGGTTCGATCCCTTTCTTCGTCTCCTTTTGGCATGGACATCTTTAAAAAAAAAAAAAAAAAAAAAAAAAACTACCACCATTACCTTGAACAAAACCATCTCCCTCCCTCAGCATACTCTTGCACACACACACTTTCTCTACCCCAACACCTTTCTCTCTCTCTCTTTCCACATTCTCTATACCAACTCCTGCTACCACCATCAAATCCAGCGACCTCGACCTCCAACGACCTTCCGACCTCTAGTCGCCACTGACCTACGGCCACCACCACCATTAGTGCTTAAGTTCTCAACTCTATTTCGCTAACAGTGATTTTCCTTTTATTTCACTAATCCATTTAATGCACAAAGTTTGTTAGTAATTTGTGGTTACCGAAGGTTGCTACAACAATGGGAAGCTTAGAGAAGTTACTAAGCCTATAAATGACTAGTGAACTCACATATTGAAGTACACAAATTTACCATAAACCTTCCAGTTTTCATATACAATACTACGTCATTAGCAGTGTCGTCAACATCCCATCCAACACATCAGTGCAACACACATTCTATGTTCAATATTACTTTTGGCTCAGGACAAACACAAATTACATTTACATAAATTGTGAAAATATTACTATTGGTGTTGTTATTCTATTGTTCTTTAACTTTAAAATCTAGTTTTGCAATTGTGTTTTAGTTCAATATTGCTAACATTGAGGGGAATACTGTGATTTCTGAAAAATTCCCACAGTTTTGGCACTTTCAGTTAGTATTAGAGCAAGGTTTTTGATGCACTATGTGTGGCCCTGGGCGTCAAGACTATGAATTTTGCTAATGTTTTGGTAGACTTCCCGTTCTTGATGGTTATAATTTTGCGCTAGAATGGATCTCCGCCTTCGTTCTTATATAATATCCATTGATGTTCTGGCAAGACGATTTATTGTAAATGGACATGTTGTTCTTATGAGGCCATCAGATGAGGAAGGTGGTGTTCAAGTAAAGCGTCCACAAGCAACATTCAAATACAGCAAGCTGGGAACGAGCGGTCCAAGCCTCAGCGAACTCACCGCACCGCGCTGCTGTGTGTGGATCAAATCGTGCTACCTCTCAGAAATACAACATTAATGTCAACTGCACACACCGAAATGGTGCTCATGTGGCACATTTACATTATGTGCAATAGGGTGGAGGAAATGAGGAAGTTGACCTCATGAGCGGTTCCAATTCCGTCCAAACCCCAATTTTTGTAGGGGTTGAGAAAGAAAGGGTGAATTACAGTGATCTAAGGGGAATAAACTCTTTAAGGAAAGGGTATATTAGAATATTATGACTAATAATGAATGATTAAATAATGGGTGAATTGCATTTTGGGCCTCAAAGTTTAGGGGGTGTTCCCAAGTCAGACCCCATTCAAGCACTATTTACATTTTGGGCCCCAAAGTTGTCATTCTGTTAGCCTGTTAGATCTTTTAACCAGTTTTGTTAGAAAAAATCGTTAAATGATGACGTCTGAGTCACATGTCACTTAACAGAGGATGTTTTTTTTTTAACAATAATTCATTCATTGTTATTTAAAGCAAATTGAATGAAAATGAAAACTCAAATGGAAATTTTCCATTTAAGGGCGTTGAATTAAATTTTCTAAAGTCATAAGATAGAAATTAAAATTTATTTAAAAATATTAAATTATCAATATATAATTATAAAATTCATTTTAAAAAAAGGCATTTAATTTTTTTCTCAAATATAATTTTATACTTTGACTATTATAATTGAATATATTTTTGAAAGAGATATAATTATTATTTAAAAAGCCAGGGAAAATATATTTTTATCCATGATTAATAATTTTTAATTTGAGGGGAGGGGTTAAGGGCGGCGGTTGGTGGCCAGGGTGGTGGTCGGAGACGGAGAAGTGATTGAATGGGCCTAAAATGTAAATAGTGATTGAATGAGGTCTGACTTGAGAACACCCCTAAACATTGGGGCCCAAAATGCAATTCGACCTTAAATAATTGCAAATTCACATTGTTTAAATGTGCTTTGTCATAAAAAATATTAGAAATACCAGCAAGATAACAAAGGTGTAATAAACTAGTAGTAAAAGTTGAGTGATTGAGACCCATTAGCCAACTTGCTCATAAGCTATTCAGGTGTCCTTCTCACCTAGTTGCAGTACCAAATATTTTTTCCTTATAGGCCGAAAAAATAAATTCATTTAAAATTTTTGAAATTCACCTGATCCAAATTTTATCAAAGTTAAGAAGAGTAGAAATACTCCTGAAATTTTAAATACTATCATCAATAGTATTTTTAATAATAAATCAAGAATAATTTTTAAAATTTTATCAAAATATTTATATTTTCATAAATGTTTGCCCTGCCCTTAATCGAACTGAACGTTGTTGGAAATTGGTAAAGAAAGTTAGGTTTGACCTAACTTTGACTAAAATTCCAAGAGTATTCATTTTATGGAAAATGGATTTAAGTTGCAAATTATTAATCTATGTTCGGAGTAGATTAACGTGGTTTATTTATTTTCTCAAAACCAATTTCGGGTGAATGAGAAATTAATGCCTAAAGTTAGCCATTTAAGATAATAGTTGAAGAGTAAATAGGCAAATGGGTGTTACATCCCACATTGCTAAGAAAGAGGAATTCAAGCCAACATATTAATGTGAGCATCTAAGGAGGAGTCATCAAGTTGTATCCTCTTTAGGCCAACCAAGTGGGCTATTGGGCTATCCATGCAACTAGTGGACCAAGTGTGCCAATTTTGGACTAGCTTCAAATTGACACATGACCCGCGAAGGGCGGTTTAGGGCGCACTTTGCACTTCGCTGGGAGCTGTGGAGCTTATTTTTTGACAAAAGTGGGCTCGGTAGTGGGTCAGCCCGTGATCTTGGTTCGGCTGGAACTGGGTTCGATTGACTTGGGCTTGGAGTGGCAAGGGACGCGCCGGTTCGGGTGTAACCGCCGGGTCGACCCGCGTCCCTCCGAGCGAGCGGGTCGGACTGTAATGCCATGATTAGTGCTCAAAGGAAAATAGGGTGTGAGACTACCTAGGTTCGAGGTCATGTGGGAGGTGTAGGGCTGTAAACGAGCCGAGTCAAACTTTGGGGTATCGAGCTCGAGCTCGTTTAAAACTTATCGAGCTCGAACTCGAGCCCACTTGCTTGTTCGAGCTCAAGTCGAATCGAGCTCGCGAGCAACTCGAGTCGATATCGAACTCGAGTTTTTAACGAGCCGAGCTCGAGCTTAGACATTTTTAAGAAAAATATGGTCTTAACGAGCTTATCGAGCCGAGTTCGAGCCGTTCGAAAACAAAAATTCAATTTTAATGAGCTTATCGAGCCGAAATCGAGCTTTTAACGAGCTAAACGTGCCGAACACGGTCGGCTCGATAACAAAAACGAGCTTGAGTATCGGTTCGAGCTCGACTCGAGCTCGAGCTTTCACGAGCCGAGATCGGGCCGAGCTCGAGCCAGCTCGGTTCGTATAACAGCCCTAGAGAGGTGGCTACATGCCGGGTCCATATGCAGCATCAATGTCCGTGGGTGAAGTCCTTACCGCTACATTGGCCTGAGGACGTGTGCTAAGTACCCCTGGTTGCTGACGGACAGAGGAAGCAGGTGGACTAGGCCAAGGTGCAGCAGCCGTGGGATAGGGACACGGTGGCACTAGCCAAGGCCAATTCCACGCACCACCGTTCCACGGATCTTGCTATCCTATGCCATACCATGGAGACCCGTGAATCTTCCCTTGACTATTAACACGGTCATTGGAGTTTTGACCCGAGCGAGCCCCATTCGAACCATTCAAAGTAGATGAACCACCCTTACCAAAATTCTTGCCACCCTTTTTGCCATTATTACAATTTTTCTGACCACCATTATGAGGAACGATGGGTGTGACAGAGGCATACCCGGGAACCCGCTGGCAGAATCACGAGCAACCTTAGCTGAGGCGGACGTCATCATCGCTTTCTTTTATAGGCATGTCTCCTCCAAATGAGCATGGACCGAGCCTGATGGAACTTTGGTAGAGGACTACTCTGTCGGAGAAGAGTGGCCACTCCGTTGTAGGCTCCCATTAAGCCTTCCACAATTTGTAATACCATACGATCGTTACCCGACTAGTGAGCCCACATTCTTCAATTGATCCGCAATCTGCTTCAATTGTTGGCAATAGGCGGAGGCCGACGAAAAATTCTTTATAAGAGTAGAGGTAAATTCCTGCTCAAGGCTTACAATGCGAGAATTTTTGTTATCCTCAAAGATATCCTTCAAGGTATTCCAAGCCTTCATCGCTGTCTGATCCGGTTCCAGAATGGTGTTAAGCAGATCCCGAGAAATCGTGCCATAAGTCCATCCCAACACTTCTGCATCAAGATTACTGTAAAGTTCGATCTCCTCCTTGTATTAGGTTCTTTGGCATTACCCTTGGCCGACGGGACAATGTGGTGAAGAACCTGTAGAGATCGTGCATGGACTTTGAAAACAGTAGTCCACGTCGCATACTAGACGTTTTCAAGCTCGAGAGTAACAGTGATGTTATTTCTAATGTTGGTGACAGCCATGGCGGGGTGAAGAGAAGATTTGGACCCCATTATGGAGAGGACCAAAAGAAGAGAAAGAAGAAAATACTACGTAAATGTTCACGGAGGGGAGGGGGCGCAACAGAAGAAAATATGCCTTAGACCTCTCGCGATACCATAAAAGACGTCAATAATTTCCTCGCTTTTTTATTGAATAATACTCTTCTCTATACAAGTATAACAGGGATAGGATACTAGACATGATTTACAAACTAAACCCATGATTCTAATGATCAACCTATAGCAATTACAATCAATAGCAATCCTAACAATCTTTACAATATAAAATGATATATACCGAATATTATCACTTATTGTGATAATATCATTAACAAAGATGAGTTGGGGAGGGATTAATTTATAAAATTAATGTTTCAGTTCATACCCTTTTAAATTAGTTTCTCAACCTTTGTATTTATAAATTTTACATAACTAAAAACTTATTATATGTTGTAATTTTAATTGTAAAATTTTTTGGGGGTGTAAAATCGGAAGACGTTAGATACTAAATCCATAATACCCTAATAAAATCCAAAATGTTCAGGTACTATTTTTGGAATTCTTCTTAAAAATAATATTCTCTCTGTCCCAAAATACTTGTACTTCTAGCAGTTTACACACATATTAAGAAAGAAATCAATACATATCAAATAGACCAAGTTACCCTTTGAATAGTTCAACTACCTAGACAATTACTCCCTATAGTCCAAAATAACTGTCGTTTTTGGTAATAATTTAAATAAAAAATAATGATGCTAATAAAAATCTAAAAGTTGTCATTGTATTATAATTAATAATAATTTTATAACAATTTTTAGATTTTTATTAGGATTGTTATTTTTTGTTTAAATTTATTGGTCAAACATACATCTGTTTGACCAAAAGTGACAGTTATTTTGGACCAGAGGGAGTAAATGATTTTACAGTGACAACTACATGTAATAAATAAGGGCAGTTTAGAGAAAGTGTATCAATGTTTTATAGAAAACTACAAAACTGCAAATATTTCGGGACAAAATATTCATCCTAAAACTGTAAATATTTTGCGACGGAAGGAGTAGTGAATTCAATTTTTTTTTTCAAATTTTGAGAGATGATTAAAGGAAGGAGAGAGATTGTGTCAGTGTGTTAACCGATCTTAGAGCATCCACAATGGGAGCTTTTTGGAAGCTCTTTATTTTTATGAAAAAGCTTGTAAAGCTTTTTACCATTGTGAACTTTTTGAAAGAGCTCCTTATTAAGAGTAGCTCTTTGTAGAAAGAGCTCTTAAAAGCTCATTGAGAAACACTAGCATTAATTTTTACCAACTTCCCATGTTATAAAAAGAGCTCTACCATTGTGAGAAAATCTTTGAGCTTTTTATTTGATGACTTTGTGAGGATGTGTCATACGGGGGGGTATAAAAAAGCTTTTAAAACAACTTTACCATTGTGGATTTTACCATTGTGGATGCTCTTAGACCGGTGCTATTAGTGTAAGGCTTAGGAAGTTGTGAGCATGTTTCGGTACAAAGCCGAGAGATACAGAGCGGAGCGGGAGCTGGTGAGCCAAGGGCATGTGGGTCCAATAAAAAGTCAAGGATTTGATGGTTAATTAGAAAAATATTTGTCTTAAATTGTAATTCTGCTTAAATCAAATATTATAGGGTCAATTACCCGTAAAAGTTAGACCCATAGTAGAAAATGTCCCCAATCTTTCTAAGTCTTCCCTTTCCTTTTTGAACCAAAATTTTAGTTTTAAAGTAACCGTTATTTTAAATCAGAGGGAGTATTATAGGGTCAATTACCCCCTAAAAGTTAGACCCATCGTAGAAAATTTCCCAATCTTTCTAACTCTTCCCTTTTGTCCACTTTTGCATTTTTAGTGCACAATGACATCACCATCCACTTCCTTATTTTATTTTCCACTCCTACATCAACACAAGCATTTTTCTCTCCTCTGATAATACCATTCTCCATGTTATGCCCTAAACTATCAGTATGTATTGAAATAAACAATTTTCTTGAGCTTCGATAAGAACAACAATTCAACCCTCCTAGATGGCTTTTTGGGTCGTGGTAATATGCTTCTTACTTCTTATGATCATGCTCATCGTCCCGGTCTGGGTTTTGATAAGAGCAAAAAGTCAACCCTCACTGCCGATTCACATTTTCTTGAGCTTCAAGGGTACAGACACAAGGGAGACTTTTGCTTCCCTCCTTCACGATGCTTTGATCCGTGAAGGATTTAACGTATTCATGGATGATCAAAGTATACCTTTGGGACAAGAAATCGAGCAGAAAATACGTGATGCGATCGAGAGTTCTTTGGGAGCAGCAATCATTTTCTCCAGAGATTTCGCATCATCGGCGTGTTGTTTGAATGAGCTCGAACGAATTGTTTGGAAGAAGAAGATGTTGGGGCTGAAATATGTACTCGCACCCATCTACGTTGATGGTGTCCAACCGGATGAAATCCGGAACAAAAGAGGAAGCTACGCCAAAGCATTAGCTAAGCACGAGAAATGGGGTTCCAACAAGCTTAAAGTGTGGGAAGATGCACTTACAAAAGTTGCAGGCTACAGAGGAAGGATTTTAAAAGGGTAAGAATTGCTTCAATCAAACATTTATCTTTTCATCTTGTTGGACTGTATGCTTTTGTATTTTTTTTTTTTAACTTATACAAAAAAATATGATTTTATAATTAATATGCAAGAAAACTATTATATTTTGAAACTGAAAAGAGAAAAAAAATATGATTTTTCTTATCAATAATAATTTATCAACAAGTAGCAATAGCTTAATTACTGAAAATAGACTTTTAAGTGATACATTCCATTTAAAAGGTTTTTTTTTTTTTTTAATTTCAATTTATGCTATTGCTACTTGTTGAGGATTTTTGTCCCTCACGAGTTCTTATCCTATACTAGGTGTACATGGAAAGAAACAACATACATATAATCCATAGACATGAGTTCGACCATCCCTGAAGTGCTACAAGGGCACTCCAAAAGCCTAGACTGACTGCTTTAGCATCTCTTGTTGATCTCACAGATTCTCTCTAGCTTTGTTTCTTAACACACAATGTTTATGCCGTCACTAATTGAATACCGGACCAAAACCATAACAGACTCTCAAATCATGTGGTTGAAATAGTAACACTTTTTCTCAAAGGAAAAGTCTTCCACAAGAAATAGGAATTCCAAACAAAAAATGCGGCTGCTAAGAATTGAGCCTTTCCATTTTCTTCCTTTTTTCGCACGATCGTGACCCCTCTGTTTGTTGTTTTGATGTACTTCGCTCAAAGTGGTCTTGAGTCTGTTGGGTTGTGGAGACAAAACCTAAAAGAAAAAAGAAATTAAATTTGAGTCATATAAGAATTGATGAGATTCCTGGTTTGACTAGGTTAAAATTTAATTTTCCTTGGGATTCTTTGTTTAAATGAATTTAGGAATTTAATTATTCTGGGTTTTCTACTTAGTTTAAGTATTGGACGTGTTGCCTATATAAACAAAGTGATGGCTATAAACATTACACACACGTGGTGTCAAGAAAAAAAAGCAAGAGAATTCGTGAGTCAGAAAGAGAGCCAAGGGAGTGTTGGCTTTTTAGGGGTGCCAAAAGGGGCATTACATGGATGGGTAGAAGCATATCTAGGGTTAAATTATGTGAGGGTGTGTTTATAATTTTGATGCTATGTTTATTGTTGTGAACATGAGGGAATATTGTAACACCACAAATTATGATATTAGTGAAATACCCTCGCTTGGCAATGCCCCCAGAGGTAGTCATCGTTGTGATGAATTGTGTTATCAAATATTGTGTTCAGTTCTTGTTTCTTATCTCATATGTGATTGTTGCGTGCATGTTGTTTCTTCCCATTGCATGGTATGGGATTGCAATTTTCCCAACAACTGGTATCAGAGCTTCCGTTTAGGAAGATCAGGAATGTTTGAATTGATTGGAAGACGGTTGAAGAAATCAGAATCAGAATTGCAAAGGATTCAGATGGTTCAACTGAATGATCCAAATGGAAATAGAATTGCAATGATCTGGATGAAATTATGTTGTAGGGATTCAGATTTTCCGAGAAGCATTCAAGAAGTAGGGTATGGATCCAAGATCTGCGTTGCAGAATTTGGTTGTTATGAGGGTTTGCAGGGATCTAGCTGGATCGTGTAATTGAGAAATTGTGGGAGCAGCGAGATGGTTTCAATGGATTAACATAAAAATTCGATGGAGTTGAATTTTGGCAACGAATATGGAAGATAAAAAGAAAGAACGGTATAAGTTTCTAGGCCTTGGTAAATGTGGATTGCATGCGGGAGACGTGTAGATGTACGAGCAAAATGAGTACGTGTTATGTGTAGCAGATGTGCATAGTACGTGTAGCATTCATGCAACGCACGTGCAGAATTTGTGTAGTGCACGTGCATATTTCTTGCAAATTTCGTGCACGTGCAGATTCCATGTATAATTCGTGCGAAAGACATGTAGAGGGTGTGCATCAAAGGTACAAAGTATGTGCAGCGTATGTGTTCGGGAATTGGGGGGATCTCCACATCCACTAGCCCATACTAGCAGTCATCAATATAGAGAAAGTAATTCAACACATGAATAATAATATGAAAGAACAAATAACACTGATATTTGATAACCCAGTTCATCAACACATGACTACATTTGGGGGCACTTAGCCAGGATATCATTATAATAATATATAAAGATCATTAGAACATTGCACATGCACTCACTAAGATCTAGCATGGCTACTCTCCAATAATAATCTCTCTCACCTATACATTATTATCTCCCCTTCCTAAGAACATACAAAGATAGTCATGGCCGGGTTGTTGGATCGTCCCCATGGCTCTCCTAGGCCACTCGTCCACGGCCCCCTCCTTGACACTATTTTGTAGCTCTCTCTTGATATCCTAACTTTCTCCTACACAAAAAAAGTTCCCCAAATATTATGGTGGTAGTCACAATATATTTATATGGATATTAAAACCTAATCCTTATCAAAACTTAATTTACCCAGAATATAATAGAGATGGAAGGAGTATAATAGGAATTAAGAAAATCTAATGTAATTAGGAAATTACTTTCCTAAGGAAAAGATTCCTTATTCCACCCAAACTCCATCCACGCATTCTGTTGGTTCGGCAGAGTCCCTCTCCGGGTTCGACGAGTCCCTCTGCTGAATCTTCTCACCACCCTGTCCTGGTTTCGACTCTTCGCTCTATGGTTTTGATTATCCCCTTGGTTTTGACTCCACACCCCAACAGTATGGGGTGTCCGAAAGTTATGTGATGTGCGGAGCATTCTAAGGTGGAAGAGAAATTTGGTTGACCATTAAGCAGTTGAGAGGAAGGTTGTGTGGTCACCTTCGGCTGTTAGATGTGGACGATTACTGTGGTATCTCACTCGGTAGCTTGTGGGGCATACGATGTTGTACACAACATACAATATATTTTGCATGGTTATTGCCTCGAATGCGAGGATTGCAAGGACCGAGATCGCCAGGAACGGTATGTTGGTGTTAGTACCCAGTTTAAAAATGAGTTATTTAGTCATTCCATAACTCATAGGGACCTTATAGGAATTCAGAAACTGCGCAGGATTTATCCAAAATTTCTTTAAAAGCCCGGATAATGAGATAAACGCGTCTGATCAGATTATTCTCAAAGATAAATGCAATCTAGGATTTCTCAGTGTCCAGATCTACCTCAAGCCTTGGGAATCACGCCAAACAACCAGATTGGCCGAGCGGCCACTTCTTCCCAGGCTGCTCGGCTACTCTTTCCAGGCCCAGTTCCCTATAAATAAATGGCCCCAGTTTATAATTTCGACACACAATTCTCTCCTCAGAGTTCCCGAGTAAAAAAATGACGAGAGAACTCTAAGTCTAAGCTTTTCTAGCAATACCAAAGTTTCGGCGGATCTACAAGCAAATTCGACTTCGTTCTTGCCAAAATTGGTGAGACTTCTTAGTATTCTTATTATGTTCTTGCATGATTATTATATTAGATCTACTTTATGCCTATGTTTATTATGTTTCTTCATACATTCATGATGTTCTTCATGGTATGCACGCTAGATCTAGGGTTTTATTCTACATAAATGCCAGATTTAGGGTTACGATCTTCCTAATATGCCTGTTTGTTCATATTTTTCATATATGTTATTCATGTTGTTCGTCAATATTCATGTTATACGACTATAATTAGGATATTGATTTTCATATACATATGTTATAGCCTATGATGATCTGGGGTTTCATCAAACCCGCCTAAGATCTAGGAACTACTTCTAAACCCTAAACTTTAGGTAAATAATCCCATGATCAATAACTGTCCAGTGATGAGTGATGATGATCACACATTGATTATATCAATGGTGTAATCATCATTCTAGGATGTGATCATCTTGCATGTTTCTTTCTCCTCCCCCTACTCTGTGCATTATCCTGTTTCCTCCTCTCTATTCTAATAATCCTCGAACTACGTTGACCTGAGCTTCTCATATGAGAGGAACGTAGGCAATCCTCGTATCCGGTCTAAAACACTAACACATTTCCTTGAATCATGATGGAAAGTCTTATTAATTGGGTGATAGGAGTGATCACTAGATATTCTTCTCTTATCGTAAATTGACCCCCGAACCCAATTACTTGCACAATTAGTTTTTTTTTTAATGTTTTGGCTCATTAAAAGGGCGTGACGACTCTAATAAGTTAAATGCTAACTTGAATATCCTGTCCTATAGATAAATAAAATAAGATAATAATAAGAAACATCTCATGCGTCGCTGCATCGGTACAGAGGGTATTCACAATTGGTAGAAAGTTGGTTGTGAGGGCTAGCTCTAGTAGAGACAACTTGGCCAACATGGGTGTTATCTTTCCTTTATGGTCCTTACATCTTTTATATTGCACTTTAAAGCTCATGAACCCAACAGTCTTCCGTCTTATTCCCTATACTCATAAACACTCAAAAAACTATTAAAACACCCAAGGTTAAGTATCAAATAAGTCATTCACGTATATCATTTAGATGGGTAAAAACACATCCATCAAATACCCCCAAACATATATTTTTGCTCATCTTCAAGTAAAACAGTTAAAACCAAAACTAAACCAAAGCTAATATCTATTTTTTTAAACATGAAGAACAAATTATATTTTAGATTCTCTTTCACACTAATGGAAGTTAGCCATATATGTTTCAGATCCTTACCAACACATATAATCAACCAGAGTTATCATGAACATGAGATTAAAATTACATTAATGCATATGAACCACAATTCTCCACCACAGAATGATATTATGAATGAAGAATGGGAGATAATTATCACCAAAATAAGATATGTTATAGGGTTATTAATGTCATTCTCTCAATCAATGATAAGAGATGATACAATTTTGCTTAAGGACACTCATATGCATGTTAAACACAACTGTCAACCCGACAACTTTCAATGGATAAAATATATCATAATGGCTGGTAATATACGCAATAATTGCGGGCTAAGTTTATGGAAACAATCGAAGATAAGGACATAAGTCTTCTGCTAATATATTTGCTCAATTGAGATTATCTCTCCACTAATCCATGTCCCCCATGTATCAACCCCCAAACTTGAGATTTCACATACTTCAATAACAAAGAGCTTGACCCTTTTCCTTCTTTTATTTGGTAACTTTTAATCACAATTTCCATATCATAAGAGGGGTAGACTTTTTTTTTTTTTTTTTCATTTTTTTTCATAACTCACATAGATAAGGATTACGAAGGATACTATGCATTACATTTAAGCTGAAAAATATATAATTAATTTTTCCCTAGCCCTTCTTTACCATTGTAATACACAATCTTTTTTCTCCAAAGTTGACATTTTTCTCTTATTCCTTTTTATTTCCATAGCATAACTCACAATTCCCCATTCATTCCCTAGTTATACTTTCTTAAAAAGGTGATATAATAGTATATAAGTGTAAGGGTAGGATAATGTGGTTACCAAATGAAGGCAAATGACGGTTTTTATTAATCTCTCTTTTAAGAGATTTTCAATCATTGATAATGCTCAATAGGGGATTCTATGGGATTTTTATTATAAGTGATTAGAAAGTTAAAGGTTCACAAAAGGGTACAAAGAAAATAGCCATATGTCACTTCCCAATTAGCCTATTTGATGGGTTATTGACAGTCATGCAAACATGTTTTAGGGACCCTCATAATGCAAAAGTGATCCTATAATGGTCTCCTAAGTTGATGACAATGCTCAAGAAAGTAACATGGAAGTGAAGAGCAGAGTAATCGTAATGCATATGTAACAATGTAATTACAATGCCATACTTATAACAACACTCATGATTAACAGTTTTAAACGCTCTCAAATCATCATTGACTTTAGCCAACAACCCAAACTGTGAAAAGAACAAAAAAAAATAAAATTATTCAATTTTTTTTTTAGGGGAACACTATTTACACTCCCCTATAAACTCATAAACTCATAATGAGTGGCTCAAAACTAAACACCCACCCCCAAACTCAAAATATGCTATCTCCTCAAAGCATACCAACTAAAGAGAAGCATACTTTGGGTTCAAGGGTGGTACAACTTAACAAAATAAAAATAAAACAAAATAAGTCATATATCATTGGGTTGCCTCCCAACCAGCGCATTTGTTTAACGTCGTTAGCCCGACGGTGACCCAAATCTTACTTGGGGTTTTGATTTCACCTTCCTTCATTTGGCCCACTTCATAGTCTCACGGGTCTTTACTTTCAGCTCAAGCCCATATATATTCCCAAATTGATCACTCCAGCCACTTTATTATTCATAATTTTTATTTTCAATAACAAGAGTTCTAATCAAAATTTGGAGTTTTTCATTCTCAAACATTATATGCAGGTTTATGATTTCTTTTATATTTCTTGTGATTATGAGTATGAGTATGAGTATGAGTTTGAATAGCTAATTAAATCCCTAGGTTTGCGGATTAGATGTAAATAATTACTTGGACGTTATGCTATGAGATATTAAAATTCTTTCATATAATCTTGGTTTTGGTTTAACACAATAGTTTTAATTCCGTGTTAGGGTTTCAACCTTATGTTAATATATTGTTGGCTCTTTAATTATTTGAGTTTAAATTCTTGCACTTGCGTGGTGATTTAGACATATCCATTGTTGTGTTGAATAGCTTTAATCTTGGAACTTGCGGAAATTGAAAAAAGCAAGATTTGTATGTTCTTATTATATGCTTAGTGAATTCTTTGTGTATCAATTCGACTTTGCGGAATGATTAATAAAGAGAGAGTAAAAGAAATGCGACTCGGCCACCTAACTGTCCCAATTTTTAGATAAGTGTATGTATTTTAAAACCAAATTATTTCTTTAGTCATCAAAGTATGACTGACTTGAACCAACAACCCAAACTAGGAAACGAACAAAAATAATTTTTTTTTTTCAATTTATTGGAGGGGGACACTATTTACACTCCCCTATAAACTCAGAAACTCGTATGAGTGGCTCAAAACTAAACAGCCACCCCCAAACTCAAAATATGCTATGTCCTCAAAGCATAACAACTAAAGAGAAGCATACTTTGGGTTCAAGAGTGGTACGACTTAACAAAATAAAAATAAAACAAAATAAATCATACCTCATTGAGTTGTCTCCCAACCAACGCATTTGTTTAACGTCGTTAGACCGACGGTGGCCCAAATCTTACTTGGGGTTTCGATTTCACCTTCCTTCCTTTGGCCCACTTCATAGTCTCGCGGGTCTTTTATTTCAGCTCAAGCCCATATATATTCCCAAATTGATAACTCCAGCCACTTTATTATTCATACTTTTTATTTTCAAGAAAATCAAAATTTGGAGTTTTTCATTCTCAAACATAATATGCAGGTTTATGATTTCTTTTATATTTCTTGTGATTATGAGTATGAGTATGAGTATGAGTATGAGCTTGAATAGCTAAATCCCTAGGTTTGCGGATTAGATCTAAACAATTACTTGCATGTTATGCTATGAGATATTAAAATTCTTTCATATAATCTTGGTTTTGGTTTAACACAGTAGTTTTAATTCCGTTTTAGGGTTTCAACCTTATGTTAATATATTATTGGCTCTTTAATTATTTGAGTTTAAATTCTTGCACTTGTGTGGTGATTTAGACATATCAATTGTTGTGTTGAATAGATTTAATCTTTAGTGAATTCTCCGGCACGTTTTTGGCGCATTGCCGGAGACTTGATTAGGTTAACAAGCCTGTTTTAGGTAGTTCATATTTGGTCATCGTTCTCTGAATCCATCATTAGAGTCATCGATTTATGACATTCATAGGTTGCATTGGCGTAGTTATAAAAATAGACACATGTTAATAAGAATACTGGCCCCGTTAATTAAAAATCCATTTCTACCTTGTTCACAATTTTCCAAGCACAGTCTTCATCACACCACCAGCCTTAACACTGCCACCTGTTGGTGTTGGTGCCCTAGGCACGTTTGTTGAACATTGTTTATAATCATCTTATTCATATTAATAAAGAGATGTTTGATTATTATTGTTGTTCATGTTTACTTATAATAATCTTCGTGCCTAGTACTTGTGAAACACTAGTATAAAGGCTAAATGATCATGGGATGATCATGTTAGATTTATGGGTACTTGTTTGGAACAAGGTACTGGACATGACCCACTGCCCCTTGACCCCGCAAGGGGCGGGGGCGCTGCCCCTTGACCCCAAAAGGGGGCGCAGCCCCCTTGACCCCTGCTTCTTTATCGTGGTCGAAAAACATATTGACTCAAAATGAGTGTGTACTCCACACTTTCCCTTACTCATATCCGAGCCTAATATTAGATCGCATTGGTCTCTAGTAAATCCAATTACATAAAATCGTTGATGACACTAAAATCACCAACATTTCCCCCCATTTTAGTGTAATCCTCGATTTACTAATCATATAAAATATGAAACAAACATAACGAAACAAACGAATGCATAAATGAAAATGTCTTGCGATTGAATTTTCATCTTAGTACAATACACATTTCAAATATTCGAGAATCGGGGTGTCCCAACGATTGAACCCGTCAACTCATATGAATACCTGAAGATACTATACACATAAGTTTCTTACAACACTCGAAAAACATATTGACTCAAAATGAGTGTGTACTCCACACTTTCCCTTACTCATATCCGAGCCTAATATGAGATCGAATTGGTCTCTAGTAAATCCAATTACATAAAATCGTTGATGACACTAAAATCACCAACAGACATAAGTCTTCTGCTAATATATATGTTCAATTGAGATTATCTCTCCACTAATCCATGTCCCCCATGTATCAACCCCCAAACTTGAGATTTCACATACTTCCATAACAAAGAGCTTGACCCTCTTCCTTCTTTTATTTGGTAACTTTTAATCACATTTTCCATATCATAAGAGGGGTAGACTTTTTTTTTTTTCATTTTATTTTCATAACTCACATAGATAAGGATTACGAAGGATACTATGCATTACATTTAAGCTGAAAAATATATAATTAATTTTTCCCTAGCCCTTCTTTACCATTGTAATACACAATCTTTTTTCTCCAAAGTTGACATTTTTCTCTTATTCCTTTTTATTTCCATAGCATAACTCACAATTCCCCATTCATTCCCTAGTTCTACTTTCTTAAAAAGGTGAGATAATAGTATATAAGTGTAAGGGTAGGATAATGTGGTTACCAAATGAAGGCAAATGACGGTTTTTATTAATCTCTCTTTTAAGAGATTTCCAATCATTGATAATGCTCAATAGGGGATTCTATGGGATTTTTCTTATAAGTGATTAGAAAGTTAAAGGTTCATAAAAGGGTACAAAGAAAATAGCCATATGTCACTTCCCAATTAGCCTATTTGATGGGTTATTGACAGTCATGCAAACATGTTTTAGGGACCCTCAGAATGCAAAAGTGATCCTATAATGGTCTCCTAAGTTGATGACAATGCTCAAGAAAGTAACATGGAAGTGAAGAGCAGAGTAATCGTAATGCATATGTAACAATGTAATTACAATGCCATACTTATAACAACACTCATGATTAATAGTTTTAAATGCTCTCAAATCATCATTGACTTTAGCCAACAACCCAAACTGTGAAAAGAACAAAAAAATAAAATTATTCAATTTTTTTGGAGGGGAACACTATTTACACTCCCCTATAAACTCATAAACTCATAATGAGTGGCTCAAAACTAAACACCCACCCCCAAACTCAAAATATGCTATCTCCTCAAAGCATACCAACTAAAGAGAAGCATACTTTGGGTTCAAGGGTGGTACAACTTAACAAAATAAAAATAAAACAAAATAAGTCATATATCATTGGGTTGCCTCCCAACCAGCGCATTTGTTTAACGTCGTTAGCCCGACGGTGACCCAAATCTTACTTGGGGTTTTGATTTCACCTTCCTTCCTTTGGCCCACTTCATAGTCTCGCGGGTCTTTACTTTCAGCTCAAGCCCATATATATTCCCAAATTGATCACTCCTGCCACTTTATTATTCATAATTTTTATTTTCAATAACAAGAGTTCTAATCAAAATTTGGAGTTTTTCATTCTCAAACATTATATGCAGGTTTATGATTTCTTTTATATTTCTTGTGATTATGAGTATGAGTTTGAATAGCTAATTAAATCCCTAGGTTTGCGGATTAGATGTAAATAATTACTTGGACGTTATGCTATGAGATATTAAAATTCTTTCATATAATCTTGGTTTTGGTTTAACACAATAGTTTTAATTCCGTGTTAGGGTTTCAACCTTATGTTAATATATTGTTGGCTCTTTAATTATTTGAGTTTAAATTCTTGCACTTGCGTGGTGATTTAGACATATCCATTGTTGTGTTGAATAGCTTTAATCTTGGAACTTGCGGAAATTGAAAAAAGCAAGATTTGTATGTTCTTATTATATGCTTAGTGAATTCATTGTGTATCAATTCGACTTTGCGGAATGATTAATAAAGAGAGAGTAAAAGAAATGCGACTCGGCCACCTAACTGTCCCAATTTTTAGATAAGTGTATGTACTTTGAAACCAAATTATTTCTTTAGTCATCAAAGTATCATTGACTTGAACCAACAACCCAAACTAGGAAACGAACAAAAATAAAAAATTATTTTTTCAATTTATTGGAGGGGGACACTATTTACACTCCCCTATAAACCCAGAAACTCGTATGAGTGGCTCAAAACTAAACAGCCACCCCCAAACTCAAAATATGCTATGTCCTCAAAGCATAACAACTAAAGAGAAGCATACTTTGGGTTCAAGAGTGGTACGACTTAACAAAATAAAAATAAAACAAAATAAATCATACCTCATTGGGTTGTCTCCCAACCAACGCATTTGTTTAACGTCGTTAGACCGACGGTGGCCCAAATCTTACTTGGGGTTTCGATTTCACCTTCCTTCCTTTGGCCCACTTCATAGTCTCGCGGGTCTTTAATTTCAGCTCAAGCCCATATATATTCCCAAATTGATCACTCCACCCACTTTATTATTCATACTTTTTATTTTCAAGAAAATCAAACTCTGGAGTTTTTCATTCTCAAACATAATATGCAGGTTTATGATTTCTTTTATATTTCTTGTGATTATGAGTATGTGTATGAGCTTGAATAGCTAAATCCCTAGGTTTGCGGATTAGATCTAAACAATTACTTGCATGTTATGCTATGAGATATTAAAATTCTTTCATATAATCTTGGTTTTGGTTTAACACAGTAGTTTTAATTCCGTTTTAGGGTTTCAACCTTATGTTAATATATTATTGGCTCTTTAATTATTTGAGTTAAAATTCTTGCACTTGTGTGGTGATTTAGACATATCCATTGTTGTGTTGAATAGATTTAATCTTTAGTGAATTCTCCAGCACGTTTTTGGCGCATTGCCGGAGACTTGATTAGGTTAACAAGCCTATTTTAGGTAGTTCATATTTGGTCATCGTTCTCTGAATCCATCATTAGAGTCATCGATTTATGACATTCATAGGTTGCATTGGCGTAGTTATAAAAATAGACACATGTTAATAAGAATACTGGCCCCGTTAATTAAAAATCCATTTCTACCTTGTTCACAATTTTCCAAGCACAGTCTTCATCACACCACCAGCATTAACACTGCCACCTGTTGGTGTTGGTTCCCTAGGCACGTTTGTTGAACGTTGTTTATAATCATCTTATTCATATTAATAAAGAGATGTTTGATTATTATTGTTGTTCATGTTTACTTATAATAATCTTCGTGCCTAGTACTTGTGAAACACTAGTATAAAGGCTAAATGATCATGGGATGATCATGTTAGATTTATGGGTACTTGTTTGGAACAAGGTACTGGACATGACCCACTGTATTAGATTTATATCATGGTCTATGTCGTATATATATCCCATATTAGTTATATCATTTGAATCCTTAGACTTGAAGTTATTATAGTCTTCCACTTGATGAACATTATGTTTGACATATTCAAACGCTACCTTTAACCAGGAAGTTATAAAGGGTATGATTGGCATAATTGGATTCACGTAGGAAAGAATAATAAGCTTAGTTGGATTTGTCCCTCTTCGGAGAGATGTCAAGCTTAGGCCTCTTTTAGGAATGATGTTGATGAAATGTTTGGCCAAACTCAAGTGAATTGATTAGATCAATGTCATTTGGATTATAACCATATTCGGTATCGAGAAAGTATTGAACAATACAAGTTGACTTCTTGACCATGACTTGTGTTCAATGACATCGTGGACAAAGGGATTGTGACATGTTCTATAAAGAAATGTGAACTTGTATATAGTTACACTATTTGGGTAGGTATGACAGTTTGCTAGAACCTAATCATATCTTATGGGTTTATGATTGAACACATTGCCAACTTAGTGTAATCCTATAGGGTTACACACAAATAGAACGAATCTTAAAAGGACTTAATTGGAATTTTGGGTTGAAGGACCTTTGAGGGATTATAGAACTTTAGAGGAGAAAACAGGAAGTCTGGAAAAAGGGAGTCCGGGCGGACCACTTCATTGACCCGGGCGGACCAAGTGCGATACCCGGTCGGACCATGCCTGATCCGGCCGGACCAACTTGTATACCCGGGCATACCTAGTCCTGTTTCGACTAGGGTTTTTCCTGTTCCATTTTCTTGGGGGTTTAGTCACTTGTTACCTATTTGGAATAGGTGTAACAAGTATAAAACTCCCCTCTAGTTTCCTTAATCAGTCCATAGCTTTGTGAGTGCCTCCAAGGGTTTGAGAGGATTGTTTTTTTGTTCTAAGATCTCTTGGGTGAAGAACAAGAACACACACACACACACATAATAATTCCATATAGTTCTTATAATTGTGAAAGCGTGTTTCACAATTTGGTCTAGCAACCAAGATCAAGTATTTCTTGATATTCGTTTGAAGGTGTGGATAGAGGGTGAAACTTATCATCTCCAAAGTTCGTGTTCCTGATTTTGTTCGTGATCTAGTTTCAAGTCTCCACCAAGATTCAAGGTTGCAAAATTAAAGGCTTCAAGGGTTAGTATTCTAGTATTCATCATGTATGTATTTGATATAATCAAATGAATGGATCTATGGGCTTTGGGTTTCATGATATTTTAAATAATTAATTCCGCTGCACATGTTACTAGGAAACCCAACTGTGGTATCAAAGCCCTGTTCATGTTGATTATTTCAATACATAATCATGTTGTGTGTATATAAATTGTTTATGTGCCTAGCATGATTTGAATATTGGGATTATTATGTTTATGTGTTCTATGCGTTTTATGTGGTTTATTGTTTTATAAACTTTAATCGCACTATTCAATCGCAATAAAAAATTATGGTGGATTTAAAATTGTTTAGGTTATCAATTTTTGATTGGATCAAAGTCTTGATAATCTAGAGATTCATGAATAAATGGTTTATTCAAGGTTTTAATGATCATGGTGATTGGATCACCAAGAACAACAAATCCTAATTGAATCGGGAAACAACAATTTTGAGACAAATTTTGAATTTTTTAAAATTTCTGGATTTTACAGAGAGGGTCCGACCGGACCTAGTATGTGACCCGGCCAGACCTGCTTGGTTCTGGCGCGGCTAGGGTTCGGGGTGGATCTTGGGGTTTAAATTTCCTATTTGTTTTAGTCTTGTGAATTCTGAGATTGGATCAAGTTTTGGATGGCTAGCTTACGTTCTCGAGACTGTGTTTCCCAAAATTGATCGCAATCAAAGATTCAAAGATAAAACGAAATTAGAATTATGAAGAGTTCATAATTGCTAAAATTGAGAAACAAAGTTCTTGATTCAAGTTTGGAGATCCATGTGAATTGGCCTACGTTCATTGAGACCATCTATTGCTTAGTTTCGGCCACATGGACTACTTTCTTGGTTTCTTGAATTAGTGCGGAATTGTGGATGCCTATGACTTAGTTCGGCCACACTTCTTGTTGTCTTGATTTGGAGATAATAACTAAAGTTCAAATAGTCTCATCCTCATAGTTATAGAGAAACTAATGACACATAAATATTATGCTTAAATTAATGGAGATTAATTTAGTGACTAAACTTGATGCTCAACATGTATATCTTATGTGCTCATAAATGTGTTGTATGCTATATGAGGATGAACCTTCTTGAAAGTTTTAAGTCATTTTGCCATGCCATGATTAAAACACTTGTAAGTACAAGGGTAATTTCATGTGGGCTCGCCAAAGCGAGGTGCATTGATTTTATTCATGTATGAGCAAGATGAGTGAATAAGAGTTTCTTATGCGTTTAAAATGGTTGGACTTAATTAGGCGTCAAAACAGTTTTGGGCCTAAGGCAAAGATGAGATTAAACATGCTTTTTGAAATTGGATTTCTTAAAGAATCTCAGAAAGGATCTAAGAATCATATGGGATATGATTGACATGTTTGTCTACCTAATTAATTTGATTTTGAGCGGTCCGCCATAGCGAACTTGAAATTAAATTAAAGTTGGATCTTAACCCATTTAAATTATATTATACATTGGATGTATAAGAAGGTTATATAATTTAGTGGGAGTATATTTTTGGAAAAATACATCATTATCTCTTTAATGAAATTGGTACTTGTAAAATTTTGGATATTTTGCATAGTTGTAGACAATGACAACTAACACTCAATCAATTTCGTTGCGATCAATACTTGAGAAGGATGAAGCTTCATGAGAATGGTACAAACTTCATGGATTGGATCCTGAGCCTAAGAATTGTTCTAAGGCAAGAAGATAAGTTGTACATTCTTGATGAGCCTATTCCTGAACAACCCGAAGGAAATGCCCCTAGGGCGGAAAGAGACAATCACAAGAAACATGAGAATGATTCTAGGGATGTGAGTTCTCTCATGATCGCGACTATGTGCTAAAAATTCCAACAATGTTTGAAACATTTGGAAGCCTATGATAGGCGTGGAGTTGAGAGACATGTTTCAAGAGCAAGCTAGGCAAGAGAGGTATAAAACCGTTGTTGCATTCACTTCTTGCAAAATGAGTGAAGGGAAACAAGTGGGACCTCACATGCTTAAGATGAAAGTCAACGTAGAGCATCTTGAGAAACTTGGCTATCCAATTGGATTGGAGCTAGCCACGGATCTCATTCTTAATTCATTGCCAAAGAGTTATAATCACTTTGTGATGAACTATAACATGCATGGAATGGATAAGAATCTCTCCGAGTTGCATAATATCCTGAAAACTGCGAAGATGAAGATAGTGGAGAAAGGTTCTCCAGTGCTCATGGTTCATGATGGAAAGGGGCGAAGGGCTAAAGGAAATGATAAGGCAATGGTTGCAAAACCCAAGATTAGCAAGGCAAAGGTTGCCAAGGCTATAGTTGCAAAACCCGATGCACAAAAGGATGCAATTTGTTTCATTGGCAAGAAATTGGTCATTGGAAACGTTATTACAAGGCTTTTAAGGAAGAGCAAAAGAAGAAGAAGAGCAGTTGGACTGCGTCGACTTCATGTATCTATATAATAGATATTCTCCTTTCTACCACTAGTTCCTGGGTATTGGATACCGGATGTGGCTCTCACATTTGTCTAAATCGGAGGGATGAAAGAATAGGAGACTAATTAAAGATGGTGAAGTAGACCCACGTGTGGGGAATGGAGCAAGAGTTGCTGCATTAGCCGTAGGGACTTATGAAGCCACTTTACCTTCCGGTCTAATACTTGTTTTGAACAATTGTTATTATGTACCAGATTTAAGTTGAAACATTATTTCAATTTATTGTTTGGATATTGAAGGCTTTAAATTTCTTATTGAGAATAAGAGATTTTCTGTTTATTTAAATGATGTGCTTTATGGTATTGCAAATTCATTTAATGGCCTTTATATCCTAGATGTCAAGAATGAAAATAATGAAAATGTCTATCATATAAATATGAAATCTAAACCTAATGATGAAAATCATACTTATTTGTGGCATTGCCATCTTGGTCATATTAATGAGAAGCGTATCTCAAAACTCCATGGGGACGGTCTTTTGGGTTCATGTGACCTCGAGTCATATGATACTTGCGAGTCGTGTCGTCTTGGAAAAATGACTAAGACACCTTTTACCAAGTTCGATGAAAGGGCAAGCGACTTATTGGGGTTGATACATTCCGATGTATGCGGACCACTAAGTAGCAATGCTAGGGGAGGATTTCAATACTTCATAACCTTCATCGATGATTATAGTAGATTTGGGTATGTTTACCTAATGAAACATAAAAGTGAAGTGTTTGAGATATTTAGAATATTTCAAAATGAAGTAGAAAAAACAACTTGGAAAAAGTATTAAGGCACTTCGATCGGATCGAGGTGGAGAATACTTAAGTCAAGAATTTGATAATCATCTAAAGAATTGTGGAATAGTTTCACAATTGAATCCACCCGGAACAACACTATGGGATGGTGTGTCCGATAGGAGGAATCGAACTTTGTTAGACATGGTTCGATCAATGATGAGTCAAGTTGATCTTCCTATATCCTTTTTGGGGTTATGCACTAGAAACCGCCGCTTTCACGCTAAATCGTGTTCCAACTAAATCGGTTCAAACGACTCCATATGAGATATGGAGCGAAAAGAAAACCTAGTTTGTCTTTCATGAAGATTTGAGGTTGTGAAGTTTTATCAAAAGACTTGTCTCAGACAAACTTGCACACAAATCTGATAAATGTATTTTCGTGGGATATCCTAAGGAAACTAAAGGATATTACTTTTACAACCGAATGGACAGCAAAGTGTTAGTTGCCCGAACTGGTGTCTTTCTAGAGAAAGAGTTTCTCTCCAAAGAAATCAGTAGGAGTAAAGTACCACCAAAAAATGATATTGAACCGATAGTGGAATAAGAACGAGTCTCACAAGGAGTTGTGGAACCCGTTGAGAATGCATAAGTAACTCGCAGAATTGGTAGGTTACGATCCGGGTCCGAGAGATATGGGTTTCTCGTAACGGATAGTAATAAGGTGGAGATCATTGAGAATGATGAACCGACCACCTACCAAGAGGCGATGTCATCTCCTGATTCGAATATGTGGCTTGGAGCCATGGAATCCGAATCACAATCCATTCATGATAATCATGTTTGGAACTTGATTGATGCACCCAAAGGTGTAAAAACCATAGGATGCAAATGGGTCTTCAAAAGGAAGACTGACATGGATGGGAAGGTGGAAGTTGGAATCTCCGTTTTGATGAATCAGTCAAAGAGTTTGGCTTCATCAAGAACAAAGATGAACCTTGTGTATACAAGAATATTAGTGGGAGCATAAGTTCTATTCCTTATTTTATATGTGGATGACATATTACTCATTGGAAACGACATTCCTACACCTCAGTCTGCAATGACTTGGTTGGGAAAGTGTTTCGCAATGAAAGATATGGGTGAAGCCGCATATGTACTTGGCATTAAGATCTATAGAGATAGATCAAGGAAGCTAATTGGTTTAAGCCAATGTACATACATTGACAAGGTCATTAGAAAATTCCGCGTGGAAAATTCTAAGAGAGGACAGTTGCCAATGTTTCATGGAGTTTCTCTAAGCAAGACTCAATGTCCTAAGACAAAACATGAGCGTGAGAAAATGAGTGAGACTCCATATGCTTCGGCAATTGGATCCATCATGTATGCCATGTTATGTACTAGGCCGGATGTATCTTATGCTTTGAGCATAACGAGTAGATATTAGTCCGACCCCGGTGAGAGTCACTGGATGGCTGTTAAAGAGATTCTTAAGTACTTGAGAAGGACTAATGATTCATTTTTGATCTATGGAGGTATGGAAGATGATCTCGTTATAAATGATTACACGGATGTAAGCTTCTAAACCAACAAAGATGATAATAGATCGCAGTCGGGTTTTGTGTTTATGTTGAATGGTGGAGCTGTAAGTTGGAAGAGTTCCAAGCAGAGTACAGTCACTGATTCTACAACTGAAACTAAGTATATTGCTGCATTGGATGCTGCAAAGGAAGCTGTTTGGATTAAGAATTTCATTGGTGAACTTGAGGTGGTTCCTAGTGTTGCTAATCCAATAGACCTTTATTGTGATAATAATGGTGCTATTCCTAAAGCAAAGGAACCAAGGGCACATCCTAAATCCATACACATACTTAGGCGTTTTCATATCGTTCGAGAAATCGTTGATAGAGGAGACGTAAATATATGCAGAGTACCTTCTTATGATAACATTGCGGACCCGCTAACAAAGGGACTTTCACAAGCTAAACATGATGGTCATGTTAGGTCCATGGGTATTAGATACCTGGGAGATTGGGCCTAGGGCAAGTGGGAGATTGTTAGTGTTGGTGCCCTAGGCACGTTTGTTGAACGTTGTTTGTAATCATCTTATTCATATTAATAAAAAGATGTTTGATTATTATTGTTATTCATGTTTACTTATAATAATCTCCGTGCCTAGTACTTGTGAAGCACTAGTATAAAGGCTAAATGATCATGGGATGATCATGTTAGATTTATGGGTACTTGTTTGGAACAAGGTACTGGACATGACCCGCTGTATGAGATTTATATCATGGTCTATGTCGTATATATATATCTCATATTAGTTATGTCATTTGAATCCTTAGACATGAAGTTATTATACTCTTCCACTTTATGAACATTATGTTTGACATATTCAAATGCTACCTTTAACCAGGAAGTTATAAACGGTATGATTGGCATAATCGGATTCACGTAGGGAAGAATAATAAGCTTTTTTTGATTTGTCCCTCTTCGGAGAGATGTCAAGCTTGGGCCCCTCGTAGGAATGATGTTGATGAAATGTTTGGCCAAACTCAAATGAATTGATTTGATCAATGTCATTTGGATTATAATCGTATTCGATATCGAGAAAGTATTGAACAATACAAGTTGACTTCTTGACCATGACTTGTGTTCAATGACATCGTGGACAAAGGGATTGTGACATGTTCTATAAAGGAATGCGAACTTGTATATAGTTACACTATTTGGGTAGGTATGACGGTTTGCTAGAACCTAATCATATCTTATGGGCTTATGATTGAACCCATTGCCAACTTAGTGTAATCCTATAGGGTCACACACAAATAGAACGAATCTTAAAAGGATTTAATTGGAATTTTGGGTCGAATGACCTTTGAGGGATTTTAGGACTTTAGAGGAGAAAATAGGAAGTCTGGAAAAAAGGGGTCCGGGCGGACCATTGAAAGGACCCGGCCGGACCTCTTCATTGACCTGGGCGTACCAAGTGTGGTACCCGGTCGGACCATGCCTGATCCGGCCGGACCAAGTTGGATACCCAGGCGGACCTAGTCCTGTTTCGACTAGGGTTTTTTCTGTTCCATTTTCTTGCGGGTTTAGTCACTTGTTACCTATTTGGAATAGGTGTAACAAGTATAAAACTCCCCTCTAGTTTCCCTAATCAGTCCATAGCTTTGTGAATGCCTCAAAGGGTTTGAGAGGGATTTTTTTCTTGTTCTAAGATCTCTTGGGTGAAGAACAGGAACACACACACACACACATAATAATTCCATATAGTTTTTATAATTGTGAAAGCGTGTTTCACAATTCGGTCTAGCAACCAAGATCAAGTGTTTTTTAATATTCGTTCGAAGGTGTGGATACCAATAGAGGGTGAAACTTATCACCTTCGTGTTCCTGATTTTGTTCGTGATCTAGTTTCAAGTCTCCACCAAGATTCAAGGTTGCAAAATCAAAGGCATCAAGGGTTAGTATTCTAGTATTCATCATGCATTTATTTGATATAATCATATGAATGGATCTATGAGCTTTGGGTTTCATGATATTTTAAATGCTTAATTCCGCTGCGCATGTTACTAGGAAACCCAACACCACCACCTACCACATGTTGGGAATTTAGTGGTACCACGTTGCAATTAAGATCAAGAACACAATAAACATAAAGGCAGATTATGAGATAATCACACACAAAGAACACAAGAATTGTTTGCCCGGTTCGTTCAACGAATGAACTAGGTCCGAAGGCAATCGCCAAGCCAATATTTTATTAAATATTCTTTAATATGGTGCTATTATGTGTTCAAACTCGTAACTATGCTTATATAGGCCTACAAGAGAGTCCTAAACCAAATACATGTGAGAAATCTAGAAATCCTACACTTATCCGAATTCAGGTCGCGGCACCAGGCGCCCGCCTGGTATGGGCCAGGCGCCAACTTACCTCCTTCGCTCTCTTACTGTCAAGACCAGGCGCCTGCATGGTATGGAACAGGAACCCGCCTGCTCTCTGTGTAGTTTCCTTCACCGTTTTGATCTCCTCCAACCCTAGCATGGTTTGAACTCCTTTTTACTCCCTGTCTTGTTTTGGTTTTAGGACTCCACTCCCAACAATCTCCCACCTGGAGACTAAAACTACAAGCATAGACTGATCATCACTCCCACCGCGAAATGAGCCTCCTTCGAACACATTTTTACTCCCATAATAACTTGGCATTACCGTGCCTCCCCGCTTAAGTTCTAAGGCGAGTTAAAACCAAGCGACGTTTCAACCCTTCAGTGTTAGATTGTTCTTGGCTCTCCAAATCAGCTTCTACCTGATTTTTCCCTGCAAGTCTAACTTCGCCTTCTCCCTCATCTTCCTCGCAATGCTCCCCCTTGAAACAATTGGACACACCTTGTTTATTCTATTGTTTTCTCTTGGTCTGAACACACTCTCTGTTAGGGAACTTTGATTTCCACATCGCGTTGATCAACTTTCTGTCACTCTCCCCCCTAACATACCATTTCTTGATGTCTCTCCTTTCTACACCAATAGGCCGGTCCTTTAGCCTCTTGGTCCCACCCGAGCGAACATCGATATTGAGGTAGAGTACAACATCTTATCCTCTACCCCATAAGCGATCACTTTAGATCCTTTTGTGACTTCCCAAGACCCACCAATGAAGGTTACACATACCCTTCATCATCAAGTTGTCGAACAGAAATCACCCTCCTCCTCTTTTTCGGAACATGCATTACATCATGTAAATGAAAAATAGTCCCATTAGGTGTCTTCATCATCACATCCCCCTTACCATCGATCTTCAATGGTTGATCATCACCAAGATAAACAACCCCAAAATCTCCCAGTGTATATTGCTCTATTGACTCTGCATCCCCACTATCATGACAAGAAGCTCCAGAATCCAACACCCAATCTTCACCCGACTGCTCCTCACTTAGGACTAATACACCTTCATCATCCACCATGTGTGCATCACCATCTTCCTTATCCGGACAATCATAACTTATATGACCCTTCGCGCCACAGTTGTAGAACTTAAACGATTTATTTTTCCCCTTTTTCGGTCCTCCCCGTCCCCTAGCTTTTACCACCCTAAGTGCAGCCCCATCTGCGAAAGTTTCTCTCCTTTTCTCTTTCCTTCTCAGCTCCTCTTGAAGGATGAGATCTCTAACCTCCACATATACTAACAGTGCCTTCGGCATACTAATCGTCGTAACAGTTACCTCCCAACTATCAGGCATCGATTTCAGTAGAAAACATGCTAGCACTTCATCTGAGAAAGTAATATCAACACTTTTCAATTTGTCCACCATACCGTTAAAATTGCCGATATGACTCGCTACTGCTGCCCCTCCGACATCTTTGCATTCGCCAACCTCTTTATCAAGTGCAACTTATTGATATTAGTCATCTTCTTATACATGTCTGACAACATCTGTAGCAACCCCACCATTGTCTTGGCCTCCATCGCTTTCCGTGCAACATCATCGGTTAGGGCACTCCTTACCGCTCCTAACGCCTTGCGATCCAGCGTCTCCCAATCCCCCTCTGACATGTCTGTAGGTTTCTCGCCCAAGGGTTTATGAAGAACCTTACAATAAAGGTAATCTTTAACCATTGTCTTCTAGAACGTGAAATTCACACCATTGAATTTCTCTATTGAGTTCTTCATCGTGATTGCTTCACAAAGTCCCTAAGAACATGACTCAAAATAATCAACGGATGAAACTTTGAATCCTCATAACCAATGCTCTAAATACCAGTTGTTGGGAATTTATTGGTACCCCGTTGTAATTAAGATCAAGAACACAATAACCACAAACACAGATTATGAGAGAATCACACACAAAGAACACAAGAATTGTTTACCCGGTTCGTTCAACGAATAAATTACGTCCGGGGGAAATCGCCAAGCTAATATTTTATTAAATATTCTTTAATAAGGCTATGTATTCAAATTCGGAACTATGCTTATATAGGCCTATAAAAGAGTCCTAAACCAAAGGAACTATGCTTATATATGCCTATAAAAGAGTCCTAAACCAAATACATGTGAGAAATCTAGAAATCCTGCTCTTATCTGAATTCAGGTCGCGGCACCAGGCGCCCGCCTGGTATGGACCAGGCGCCAGCTTATCTCCTTTGCTATCTTTCTGTCAATACCATGCGCCTGCCTGGTATGGAATCGGCGCCCGCCTGGTATGGAACAGGCGCCCGCCTGCTCTCTATGCAGTTTTGTCACGCCCCGAAGTCCGACATTGGACGAACCTTGAGAAGTGACGAACAAAACCGAATACCAATCAAGACCTCAAAATGAGAACTGAATTTTCCTTTTCTTATAACAAACCAAAACTACACAATACACATACTTAGAGCGAGTACATCAGAGCAACTATCCTCTGACCAAAATACAAACTTGAAACAAACTCCAATATATACAAACTCTCTAACTTTAACAATTTTACAAAAGCTTGCATTCAAAAAAACAAAATCACATAATGTCCAAAAGATAAAGCTCCACTCTTAACTCCACAAATGTACTGCAAAACCGTCATAGTCAAAATTGCACTCCACCTGGAAGGGAAAGGGGTAACGAAAAGGGTGAGCACAAATTGCCCAGTAAGAGACTTGCCAACACAAATGTGTGTGGCACTGTATAGAAACCCAACCAAGAACGAATATCAATAACAAACCCAACCACCCAGTATATAAGGGAGGAGCGAAAGAGTACAACCGAATCAAACATCAAATCAAAGTTCCGAAGTCAAATTCCATTAAACACTTGAGTTGGCCAAATGCCCAAAGTCAAAGTTGACTCTTCATCATAGTATCACTTGGGCAAATGATACTATGACTAGGAGTCACAAATGTAACAACCGGTGTTAAAGTCATCTCTTGTTGAGGAATTCAAAGTCAAATACTCAAAGTGTAAATGGCAGAGTAGCTAAAACGAATAACCGAGTCCAAATGAATTGATCCAATAAACGATCACGAATAACAAATCAAACCAAACCGATAATTCCGAAGCCAAAGAATGAAAGGGTACAAGGTTGACAAGACCCTTACCTCGAATCCGAGCTAATCCAAAAGAAAGTATTCAACGTAGCTTAAACGTCTCAATCTAACATAACAACGACATAAATGGTACAAGAGTTAGAACCTATCAAAATACATTCAAGTATTCATAATTCATACAAGTTACAAGACTATTAAAACAACTATATCATTACTTTGAAAATAACTATAAGTATACATTCTTAACTATCATAGAGGAAAAGTACTCAGAAAATACTCGATTTTTGACCCAAGAATCATCAAATTCTGAATTCGGGTGACTAGTTATCATTTATCAAGTTTCCTCAATTCTAACATGTCTTAAAAATTACTGCAGTTACAATAATACTAAATCTGGTACTTCTACAAACATTGTTGATATCAAATAACTATCTCATTAGAAAGATCATGAAAAACTAATCAGATTTTGAAACTTATACCCTTTAAAATCCCTCAGAAAATAGTCAAGATGGACTCAAGATTCACTTCATTCGGACGAAAATCGAACAAGTTATAAGCAAATTAAATTTAAGAAAATTTCTTAACATCACAAGAACCAGACCGGGATTTTCACAAATGCAGGGCTAATAAGGAATTTAACTAGTAGCAAGGACCTAATCCGAATTCACATAAATACAGTGATCAATTTGTAATTTTCGAAAATCAATACTCCTACTTCATGAGCAACAACCATTACAGAGTTCTTAATACGCAAAATTGGATTTTCTGTTATAAAATTTCTATTTTAAACAATCTATCACTTTATAAATCTAATTAGATATACTTCATGAAATCAACTAATAAACTCATTAACAATTAAAGTTTCAACCACACTTTTACCAACACAAACAAATACAAATGAGTAGTACAATTTTTTTTACATCAGTACATATTTAATTACCATTGATTTAATAATTTAATCCATCCAAAAAAAATAAATAAAACATTAATTCCACTTATAATATTGCACCCAAAGCTTAGTTATACTCAAACCCAAATTAATTAAACTATCATCAAATAATTACCCACACAAATACTAATCGCATACACTAAATTAGGTTAAGCAAAATAACTCTTACCTACTTTGCCCAAAATCAGAGCCTCCTTCTTCCTCAACTTAAATTTCTCGGTTTTTTTCTTTAGTCTGTCTTTGCCTACTCTCTCTTTCTCTAATGTGTATTTTGGTAGAGAATGGAGTACGTAGAGGGCAAGGATGAGTCATCAAAATTAACTCAATTAAATTACACCTCCTACTTGACTACATGGGAAAAATTACTATTAACAAAATAATGAAACAAGTGGGACCCAACCAATACTTATCATTAGCATAAATCGTTTTACCATGTTGAGAAAATATGAGCTCTTTTTTTTTTTTTTTTTTTTAATTTATTCATAAGCCAACACGTGTTTTACTAAAAAGAGTCCACCTATCCTCAAAATGTACAAGTCTGAGTTATTCCCCGTCTCAACTTAATTTTTTTGTACTAATTTGTAAATTATTATATTGAATTATATTTAAAAAGTTACTTTCCCGTCTCAAAATAAGTTGCACTAATTATTAAATTATTTTATTGGGTAAAATTTAAATGTTACCCCTGTCTCAAAATGAGTTTTACTATAATTATAATAATAACATAATTCATAGAATACAAATCCAAATTGTCTACTAATGCACACATAAAAATTACATATAGAAATGGTCAAGTATATAGATGCAATATGGACTGATTAACCGGGGCGTCACAAGTTTCCTTCTCCGTTTTGATCTCCTCCAACCCCCGTATGTTTTGAACTCCTTTTTCCTCCTTGTCTCCTTTTGGTTTTAGGACTCCACTCCCAACACCACCCACCTCCCACCAACTAGCACCACCCACCATTAATACCTCAATAACCACCATCCACCACCATTAACACCGCTGCCACCCACCACCATTCAAACTTTGGAATAAGTCCCATAATTTGAAACTCCCAACCAATTCTTTCAACTAATTTCAAAATCAATAACCTAGGGGTTCTGAAGAGCTCGAAAAATGGATGAGAGATTCATTCTGAGCTTCAATTGTAAGGGTTTAATATGAAAAAGAAATAAGTTGGATAAACCCCTTTCAATGGCCATCAAATTTTTGAAACGACACCTAGATTGCCGATATAAAATTGCCACGAGATTGATTGAACTTTAGGTATTCATTTCTCCATGTCAATGGATCAATTGTAAAACAATCTTCCATACTGTCATTCGGTTCCCCAAATCGATTCGCCATGGATAACTTTCACTAGCCTTTAATATCCATTCGATTTCAGTTCGATTCCAGATACGATTCTCCCCACCTTTTTCAATTTCAATTCTTAGTTTGATGCACACTATGCTCAATTTGCTGGGATTTCATGAATTCTAATGTGTGTAATGGGTTGGGTAGTAATGTGGCTGCTGGAGAGATGATGGAGGTTGGTGGATTTTGGGGCTGATGAAGAAGATGAAGTATAATGTTTTTTTTTTTTTTTTTTTTTTTAGTTATTATGTTTTTAACGGGTATTAGTTTATCAAAGGTTGGTTTGATTGTTACTCATAATATCATCCACGTCATCATTTCCATTCATAATATTTGACGGCATTCACCCGAGTTGTCATTATGTTGTCACTAGGTAATACGATACAATTTGAGCGACTGAGGGCATAGTATATTGTACTTATTAGTAATTATTCCTTGTTTGATGAGCCTGCGTAGTTTTAGGTAGCTGAAGGGAAGGTAAGAGGCGTGAAGATCTGTTATAAATTTCAGTCCTGGTGGACAATCTAAGTATATGGAAGGCCGTTGATCTCTTTATGAGATAGAGGAGAAAGGTTGAAGCTCCAAAGGGTAGATTACCTTCTGGCGTTAATACTCTAGGACACTTATTAAGAACATGAACGTTTGCCCGGGACACTTTGGAAACTTTCTTCTTCACCAACATAGATTTCACTGTGTCCTGGACTAGGACAGTAATGGACTATATTATAGGTTCCACCCTAAAACAATTTGGTGATAAGAGGAGTAGCCCCTCAAGTGAATATACCGGTCCAAAAAGTTGACGTATGTAGAAGAGGCGAACGAGAGGTGAGAATGGTCTTCTGATACCATCTTAAAATTAGAATTGGGTAAGAAGTAATAAAATCAATTGGTGATAATGAGAGTAGACCCTCAAGTCTATATCGGTCCATGTTAAGTTCTTTATTAGATGGGGGATATATTGTGAAACAAATTGTCTACATATGCCTTGATCCTTGCAAAAGTCTCCAATTTCGTTTGAAGACTCACCACCTCTATTTATTTTCAAATATGTTTTATGTGTACCCATTTCTTTTTCAACACAAACAAAACGCCTCTAATTTTTCATGTATAAGATAAATCCCAGGTTCACGGCAAAAATCATTGATAGAACGGAAAATATACATTTTAATTAAAGCGAATTTGATGCTCTCCGCATAATGTTATATGGGCATAGTCTATGTTTCTTAACTGCTAAACAGTTTGTAAATAATCTTTTTGGTGTCTTGAGGTTGAGGAGCGGCCAACCATCATGCTGTTGGGGAACGGGGGATCACCACATCCACTAGCCCATACTAGCAGTTATCAATATGGAGAAAATAATCAACACATGATAATAATATGAAAGAACAAGAACACCATGATTTATTAACCCGGTTCACCACCACCACGTGGCTACATCCGGAGGCCCCAAGCCAGGATATCACTATAATAATATGTTTGATTGTTACAGTTTACACATACACTCACACAGATCTAGTATGTATACTCTCCCATGAACAACCCTCTCCTACATATCATTATCTCTCCCCATGAACACACAAACAATATGACTATGACCGGGTTGTAGGATCGCCCTCATGGCTTTCCTAGGCCCCCGCCCCCTCCTACACACTATTTTGTGTTCTCTCTTGATATCCTAACTCTCTCCTTTTTGGGTACACAATATTCTGAACGAAATCATGCTTTTAAAGGTGTGCAAGGAAGCCCTAAGTCTATTTGGAAGAGATACAATCAAAATAGGAAACAAATCAGGAAACCAGATATGGCCCGGAAGGAGTGTGCGGTCGCCCACTTCCACGTGTGCGGCCGCCCACTTCTCCTGTTTTAAGGCCTACCCTTTTCTGATTGGTTGGGCGGTCGCCCAGCTCCTCCCTGTGCGGTTGCCCAACTCCTATGGCTGTTGTTTTCTTCTCCTTTTCGAACTCCTCTTCGACTCTTCCAACCCCTTTGACTTAGACTCCTTTTCCCCCTTATGTTTAGGACTCCAATCCCAACACATGCATCTTCTTATGAGAGATCATTCTCAGTCGGGAGAACTCCGTTTTTGTCCATCGTACTATGGGTCGTATTTCACTTTTACCATTAAACTTTATTTTTTCCATTTTTACCATTGTATTACAAACAATGGTGTCATTTTATACCAAATTCGATAATTTTATACTCCGTCCCGGACTAAGATTCTTAGTTTGACTTTACACGGAGATTAAGAAAACATAAATGTTGTGAGTATGAAAAGTAAAGTAGAAGAAAGTAGGAGAGGGAAAGTGGGTAGAAAGTTTTCGTTGTGAGAATGACAAGTAGGTCCCATTATCCAATTAAGGTAATAAAGCAACTAAGAACCTTAGTCTGGGACAGACTAAAAAGAAAAGTAAGAACCTTAGTCTGGGACGGAGGGAGTACCCAAATTTGTTTCAATTTTACCATCGTACTACAAACAATGGTGTCATTTTACACCCAAATTTGGTATAAAATTACACCATTGTTTGTAGTACGATGGTAAAAATGATAAAAATAAAGTTCGATGGTAAAAGTGAAACACGCCCTAAAGTACAATGGACCAAAACGGAGTTTTCCTTTCTTAGTCCCTTGTTAGTAAAACACTAAAATGATCTTCTTTTTGGTTTCTTGAGGAGCGGCCAACCATCATAAGCATCCCTTTCCTTTTTGGTTTGTCCCAGTTTAAGGTTTTTAATTGATTTATTACTTACTCCCTCTGTCCCATAACAATGGGCACAAACTTCCATTTTGGGCGTCCCATTCAAATGGGCACATTACTAAAAATGGAAAGAATCTTTACTATTTATCCTACTCATTCTCTCTCCTACTTTACTTTTACACTCACAATATTTACACTTTCTCTCTCCCACTAACTTTTCATACTCACAACATTTATATTTTTTTTTAATTCTATTGCAAGAGTCATTTTAAACCCATTGTTATGGGACGGAGGGAGTAAAATGGACAAGGCGACCCTTGTCATTGCTTTTCGTTGTGCCTCAATTGCTTTTGTCCCTCGAGGCATGACCATATTTCCCTCATCAACTAGATTCCAATACTCCTTGCTTCTTAGAAAGTTTTCTGTTAACATAACCAAGGTTAATAGCGACATCAAATCTTGGAACGGATGGCTACAAGTCCCTGAAAAATTGGGCTTTTCTAACAAACCTGCCAAAGTAAAACATAGGAAACAAACACAGACATCCTAACAAATTAATACCAGCACAATTAACGTGGAACATAGGGAGTTTATCATTAACGTGAATAGATTAGTCTTTTGATAGTTCTTGATTGGGTTGTTTCATTTATTGGCAGGAAGTGGTCGAAATTTATCAATGAAATAGTTGAAGAGATTCGACTAGAGTTTTGTAGCCTCGGGATCACCGTTAACCCACGCTGTTGCACATGCCACAGTACCAGAATGGATCGGATGTATGATGTCCCTAAATCTATGAAGATGTTGGCAATTATAGGTAACTTGATCGTTCTCTTTATTACGTTTTTGGGTAGCTCCTTGATCAAGCAGCTATGCACTCAGTTTGTGCAGCTAATGGAAACTGTTAGTGACAAGGTTGAAAGGGAATTTGGCATAGCAGGTGTGATAACAATAACAGTGATGGTAATTCCTTTCGCTATATACTTGATAGTCTTATTGGCTATTCTAAACGAAAAATCTTGGAAGAAACGGTCAAAGGGGCAGTTCATGCGAGAAACAATGGCTCAAGGGATGGTTGTGCAAGAGATGGTTCAAGAAACGGCCATGCTAAGTTGTAGGAATGAAGCATTAATGAAACCCGCCACGGCTAGTACAATGAAAGCAACTGTGAAGAGCACATTCGTAGCTACTATGAACAAATTGTTGAGAAGTATCAATGTATCTAGGAGCTTCACGCTGCCTGCCCTATCGTAATGAGGATGAACTGACTGAGTGAACTTTGATATGTCGAGTATACCTGTGGTATCGCCATACAACAGAACAGTGACGTAAAATATTGTAACAAGTTGAATTTTGTAAGAAATATGATGAGATTATTGAATGGTGATGCTACGTAAGTTGTAAGCAACCAGATAAACCATAATATAGGATGGGATTCATATTTCTATAAGATGTAACTCTTGTTACAATAAATGTTGACTCACGCCGATAAAATGTAACCCATGTTATTATAGGCCAAACGACTACTATATGCATCGTACTTTCACGATTTGCATCAAATAAAGAAATGTACCTCTTAGTAGTGTCTAAAAGAGGCAACGTACTTTTTAATTAGTTTTCAAATAATGCAACCAAATTGTTTTTTCACTAACGGTTGTTAGGTCCTAACTTATTATTTTGGAGAAGATTGATCATTTAACGGGACAAAGTTAAATGGTCAAATTTGTAAAGAAAAAATAGTTGCAAAAGTTACGCAAGAACTCCTTCATGTTTCCCAAGATTTTCTATGAGGATTTTCACCTACTAAATGAGTCCTAAAATATTCTATATTGGACTCATTAGAAAGGTAATTTAAAGACGAACAAGAGTATGCGATAATAATTTGCATACGAGCTCCCAATGGAAAGATATGTGTAGATTACTATAAGGGAAAAACAACAATTTTCAAAGTCAAGGGTTTAAAGTGAAATTCTGTTTTCCATCAGCCTTCCAATAAAGATATGCAAGAAAGTCTTCATAGTATCTGCATTTCCATGGTCCATTAATTTCCCAGCAACATGCTTATATTTTTGAAGACCAAAGACCAACATGGGAGACTCCAACTTCTTTGACCAACTGTAGACTCCCCATTTTGGACGTTCATTTATAATCACAGAGGGCAAATAAGTGATTCCAACACTTAGATGCCTCGTACGAGACATTGATGTCTCGTACGAGGTATCCCCCACGACAATCGGGTTTTTGGTCAGTTTCCTTGTTGATCTTAACCCCTTTTCTTGGCAAACACTCATGCAATCCGGGGAAAATCCCATGGCCGATCCTAGAGTCCTAAAATAACCTCTTGAGAATTAAGTCTTTGATTCCCAACCATAAACAACTCTCCAACTTAAACCCTAGGTCACCAAAAACCTATAAATAAAGGGTTTCTTTCATTAAAAAAAGAGGAGGAGAATTGCTAGACAGCCCCAAGGCCGTTAAACCACCAAAAAGCTCTCATAATCAGTCTCTCTCCCATACCCACGAAATTTGGGAGATCAAGGCCTTTAGTCAAAGCCATCCATAGAATTCTTGAAGAAAATGCTTAGGTAAAATCCTTGCTTTCTATCTTCTCATCTCCTTCTTTGCTTTGAAGTAGTGTGATTCCATCAAAGGATCAGCCTAGAGCCTTTGGAGATGGTCTCGAAGCACATGATCTGACATCCCAAATAAATAAGCAATTATTTATTTGTTTGTTTTTTCTCTTTTGGGTACATGAATGCATGATTTTGAAACGATGATGATGATTTCTTAGCAAGACCAATCCTAGATTGGGTGAATTGGGTGCTCCTTGACCTTCCCAATTCAAAACTTAACCCCCGAATCCAGACATCTCGGTCCGTGTTCCGACAATAACATGGTGGCGACTCTCAAATAAACAAGAAGGTAAATCGAAGGACGAAAATGTGTCTCGAAGCAAAACCTCACGCGCAAACAGTGGCGACTCTGCTGGGGACCAGATCACAGTAAGTGGGCTAGACTTGCGTCGAAAGAAATCATCGTTGTTTCAAAATTCTGCATTCTGTACGATAATCTGTTCCCAGACTGGGATGCCTCGTACGAGGTATCATTTGTCTCGTACGAGACATCTCAGTTCTGCCTGGTGGATCTGACTCTCTGGTTTGAAAAGGGAAGTTTGTTCGGTTCAAACACGTACACAGAGTCTCAGACCTTCTCTCCCCTCTGTTTCTGAGTCTTGGGACCTTCCTAACGACGAAGAAACTCCCCATATATCATAAGGCTAACCTCTGTTTTGCAGGAGTACGTGCTAAATGATTTATTCTATGCTTTGCGTTGTAGATACCCCGGGGGAACCACGGCTTGGCTAGAGCGCGTGAATTATCCTAGGATGTCTAACTTGTTTTTAGAGTCGCCACCTATGTTTTGAGGAACATAAGAAAAACCTATTGATAATAGCCTAAATTTGATTACGAAAACAGAGATTCTTTGTTTTGAGGTTCGGAGGTTAGGTTACGAGATGGGAAGTACCGAAACACCCATCCCGCCCAACTAAAGTTGGTCTTGCTTGATCAAAATCTACATAAATGATAAATGTTCTTCTTCTTCTTCTTTAAATCATAAAAAGGGGTTTTAAAATAGAGTTTGGAATGTGGGAGATAACTCCTTAACCAACCTCAATGAGATGAGGTGATCATTAGAGTCATGTCCCAAAATGATTTGGGTGATTGCACTTTGATAAAACAAAAAAAAGAGAAAGAGATGAAGTTGAGAAGGGGAAAGAAATAGCTTTACCTAGACTTCAAGAGACTTCAAACACTTCTTGATGAATTCTTTGGAGAAATCCTTTGGAAAATGCTTTGAAAGTAGGAAATTTGGTTTCATATTGAAATGTGAGATTGAGAGCCAAGGTCCTTTAAAAAGGAGGTAAAGGGGGGTTTTTATAGGTGAAAGAGAGATGTTTTTGGTGCCAAAACTCAGTCACCAAGAAATCTTTCCCGGGCAACATCCTGTAAATTGAGCAAGGGAGAGAATCCTGGCCAGAAATCTGTAACCGAGGCCCAGAGGCGCGCGCTTCCTGCTTTGGGGGCGGGAGGCGCGCGCGTCTGGATCCTCCTGTCGGAGGCGCGCGACTCAGAGAAGGCGATTTTGACAGAATGGACTAGAAAGTCAGCCCTGTTATTCAGTTTAGCCCCTGGACTTAACGAAGTCAGTCAGGAACTTAACGGAAGTGACAGAAACTAACGAGAAACACTTAAAATGGGGAGAAACACAAGATCAAATGTGCAATCGGGGTGAGCGGTCCAAGGCGGGGTGTCTACAGAGCCCCTCGGCGACGTGGATTGCAAAGCAAAACGCGTTGACGAAAGTTAAAAACACCCGCCGAGGACATCACCAAGAAAAAGCAAAGACTCGATGAAAGCAAGAATTTGAAATTGCGAGAGATAGTGGTGCACTCCCTGTGTGAGTGGCTTTTGTTGACAGAGGGGGTGGCATGATCCATTAGGTGAACCTGCCGGCTGAATATGTTGAATGAGGCCGTTAGTGAACCTTTGAACGAGGCCGTTAGTGAACCTTTGAGGAGGCCGTTAGTGAACCTGTGAAGAGGCCGTTACTGAACCTTTGAGGATGAATCCGTTAGTGAACCTTTGAGGACGAATCCGTTAGTGAAGTCCGTTGATGAGGCCGTTAGTGAACCCTTGAATGAGGCCGTTAGTGAACCTTTGTAGAGGCCGTTGGTGAACCTTTGGAGAGGCCGTTAGTGAACCTTTGAAGAGGCCGTTAGTGAACCTTTGAGGAGGCCGTTAGTGAACCTTTGAGGACGAATCCGTTAGTGAAGTCCGTTGATGAAGCCGTTAGTGAACCTTTGTTGACGAATCCGTTAGTGAAATTCGTTGATGAAATATTGCTTTGAAGTCGCGTGCCACTTGGAGTCACACTTGACTTTTGACTTGTGGGGATGAAATGTTGAGATTGACTCTTGAGGGGGGTATGGCACCCGTGACAGAACATAGGGAGTTCGGAATCCGTGGGGAAACATTGATGCTGTGCATGGATTCTTGCATGAGAGACTGCTTCTGAACCTGCCTGATGATGGGAAGAGCGCGCGTCTGGACCTCGTTGTGGGATGCGCGCGCCTCGGATGAGTATGTCGGGGGGGCGCGCGCCTGGCGCATAAGTTCAGCATATTTAAACAGATGGTTCACTGTTTTTGGGGAGTTTTCAAAATTTTGAAGAACCCTCCAAATTCCAAACCAAATTTTCGCGGAGAAATCACCCCAAAACACTTTCTTTCTGCTCTAGGATCAATTCCGTCACAGAAACGATGTCGGATCGTCAACAATCTCCTCCGTTCGAGATGCCATAGGGCGAGGAGCCCGAAATTGGGGTTGAAGCTATGGACCCGAGCTTGCTTACCTTTCGGCCTCATACCCACATTTATCATTTCGTGACTTCGGGTTTGGTAAGAATGCCTCACCTTTCTTGTCGATTTCGGATTTCATGAAGTTCCGTTTTTTTTACCCTAAATATTGTTGCAGCAGCTTTATTGATCATTCCTTGCATGTTGTTTGTTGCTGCTGATTTGTTGTAAGAAACATGTTGGGGCGCCCATTTTCATGTTCACACACTTGCTTGCACATTGCCCTGCCATTGATATCTTTGTGTCGAATTCATCCGTTTTCTAGCAGTCATGCTGATGAAATTTTCGTTGTTCCTTCTTTCCTTTCAGGAGTGGACCCGTCTGACAGAGATTCGTGGTGGGGCTCATGGGCCCATCTCTATATGGAAGAGGTTGCCTGAGAATGTTCGGGCCCGAGTTACAGGGAATCATTTTGGTCTTTTTGTCACCAACCTCCCAGCTTTGAAGAATGACCCCGATGTGGTCCAGGCATTGAGGGAAAGATGGTGGGACACCACCCATACCTTCCATTTACCCATGGGCGAGGTGACTATGATGCCTACCGATTTCACAGCTTTGACGGGCTTGCCGTTCATAGGGATGCCTGTCCCTTTTGGTTTGAGAGGGGCTGTTCGGACTCCGGACGAGTTACTGGCTTTGGTTGACTGCCGGTTCGAGGTCAAGAATTCTCGAGTGACATGGGGGCGAATCCGGGCCTATTTCGGCATCTTAATGGTTGAGGCTCGAGGTGTTACTGCTGATCGGGTCGATGCCGTGGCCCGTTGCTTTATTTGGTACCTGTTATCCCATACTCTGTTTGCCAACGGGGGATCTTCGGCCTCTTTGGCTCTGCTCGACTTGTTAGTGGATCTGGACCAGATCGGCCTGTATAACTGGGGCGCAGCGGGCTTAGCTGCTTGTTATCACGGCATGGATTTGACCAGCCGCTCGACCACTAGCTCGGTTACGGGCTTCAGCTTGCTGTGGGAGGTATACCACTTACTGTCCCTTTTATATTCTCCTTGCCTTGGTCATAACTGCCTTTTTCGTTGACTGTCATTAACTTTGCTTCTGCCTCTTGTCTACAGCTCTGGGCCTTTGCTATCCTGAATCTGAGGGATTTCAAGATTGATAAGGAAGGCCAGCCCCAGTATCCGGACTGCGCACGGTGGGCGTACAAGAAGAGGAATGTGAAGAGTGGTACGAACCCCATTAGTCTTACTTCGGCCCGACGGCATTTGGACACCTTGAGGTCTGAGTCTGTTGCCTTCTCTTTGTATCCGTGGAGATCAGTTCAGCACTGGTTTGAGCATACTCTTATTCCTACCCGTTCTCGCTTTTGATGAGTTCGGGTGAGTGCATGGCTCTGTATTTGGGAGACAGAGTGTTCTGGCAGCATGGTATCCAGGTGGCAGACTTTTACACCCCCCTCGTCCTGCAGTTCCAGACGTTCCTCCTTTCTGCGCTCGTAATTGGAGGTCACTTTCAGAGGCCGATCGCGCGGCATACATGGCAGGGATTGATGCCGTCCCTCACATTCACTTGGATCAGGATTATGGCCTCTTCAGGGAGAACAACTTGATGCAAGGCTTCATGTTTGCTGATCCGAGGAGATCACATGCTGCTCCTACAACCTCCGCTCGGTTTTATACTACCGGTGCCGGGTATTGCTTTGATCCTCATTTGCCTCCTCCCTACTACACTTATTCAAACTTCGGGGTCTTTGAGGACCAGAGGGAGATTGTTCCCGAGGACATGTCACCAGAGAGAGAGCCTCCTGCTCAGGCTGCTGTGGTATGTTTTTCTGACCATCTTTGCATTTCTCAGTTCCAGTCTTGTTTTTCTGTCCCTGATGCAATTTTCTTTTCTGCCCCCCGTTGTAACAGGTACCGGTAGCTGCTTATAGGCACTTGGGCAGACAGAACAAGGGGATGAGGAGGAGACTGCGTCAGCTGGAGGAGAGGGTGCTAGAGCTGTGCAGGGATATTGCTGCCATGACTAGAGATGCTGCTGGTGCTGTCTCTGGTGCTGCGAGAGGAGCTGCCCGAGGTGCTCGGGGCATGGGACGAGGCTGCAGGGATGCTGCACTGGACATTGATGAGGCTGTCTCTTCGGCGAGGCAGTCACTAAGCAGGAGTCTGAGCCGCGGAGGTAGCCATAGTAGGAGTCTGAGCCGAGGAGGTAGCCAGAGCCGGGGTGGCGCTAGTTCACCAGGGAGAGCTGCCAAGAGGACCTGGCATGATTTTGTGGTTGAGACATCTGAGGAGGAAGAATCTGCTGATGATGATGATGATGATGACGAGGAGACTGAGAGCGGCAGTGGGGGTGGGCACGGTGCTGCCGATGATGATGATTCTGAGTAGCCTTTTGGGGAGGACGAGAGATTGAAAACATTTTTATTTACCTGTAATAAACATTTAGCGTGTATTTACAATCCTAGCTATTTACTACGCTTTTTTAGTTATCTGTCTAGACTCGTTCCTAAGTGTCGACTCTTTACGAACAAATGTGTGCCCAAATGTGTTCATCCTGGTTGCTTGAACTCCTTTTCGCCGCTGGGATTTGATTTTGCTGCAGGTTGGATATGTTGAATTGCTTGGGTTCTGTTCTGAACTGGCTATTTCTGTCTGAACTTCTGTCAAAGGCGCGCGCGTTGGGCCTTGCTTGTGGGAGGCGCGCGCGTTGTGAAGCCTTGGTCGGAGGCGCGCGCTTCTGGCCTGCTGAATTACATCCCCTTTCTTTTTCTGATCAGAATGTTCCAACAGCTATAATTTTGAACCATTTTCGACCAGAATGGTCACACATTCTTCTGCAAACACTTTCTCCTCCTAAACCACAAAATTCTTGTCATAATGGCCCCAATGACTTTCTTTTTGAAGTCAAGGTTTCCGTCCCCGAGGGTGAGAAGTCCGTTCCAATGGTGAACGCCGTTCCAGCTGTGGGGTCCGTCTCGATGGTGGAGAAGCGTCCGAGCGTTTTTGATCGTTTGGGAAGGCCCAATGACGATGTTGTTGACCCCGTGAGACCGGTGGTTCATGTGCGGGACTATAGACCCCATCATTTCCCAAGAAGAAGAAAGGTAAGGGAAATTCCCCCATGTGTGGAAGTGTCCCATGGTTGTCCCCGTTAAGGCTCCGCTTGATAAGGGCAAAGGGAAATCCGTTGATGAAGCTCCGTCCCGTCCTAGCGTTTTCTCCCGTCTTGGCGGTCCCAAGAATGTTCCGTCCCCATCCAAGAAGACTAAAGGGCATAACAAGAAGCAATGGGTTCCCAAACCTAAGAAAGATTAGATTTTTCTTTGTACCCCAAGAGATTGCAATTAAATTAGACCACTTTGTTTTAGGATTTAATGTTTTGATGTCTTTTGTTGCTCAATAAATCCGTTGTAATGGCTTGAATAATTCATTGAATGAATAAAAATTGCATCTTGTTATTTGAAGTGAATTGGGTATTTTTGATATGTTTTAGACCGCACCCGAAGGTTGCCTACGTTCCTCCAGTTGGGAGGCTCAGGTCTCCGTAGTTCAAACAAACAAAGACCATTTTTTTTTGCACCCTGTTTTTTGCCTAGACCGCCCTTTCGGGTTTTCAATCTAGCGGGCTTCTTTTTTGCACGTGCTCTAATTTTTGCCTAGGCCGCCCTTGCGGGTTTTCAACCTAGCGAGCAATTTTTTTTTTTTTTTTTTTATGGTCTTTGTTTATTAAGCATAGAACCTCTTGAGCTTGTCGAGGTTGACCTCATTTGGCAGCTGGTCGCCATCTAAATCCACGAGTCGGACTGCACCGCCGCTTAGTATCTTTTTGACCGATCCATCGGGGTCCCCATTTCCCCAGGGGATTCATGGCATTAGGAGGATGTTGTCTTAAGACCAAATCTCCCACATTGATGTTTCGAGGCTTCACCTTTTTGTTGAAAGCTCTTGCCATCCTTTGCTGATACGCCCTTGTGCGTTCGAGTGCTCTTAGCCTTTTCTCGTCGAGTAAGGCTAGCTGTTCATATCGACTTTGCATCCAGTCGACCTCGTTGACCTGATTCTCGAGGAGGACCCGTAGAGATGGGACTTCAAGTTCGATTGGGAGTACGGCTTCAGAACCATAGACTAATGCATAAGGAGTTTCTCCTGTTGCTGACCGTATTGATGTGCGGTAGCCCCACAATGCTAATGGTAGCTTCTCGGGCCAATCCCTTCCTGTTGAGGCCATTTTCTTGATGATGGTCTCGATGGTCTTATTTGCTGCTTCAACCGCGCCATTTTCTTGGGGACGATAAGGAGATGACTTGTGCTTGGTGATCTTGTATTCTACCAAAAGTGCATCCATTTCCTTCTCAAAGTGAGAGCCGTTGTCGGAAATGATTTCATGAGGCATGCCGTATCGGCACATGATATTAATCTTTACAAATTCGGCCACTTTCTTGGCGTTGAGGGTCCGATAGGCTTGTGCTTTGACCCACTTTGTGAAGTAGTCGACGGCCACTAGGACGAATGACTGCCCATTGCTTCCGGCAGGATGGACTTTACCGATGATGTCTATCCCCCAACAAAAGAAAGGCCAAGGTGTGACCATGTTGTAAAGTTGCGAGGGTGGAGCATGTTGCAGATTAGCATGGAATTGGCACTAGGCACACCTTTTGACTTTCTCGATACAGTCTCGTTCCATAGTGCTCCAATAGTAACCAATGCGGAGTATCTTCTTGACTAGCATAAACCCATTCATGTGGGGTCCACACTCTCCTTCGTGCACTTCACACATTATCTCTTGAGCTTCGGCCTCATTGGCGCATAAGAGATTGATCCCGTCGTGGTGCCTTTTGTAGACTCGGTCCCCAATCAGTACGTACCGAGAGGCTAGCCTTTGCAGAGCCGCTTGAGACTTCTTAGTGCTATTCTCAGGATAAGTGCCATCTTTGAGGAAATCCATGATATCCGAATACCACGGAGAGTTTGTTTGAACCTCATTGATCTCGATACTCATGCAGTACGCCGGACTATTCCTTCGGGCAATTTTGAAAGGCTTCACCATTTTCCCTTTGGGTATTTCGACTAATGAAGCTATGGTGGCCAGTGCATCGGCGAAGCGATTTTTATCCCTGGCAGGTAGTTGAAAGTGATCTCTTGGAATTGTTCAACCAATTCTTCAAGGTGCTGACCATACTGTTGGAGGGTCGGGTCTTGGATTCGCCATTTACCCGATTGCTGATTGATAAGGAGCAAAGAGTCGCAGAATAATTCTAGTTCCGTGACGTTTCTTTCGAGAGCTGCTTCGAGCCCTGCTATGCATGCTTCGTACTCAGCAATGTTGTTGGTAGCTTCGAATTCCAGACGGATGGCAATGGGAGTGTAGATGTCTTTTGGATCGACAAGCAATACTCCTATACCAAAACCGTGTTTATTGGCGGCGCCATCGAAAAAAAGTTGCCACTTATTTTCCTCGATTGCAGTACAAATTAAATGCTCGTCGGGGAACTGTACGTCTTCCCCCTTCACTTCGTCACACGGGAATTCAGCAAGCTGGTCACTGAACACTTTCCCCCTGACGGATTTTAGTGTGACGTAAGTGATATCATAGCCAGCGAGCATGAAGTACCATTTGGCTATTCTTGTTGACATGAAAGGCTTCTCGAAGATGTAGCGGAGCGGGTCCACCTTTGCTACTAGCTTGATCGGAAAAGCTTCCATATAGTGTTTGCGCTTTTGAGTAATCCAAACCAATGTTGCACATGACTTCTCTAAGACAGAGTAGTTCTTTTCGCCTCCTTGGAATCGGCGACTGACAAAATAAATGGCATTCTCCTTTGTGGACTCTCGTTGCTCTTGTGCTAACATAGCCCCTAGGGCTTCATCATTGACAGTAAGATAGAGCAAAAGAGGCTTCTCCTTGTGCGGTGGAACTAGAACAGGAGGGCACGTCAAGTAATGCTTCACTTGGTCGAAGGCTTCTTGGCACGAGTCAGTCTATTCTAGAGCCACATTCTTCTTGAGTAGCTTGAAGATTCGCTCGCACATGGAAGTGATTTGGTGCACAAACCGACTGATGTATTGCAGTCTTCCCATGAAACCTTTGATCTCTTTCTGCGTCTTTGGAGGGGGCATGTCAATGATTGCCTTGATTTTGGAGGGATCTACTTCAATTCCCCTTTCAGTGACCATATAACAAAGGACTTTGCCTCGGATAACCCCGAACGTGCACTTTGCAGGGTTGAGCCTCATCTTGTGTTGACGAAGCCTTTCGAAGAACTTGCGGAGATCGATTAAATGTTGACCATCGGTCCCTTTGGAGTGAATGATCATGTCTTCCACATAGACCTGGATTTCTTTGTGAATCATATCGTGGAACAAGTCTGTCACGGCTCTTTGGTAGGAAGCCCCAGCGTTTCTTAACCCAAATGGCATGACTGTGTAGCAAAAGGTACCCCACGGTGTTGTGAAGGCTGTCTTATGTTGATCTTCCTCGGCCATGAGAATCTGATTGTACCCAGCGAACCCATCCACGAATGAGCGAACCTCATAGGCAGCAGTGGAGTCGACCAGCATGTCGATGTTAGGGAGTGGAAAATCGTCTTTCGGGGAAGCTTTGTTCAAATCCCGGAAGTCCACACAAACTCGAACCTTTCCGTTTGCCTTTCTGACTGTCACGATGTTGGCTAACCATGTCGGATACTCGATAACCTTGATGAAACCCACACTGAGGAGCTTCTTGATCTCTTCTTTGACTTGCAGAGACCATTCTGGCTTGATCTTTCTGAGCTTCTGTTTTACCGGCTTGGAATCTTCTCTGATCGGAATTCTGTGCTCCGCTACCTTTCTGTCCAAACCCGACATGTCTTTGTATGACCATGCGAACACATCCACGAACTCCCGTAGTAGTGCAGTCAATCTGTCTCTGTCGTCCCCCTTGAAGAAGATTCCGATCTTAGTTTCCCTTGGCTCTTCGTCGGTACCCAGATTAACAACATGCAATTCTTCGTCAGCCCCTGGACCATTTTCACCACGACTACAGACCTGTTGAGCAAGTTCATTTAAGTATGTTGTGTTTTCGTGGTCTATTTCATCATAATTTGAATCGTTATTAACTTGTTCATTAAGTTCATTATTAGTTAATTCATCATTTATGATATTTGCAATCTCAGGGTACTCAGAAATATCAAATTTTTCATTAGCTAAGAAAGGAAACACACGCTCGGCTATGGCCTCCATATCATCTTGGGTGAGGGTATTAGAGACACTCTCGGACTTGAAAGTAAGTGTGAGCCGCTCTTCCTTTGTTGCTGTGCGGGGTATGCAACCCATTTCTTGGACTAAGAATTCCTCGGATACCACGGGCCCTTTCGTAGAATACCAATTGTTGATCGGCTCGAAGCTTGGCGGGATCTTACTGATAGTCTCATTCATGATGACGGTGTCATGGATGGCGTTGACTTGGCATTCATTCATTATGGCAAGCTCTTCGAACATAGAGGCTAAATCTTTCGCTTCTTCCCCCACGATGATTTATGTCTCGGACTCTATAGTCACCTTCCTTCCCCACCATTTACGGGGCGACATGGGAGTTGGTTCCCTTTCGGATTTCTGGATCTCACAATCGGAGAAGATTTCGAGACCGGGCTTTTTGACACCCTTATTGTTAACCCATGGTTCGGGAAACATCATGTACGGAACGTCTTCCCCTTGGCGGACAAAATAGCCATTCAACGTCTTGCGGTAAGGCCTTAGATTAGGGACCTCATAACGACGGCCTTCTTTACGAGCTCGGGCCTTTTCATTCTTGATCGCTTGCTCTTGTTTCAAGTCCTCTCTGGAAGGCTCGTACCCCAAACCGAATGTGTTCTTGACAAATGGGACTTGCACAAGATGTAGGATTCCTTGTTGATATTTCCCTATGTCACGACCCGAAATCTAGGCTCTATTTTATTAGTGTTTAAATGATTTTTATTTAATTATTTGCTTATTTATTTATTTAAATTATTATTTATTTAAATAATTATGCGTGCAATTTATGTGTTATAATAATTTATGCCTAGCATTTTATTTGGGTCATTTGTGCTAAGTATAGAAATGTTGGGTCTTAGTTGTTAGTGGGGAGTTTTGAGTTGGGTAGTATTGAGGAGGGGGTCTTTGTGTAAGTTTTTAAATTACTCCTACCCTCTCCCTACACCTCCTTCTCCCTCTTACACTCCATCTCCCTCACCCTACTCCCTCCCATTCCCAGCACATCACCCTCTCTCTCCTTGGCATTGGTAAGTTTTTCTTCCTCTTCCTTCTCTCTTATTTTTCTCTATCTTCCTCTCATCTTCTCTCATTTCTTAAAACTTTAACATTGTTTAGATCGTCGATAGGATCGTGTAGAACCAAAAAGAATCGAATTCCGTCAACTTTCATTATTTTCAAGTAAGTTACTTTTCCCCCATTTTGATGCTAAAATGTTCCTATCATGTCTAGATAATGCTTAATGTGTTATATTTGAAGTTTGGTTGGGTTTTGAATTTGTTTTGAATTTATTTGAGTTTTTGGGCAAAAATGGTGAATTGATGAATGTTGGATTTGATTCTTGGTTTTGGTTAATAAATGGTGTTGTTAAGGTCCCTTCGTTGGTTAGTTATGATTTGGGTACCTTGAGGATCTTATTGGTTGTGTTTGATTAAGAGATTTGTGAAAATGGTAAGAAAAATTGATGAACCCAGCTGGGAATTTCTCCCAGCCCGTAGACCAGGCGCCCGCCTGGGTTGGACCAGGCGCCCGCCTACATACCCCTTTCTGAAGACCAGACCTTCTGGTCATTCAGGCGCCCGCCTGCCCCATGCCAAGCGCCCGCCCGCCCCCTGTTCCAGGAATTTGACCTTTTTGCTTAGTTTAAGACTTAAGGCTTAACTAGTTTAGGTTTATCCCTTCTAATTAATTTAAGATAACACCGTGGAACACTTTATTGATTGAATTTGATTCTTTTGTGAATAAATATGATATGGAATTTGATTTAGTATCATTTTGAGAATGTGGTTCATCTTTGATGTGCGGTTTGTATTGGTTTACCTTCGTGGTGATTTATTTGGAATGGTTCCCTACTTTGGAACCTTAAGTTGTGCATTCATGCTTAATTATTATTACTTAGCATTTATTTGGAAGCCCAGCTGGCATATTTGTTGCATCGGGCGATGGGAAAGATTATAATGGCAAAGCCAAGTCCATTATAATGTTGACCATTGTTTTGCCCCCTTCTTTACCCTTTTCCAGATTGGCCTTGGAAGAGATGAGTTAGCGTTCCTCTGTGAATGTATCTAGCTAACGGGCATGACATTGTGTCATGGTCCTTGTCCTTTGTGACACTTTTATGGTTATTGTTCCGGTACCGGGGTTTTCTCTTCGGCTTTCATGCTATTATGAAGATGATGATTTGTTGATTATTGAAGCTGCGCAGCGATCCTTTATTTGGATGTTCCGGTTTGGAAAACCTTGGCTATATCCTTTGTTATGTGTTTATTTCCGCTGCTATCTGATATATGATAATTGCTATGTGCTATGTGATAATTATTATTGTTTATTGCTTATTGCATCATAGCATGTCATGTAGTTGCATTAGTAACTTATTGAGATTTATCTCACCCCCTTTTCTTTTATCTTTGTTTTTCCTTAACCCCCCCCCCAGGTGCTAAGGATTAGTCTCGCTGATCACGAGAAAGAGGACGTCGAGTGTGGATCCGTTCTTTTGGGGAAGGTTGTTATAGGTTGGTTTACATTATGTAAATGTGTAACCATTTTGGGATAGTTGTACCAAACAATGACGTCACTAAGAATTGTATATTTCATTTTGTTGGGCATAAACTTGTGGAAGTTTATGATAGTTGTAATTGGTTTTTATCAAACTTGGTTTTGTAAAACTTTGGATCATCACCTTTTGGTATCAAATGAAATTTTTATCTTCGGTATTTCCTAGTTTTGGTTTTAGAGTTGACGTCCAGCTCGCGGTCTCGGGCCCGCGGGGTCCGGGGTCGCGACACCCTAGGCCTAAACCAGGGAAGTAGTCCATATTCCTCATCATGCGGAGGACTTTGTGATTGCTGGGGGTCCATGATCCGTTTCCCCCTTCTTTGTCAATGGCGTTGATTGAGACGCCGGAGAGAGTGGAGTCTGGTAAACCATGCTGAACTTGGTGGACGGGCTCACCTTTTCTGTGGATAGTGACGTTTTCGGCCATGACGGTCACTATTTCATCACCATTTCGGATCTTGACACATTGATGGAGAGTTGACGGGACGGCATTAGAACTGTGAATCCATGGTCGACCCAAAATCAAGTTGAACGAGGCCGGGATGTCAAGCACTTGGAATGGAACGGACATGACCATGCTTCCAAACTCAATGTCTATTTTGATCATGCCCATGACTGTACGGGCGGTGCTGTCATAACCTCGGATTACTTGAGTAGAAGGCTTCAAATCGGAATCCTTAAGCCCCAGTATGCCCATGATTCTGCCAGGCATGAGGTTGAGTGCGGAACCACCGTCCACTAAGACTCTTGAGATGGGCCTCCCCCTTGCTCGTACCTTGAGGTAAATAGCCTCGTTGTGGTCGGAACCAAATGGTGGAAGGTCCATATCGGCAAAGGTGATGACGTTGCCAAAATGAATGTGACCGATCATTTCCGTGAGGTCCTCGGAGTAGTATCGGGAGAAATTGATGTATCATCGAGATTGCGGATGACAAGATCTCGGTGTTTCTTTGAGGATGCGATGAGGTCCCAAATAGAGATGTTGGCTTGAGTTTTCTTGAGTTGGACAAGTAGAGGATCTTCGGGAGTGTCGCGAGCTTGCGGCCTTTGAGAAGAGGAGCTTGGTGCGGAAGTGGAAGGGTTGCTTGCTATGACTCGACCGGATCGAGTTAGCATGTTGACGTTCCCATCTTGCTTCTTTTTCCTATTCTCTAGTACTTCCCTCATTACCTCATCGTAAGTCACAACATAACAAGAATTGTCAAGTTTACTCATAACATTGGGGCCCCCATTCACAATTGGGATTGAATGGGTGGTCCCCTCGAGTTCTCCTATCTCTATTACATTGACATGTTCGCCATTAGTTACTACAAATTCTTTCTTGTCTTGAATGACATTGCGGAGAACGAAGCATTCCTCGGTGGTGTGGCCACTATATTGGTGGTAGCCACAATATTTGTGGTGAGCATGATTGGGGTTGACCGTCTTGGGTTTGTACCCTTGTACGGGTGTGACTTGACCCTTTACTTTGAGGACTTCGAAAGCTTCGGTTTGAGTCATGCCTTGGAGAGGCGTGTAGACACGGTTATTTCGAGACTTCTTCCCTTGGGGTGGAGGAACCTTTTTGTAATTCCCCTTGTCGATAGTGACGGCGTTGACCGAGGCCTCTTTTGTGGAGTTGGAAGCGGCCTTGTAGCGGTAGCTAGGAGCACTTTTCTTGACTTCCTTGAGCAACTCGTCCATTCGGACCCCCGCCTCATACATTTGGGAGAAATCCGCATAGAAAGCCCCACTTAGGTGGGTGCGGAGATCAATTTTGAGACATTTGAGAAAGATGTCCATTTGCTCCTTGGTATTTGGCCTTTCCACAATCTCGGAGAGTTTATCATTCCATCTCCTTGTGAAGTCGATGAAGGACTCATGGTCTCGTTGAGTAGTGTTCTCTAGCTCTTTCCTTGTGGGCCGGTGAGTGGTGTTGCCTTGGTATTGGTTCTTGAAGGCAAGCATGGCAGAGTCCCAATCAAGACGGACAGTGAGCGGGAGAGTAGCATACCAATCTTTTGCCGCCCCCTCGAGAGTGAGAGGAAAGCATTGAGCCATCACCTTGGGGGAGACCTTCTTCGGAACCATTGCCCAAATATAAGTCTCAATGTGAGCCATAGGACAAGAGCTGCCCTTGAATTTTCTTATGTCGGGCATCTTGAACTTATCAGGAAGATCGGCCATAGTACCCATGAGGATGGATGATTGATAAAGGCTTGTGTCGGAGCCTTTCCCCATGTTGAGCCTATTGAATTTTTGGTCGATGTAGGCCATGATAGAATCCACCATTTTGGGCTCATTGTTCTCAGAACTTGGCTCTCCCACTTTCTTGGTGCGGGTGTTGACATAAGGACTTTTGAACAAACCTTCGGTCCATTCGGATTCGTCATCGTCATTTTTGCTCTTCCCCTTGGCAAGATTAGTGAGCTTTTCTTTCATTAGCTCCATCTCGGCCTCATGGGCCTCCCTTTGGCTGTCAAGTTGGGATTGCCAAATGTCGTCTTTGCTTTGTGCCTCCTTATTAAGGGTGGAGACTTGCTCTTGAAGGAGTTGGACCATGGTTGCGAGTTGCTCGAGAGTCATGGTATTGTTGGTGTTGGAGCCGCCGGCCATTGTTGATGTAGGAGCTGTTGGAGTGATCTCTTCACGGACTAACCGATTTGCCGAATCCCGGTAGACTTTGTAAGTACCAATTGAACCTATATTGCAGAAGAGGCCCTTGTCAGTCTTGAGTAACAATTGCGGTCCACGAAGAGGCTTAGAACACACAGTTGGACACACGACTCGAACCACATAAGAAAAGACTCTTTTTTTTTATAAGTCGGAGGGAATGGATCCCTTTTGGGGTTTCTAAGAAAATAATGGAATTGTCACACTAGTATATAGACCATCTCGCGGTCCCATATACTCATCGGATTCCATCGCGTTTGTGAATCCTACATATATCGGGATTAAACTAAATTAATGTAGTAAAGCATACATGCGGGGACGGATTTTTATTTTCGTCCAAAATAACCACTTTTGGGGACGGATTTTTATTGCGTCCGTTTCAACAAGTTGGCATGTATGATTTGAAGACATTAGTTTAGGGAAATATCGGTACATGGAAACCGACTTGAGTCACGGAGTGTTAGACCCTAACTAGAATTGTGTGGCTTGTGCTCGGCTTAAATATGAGGCTCAAAGGTCACCCCCGGCATGTAGTCATGAACTACGCCACGGGCTGAGGTTTACTGCTTCGAAAGAGCCAAGGTCGAGTGGAGCTTGAAACTTCCTAGGACGGGCCTCGACGGGTATGGGGTTGGACTTGTGCGACTCGATAGTGAGCAATTCATAGGAATATGTGCATGTAGTGTGAGGTCTAACAGGTGACAAAATATTTTTTATATTTTTTTTTCAAAAGAAATAAAAAAAAACAAATAAACACATAATTACAACTTTCGAATCACCCGTGTGACCGATAAAATAGAACATAAAATTAAAACAGTCCGAAGTTCAGAATAACCACTGATGCAGGCAACTGTGCCCACACCCCCATCATACTGCTCTGTTTTGAGACCTGTTTCTGTTCTGGGAACCAACCCAGAAGCGTGCGCCTCTGAGTGTTGATACGAGACGCGCGCGCATGGCGCGATGCTATTGGGAGGCGCGCGCTTCTGGTCACACCTGTCAGATTGTCAGATTTTGGACTCAGGGGATTGCCCTAGTCCTATGTGCATATTGTAACCCCTGCAGAAATGATTAGTGGAGAATAGCAGAAGAAGAAGATGAAGAACATGAAGAAGCGGGCGATTCTGGTCCTTGATGCGGGATGCGCGCTCCTTAGGCTGAAGAGGCCAGAAGCGTGTGTCTCCCCCATCAGGAGTCAGAATGCCCAGAAAAGATGTAAATTTTGATCAGAATGCAAGTTTAACCCTCAAACGTCCCCAGCGGAGTCGCCACTGTAGATACCCCGGGGGAACCACGGCTTGGCTAGAGCGCGTGAATTATCCTAGGATGTCTAACTTGTTTTTAGAGTCGCCACCTATGTTTTGAGGAACATAAGAAAAACCTATTGATAATAGCCTAAATTTGATTACGAAAACAGAGATTCTTTGTTTTGAGGTTCGGAGGTTAGGTTACGAGATGGGAAGTACCGAAACACCCATACCGCCCAACTAAAGTTGGTCTTGCTTGATCAAAATCTACATAAATGATAAATGTTCTTCTTCTTCTTCTTTAAATCATAAAAAGGGGTTTTAAAATAGAGTTTGGAATGTGGGAGATAACTCCTTAACCAACCTCAATGAGATGAGGTGATCATTAGAGTCATGTCCCAAAATGATTTGGGTGATTGCATTTTGATAAAACAAAAAGAAAGAGAAAGAGATGAAGTTGAGAAGGGGAAAGAAATAGCTTTACCTAGACTTCAAGAGACTTCAAACACTTCTTGATGAATTCTTTGGAGAAATCCTTTGGAAAATGCTTTGAAAGTAGGAAATTTGGTTTCTTATTGAAATGTGAGATTGAGAGCCAAGGTCCTTTAAAAAGGAGGTAAAGGGGGGGGGGGTTTATAGGTGAAAGAGAGATGTTTTTGGTGCCAAAACTCAGTCACCAAGATATCTTTCCCGGGCAAAATCCTATAAATTGAGCAAGGGAGAGAATCCTGGCCAGAAATCTGTAACCGATGCCCAGAGGCGCGCGCTTCCTGCTTTGGGGGCGGGAGGCGCGCGCGTCTGGATCCTCCTGTCGGAGGCGCGCGACTCAGAGAAGGCGATTTTGACAGAATGAACTAGAAAGTCAGCCCTGTTTTTCAGTTTAGCCCCTGGACTTAACGAAGTCACTCAGGAACTTAACGGAAGTGACAGAAACTAGCGAGAAACACTTAAAATGGGGAGAAACACAAGATCAAATGTGCAATCGGGGTGAGCGGTCCAAGGCGGGGTGTCTACATGCGTATGTTTGCCTTTATGTGTGAACTACGACGGCCTGAGTTCCTCCACAAGAGGGAAACGTGGCCCGGCCATTTCATGTTTTTGTTTTACTTTTTAAAAAAAACTTTCTATTTTATCCTTGACACCTAGATCTTGACTCTCACACAAGTGAACACATGTAGAATAATTGCACTACATACCCTATAAACCCGAGTCCCAATCGGAGGACGGATGTCGGTCAGTACCCCCATTCTAACGAATGGCCCTTCCCGGTCTCTCCAAAGATGGTGTACCCACTCCGTGACACGCTCCTAGACTATGTTCATGGGGAGCCTTAGCCGTAAGCCTTGCATCAACCCCATGCATACATACTAGTTAATAAGACACTCCTCGAGACCGGTCGGTTCGATTCTTAGGGTTGTTTTAATTTTTGCCCAAGATAACGCATCTTTACAATCTATAATCCTCCTTTGTGAATATGACGAATGTCCCTTCGGTTAAATGTTGAACAAAGGATTTTAAAAGAATTGAGAACCTCTCTACGGGAATCCGAGTTTGTGTTTTCCTACTTTCACTATTCTGTGCGGGATTATGGATGCCATTTTGGCTTAGTTTCGAACGCACCGTTCAACATGTCCTTTTCGGTTGTCCCTTAAAATTCACAAGGTTTGATTGCATTAATGCGTTGTTTAACAAAGTGCAAAACAGCTACGGAATCACTTAGGTTTGGCTTAATTGAATGGTGGATTCCGATGAGAATATGGGACCCTTGCCAGAATTGTCCGTTTGGGAGAGTGCAATACAGGTGAAAAACAAGGGGCTCATATTCTAGGGTGACAGAATCCAATGTTCCAGGATGAACTAGAGTAGTAACCTCTCAAATGGATTAAATTCCATCCGACCAATAGGATTAAAATCTGTAATCTGACTGTTAGGCTGGATGCCTCTTACGAGACATCCTCCTTTTTATGTGAATCTGCCGTGTTGGTCAACCCCTGTTTCATAAAAGCCGACTTGTTAGGACCCCAGCCTGGATTTGACACAGTTTCAGCACTCTAGGTCCATCCGATCAGCAAAGTAGCTCCATACTCCCAACACAATCTCTTCAGTAATTTATATCCATGATCCCGCGACCAAGAGACTAGAAAAGGTTGCAGTAATGGCCGGTACTCCCATCACTGACTTAGAGACCGCCAAAGCCATCATCGAACGACTTGAGCAGCAAGTTAGAGAGCAAGCCGAAATTGCCACCCGTGAGAGTGATCGTCACACCAAAGACATAGACACCGTCTTGCAAGAGCTCCAAGAACTCAAGAAAAGTAGTAAGAAGTCAAAAACCCCCTCCAAAGACGGGGAGTCCCATGCTATGAAAAAGAATAAAAGGGATGATGATTCTGAATCTGATTCAAATACATCCGGCTCTTCCTCCTCCTCCGATGACGAGGATACTAAGGCAAGCGATAAGAAAAAGAAAGCTAGTGATGACACCAACTTCATCAAGTTCCGCACTCCTGACATAGCCAAGTTCAACGGCACTGCCTGTCCTCGTGTTCATGTTGAAACTTACACTTGGGCCATGCTTCCAATGAAAGTAGATGACACCGTTTTGGCCCAAAGCTTTCCCCAAACTCTAGAGGGGACGACAAGGGATTGGTACATGTCTCTCCCTTTATCCACAAGGACCGATTGGGCTACCGCATGTGAAGTCTTCCAAAGGCGCTTCGAGGACAATACTACTTATCGTCCCACTAAAAGAAACCTTGAACAAATCCAACAAGGTATTAATGAGACATTTGGTGACTTTGTCAAAAGATGGAGAGCCAAGTTCACCGAGATTGTCGATAGGCCAACTACGGATGACCAAATGCACATCTTTCTGAAATCACTCCGTAATGAGTATGAGGACCGCCTATCCAGTACTTTCTTCCCAAGCTTCTCTGAACTTCATAAAGCCGGTCTTCGACTAGATGACATCTTCAAAAGTAGGAAAGAGGCTAAGAGAGATGGTGGGTACCGTTACCCTAGCAAGGGCTCTACTAGCAAAGACACATCTGTCAATGCCATCACTTTCAATAATCAAGGGAGGAGAAATTATTCCTCCGTCCCTCCGCCCAACAAGGAAAAGAAGAAAGAGAGAGTATACAACAAGTTAGAAGGTATCACTAAAAAAGAACTCTTTGACATACTCGTAAAAGCCGACAATGTGGCACCAAGGAAGCCTCCTTCTAGTCCAAGGGAACTCCCCCCCGAATCATGCCCATCATCTCTACTGCAAGTTCCACCAGTTCAGCGGTCACGATACCAATATTTGCAACCACTTAAAAAATGTGATCCAAGATCTCATAGACTCTAAACAGCTAGGGGTTCCCAATGTAGTGAAAAACGCTCTCCCAACACACTAAGGTTGTCAACACCGAAATGATTACATTATAGTTCCGCTACAATGGGTTCATGTGTGTTTAAGAACTTTTGTACACATAACAAGTGCTGGGAATATGCCTTTGAATCAATTGCATTTGATTAAGGATAGGCCCGTGGCAATTTTTGGGTTTTGAATTGAAAAGAAAAATTCTAACTTTGCAAGTGCATAATTCAATTGCCCACTTGCTAAGGCCAAATTTTGGCAAAATTGGGAAAAGTAAAGAAGCACGCCGTGCTTGTGGTTGTACTCGGTCGTGCAAGTATCAAAATCAGAGACACGTTTTGTCAAAGTGGGCAGAATGGTTCTAGGCCCAAGTAGGTGACGTGGTGGAGTATTCCTGGTTGATCTTTTTTGCTTTGGTTGAAGTAAATAGGACTCACACTGTCGGTATGTCCCTGATTTGAAGAAGAATTTAATTTCTCTTGGATCCTTGGATGCAAAAGGCTATCGCATCACTTTGGATGGGGGTCACTTAAAAGTAACTCAAGGAGTTTTGTAGTGATGAAAGGGACTCGGAGAGGTAACTTGTACTACCTCAATGGAAGCACAGTTGTTGAACAAGCAGCCGTAGCAAGCTCGAATGAGGCAGACATGTCAAAATTATGGGACATAAGACTTGGACATGTTTGAGAAAAGTAGAGCCGTCAATTCGGGACCATCCCGTCCCGCTATATATATGGGACGGGACGGGACAACATATTCTTGTCCCGAAAAAATGCAGGACTATTCGGGACGGGACTATTTAGGACGGGACAAACGCGGGACGGGACGTCCCGATTTTTTTTGGACCCAGCCCAAGTTCCATTTTAAGACTGGCCCAACTTAGGCAAAGCCCAAAATCCACCCACCAGTACCACGCTTTAAAGTTTAAACCCTAGGCAATCGCATGATTCGCATACCAGACTACCAGTCTTACATCTGTTGCTTATTTTTTGGACGTCCGTCTCTCACTCTTCACATCTCTATTACCGCAATCCTCACCACCGTCCACCGATTTCCTCCGGTCATACCCCCATCGTTCACGGTCTCCTTCGACGGCGACGGCCGACAATGGCGACGAGGCTATAAGACGGCAACCACTGATCTCTACACACGGGCCACGGCGATTAGTCGATTACCACCACCAGTATCACACGGAGGTATGCCCATCTTCTTGTCTTCTTGTTTGTTTGGTTTAATTGCACTTGGGTTATGATTGATTGGTAAAGCTTGTGTCTTTGTGATGGGCTTGGTTGAAATCAGGTATTGTGACTTGATTTCATGATTAGGGCTGATTAGGGGGTTGTGATTTCTTCCTAGTATCTGATTTTGAGATTCGTAAATTGGGGTTTTTGTTATTTTGCTGGTTTGTTGTTATGATTAGATTGCTTGTGAAAAGTTTTGGTTGGTTGGGGATCGTTTAGCTTGTTATGATTGGATCGTTTAGCCAGACTGTCAGTTGCTGACTTGCTATTACTACTTATCCCGTGTTCATCCCGTATTGTCCCGCGTCCCGAGGTGATTTGGGATGGGACGGGGAATTTCCATCCCGCGTAAAATTAGGCCCGTCCCATCCCGTCCCGTATAGATAGCGGGACACCATAGTTTTGTCCCATCCTGTCCCGTTGTCCCGAATTGACGGCTCTAGAGAAAAGTCCCTGCAGACTTTGGTGAATCAAGGCGTGCTCAAAGGTGCCAAAACTGGCAAAGTTGAATTTTGTGAACATTGTGTCTATGGAAAGCATAGAAGGGTGAAGTTTGGCACTGTGGTTCATAAAACCAAAGGTGTGTTGGATTATGTTCACTCGGATGTATGGGGTCCTACGAAGAATGCTTCGTTGGGTGGAAAAAGGTGGTTCGTCACCTTTATTGATGATTACTCTAGGAGAGTTTGGAAGTACCCCATGAAGCACAAACACGAGATTCTTAGTGTCTTCCTTGAATGGAAGAAAATGGTGAAGAACCAGACGGGCTGTAAGATTAAGAAGCTGCGATCAGATAATGGTGGTGAGTACAAGTATGATCCATTCTTGGAAGTGTGTAGAAAAGAGGGCATTGTTAGACACTTCACTATTCCTGGCAAGCCGCAGCAGAATAGAGTTGCAGAAAGAATGAATCAGACATTGGTGCAAAAGGTCCGTTGCATGCTATCCCAAGCAGATTTGAGTAAGGCATTTTGGGCTGAGGCTCTCAACTATGCAGTTGAGTTGGTGAATCGGTTTCCTACAACTGGAAATGGAGGGAAGACACCTCTTGAAGTATGGTCTGGTGAACCAGTCAGAGATTATGACCAGTTGCACATCTTTGGATGCCCTACATATTATCATGTTGATGATTCGAAGTTGGACCCTCGAGCAAAGAAAGCCAAATTTTTAGGCTTTAGCAGTGGTGTCAAGGGTTTCAGGTTATGGTGCCCTGAAACAAGAAAAATTGTTAAGAGCCGAGACGTGACATTTGATGAGACTGTGATGACTTTGAAGAAGGAAGAGAAAGAAAATGAAGCCCCCATGCAGGTACAAAAAGTTGTATTTTATCCTGTTGTTAAGCCTGTATTTGAAAATGTTGAATAGGTGGAGGAGAGTTTGGAGAACTCTTATCAGGTGGAGCCAATCCACAATGAGGATGAAAAAGAACAGGATGCTAAACCGGAGTACTCTATTGCAAGAGATAGACCTCGAAGAGAGACTCGTAGGCCTGCTCGATTTGATGATATGGTTGCATATGCTCTTCTGATGATTGAAGAAGTTCCCAATAACTATAAAGAAGCTATTCAGAGTTCTGATAATCCGAGATGGAAAGAGGTTATGGACGAGGAAATGAAGTCCTTAAAGAAAAATCAGACATGGGATTTGGTGGAGCTTCTGAAGGGTAAGAAAGCAATTGGGTGCAAATGGGTATTTGCAAAAAATATGACACTCCTGGGATTTGTTATAACGCTGGGTTGGTGGAGAAAGGTTATGCACAAAAGGAAGGGGTAGACTACAACGAGATATTTTCTCCAGTTGTAAAGCATTCGTCTATCTGAATATTGTTGGCATTGGTTGCTCAATTTGACCTTGAGCTTGCACAGTTAGATGTGAAAACTGCTTTCTTACATGGAGATTTGGAGGAGGAGATCTATATAAACCAACCAGATGGTTTTAAAGTTGCTGGTAAAGAAATTGGGCTTGCAAATTGAAGAAGTCCTTGTATGGACTTAAACAGTCTCCTCGACAATGGTATAAGGAATTTGATCAGTTTATGGTGGAGCATGATTATACTCGCAGCCATTTTGACCACTGTGTGTATTTTCAAAAACTCAAAGATGGATCCTTCATTTATTTGCTCTTGTATGTTGGAAATCGATAAATTGAAGGCTCAGCTGTCAAAGGAATTTGAGATGAAGGATTTGGGTGAAGCACAGAGGATACTTGGTATGGAAATCCAGCGAGATCGAGGAAGTGGTACTGTTTAGTTGACTCAGTCACAGTATTTGCAAAAGGTGTTAGAAAGATTTGGCATGAATGGTTCGACAAAACCAGTTGGCACACCGCTCGCTCCTCACTTCAAATTAAGTGCTTCGATGTGTCCTAAACCAGATGAAGAGAAAAAGTTGATGGAAAATGTTCCATATGCAAATGCCGTTGGTGCTTTGATGTATGCTATGGTTTGCACCCGGCCAGATATCGCTCAAGCTATGAGCATTGTTAGTCGATATATGCTCAATCCAGGAAAAGGGCATTGGCAAGCAGTTATGTGGATTTTGAGGTACATTCATGGTACTGTTGATGTTGGTCTCAAGTTTCAGAATCAAGAAAAACTTGAGCTTGATAAACTTGTGGTCGGATATGTGGATTCGGACTACACTGGTGATTTGGATATACGTCGATCTACTACTGGTTATGTGTTCATTATGGCTGGTGGACCAGTTCATTGGCGTTCTGTACTCCAGTCCACAGTTGCATTGTCTACCACTGAAGCAGAGTATATGGCAGTCACAGAAACTTTTAAGGAAGCTATTTGGATGCAAGGGTTGGTGAATGACTTGGGGATTATGCAGCAACACGTTAGTGTGTTTTGTGATAGCCAGAGTGCTATTTGTTTATCAAAAATCCAAGTGCACCATGCTCGGACAAAGCATATTGATGTTCGCTTTCATTTGGTTCATGAAATTGTTAATGAAAGTGACATTTAGTTATTAAAGATTGGAACTGCTGACAACCCTGCTGACATGTTGACTAAGGTGGTCACTTGGGATAAATTTACACATTGTTTGGATTTGATCAACATTGGTCGAAGATGATAGCCGGTGGTCCTGGTGGCAACCTGGCCCGGTTTTGAAGTTGGAACTTTCGCCAAGGTGGAGATTGTTGGTTTTGGCTTCAAGTTCTAGACTATTCTAGGATAATTATCCTTTTGACATTCATTATCCACATGGTGAATGTATGATGGCTTTTGGTGTTTCCCAAGAAACACTTTGGTGTTCCATCTCTCTCTTGATACATCCTTATCCTTGGATGGTTTGTGCCTATAAATAGGCTTTGGTAGGATGCTTTCTAGCATTGTGGCAAGTTGTGAGAAATCATTTGGAGTGTTAAACACTTTGTGAGAGAGAGGCACATTTGTAGTGAGAGATCACTTTGTAAACAATTTGTAATCAAGTGATTTTGGTTGCCACCCGTGGACGTAGGAGGATTTCCCCGAACCACGTAAATTCTCGTGTCTCATTTGTTACTTTGTTCCTGTGGGTGTGTGGAAGTGCAAGATCAGTTTCCGCATTCGGTTTCAACACACATGACTTGGAAAATCATCACTCGTCAAACCACAACAATGATGCAAAAGATGAGTCGAATGGCATAAATCAATGTTGATTCAACTTATAACAAAATTTTTTAAAAAATAATTAATAATCTGTGCCAAGTGAGAAAGAGAGCTATAAATGTAAGCAGGGTTTGCCCTACGGTAAGAATACTTGTGGGGCTAACTTGACAAAAAGTACTCATGCTTAGTTCTTCTATCATATTTGACCGTTTCCATCCATAATAATGTTGCTTGATCTAAATACAATTCTAACACTGGTATTAAACATTAGAGCCATCGTTCAAAAAGTTATAGTTACACGCCATGGTGTGTAAAATTACTGCGGCGCTCAGTATGAACATCCCATTCATTTCTTTTTAATGGACAAGAAATAGGTTCGGGTTTATTAGATTTTATTTTTTCTAACAATATTGTGTTTAATGTGTAGGAAGATACACAAATCACTAATTTTTTAAATCCTTGACCCTGATTTGATGGTTTAAATTGTAATCAAGCCTTAAAAAAATGACTTTGTTTCAACAACTTTACACAGGATATGCTTCTAATTAAAACGGAAAAGTTACTAATAAGGTAAGAAGACAACACTAATGACACCTACCTATTTATTAACTTACAAATTTTGAAAATGAAACTACCTATTTATTAATGACTAGCAATTAGCAACAAATAGTTTACTCCCCCCGTTTGTTAATAGATGCCGTGTTTAGTACCTTTTTTTCAGTCGCAAAAAAGTGTCTCGTATCAAAATAAGAGAATAATCTTAGTACAATTTTATCATGGTAAAAACAATGTACAAAGTAAAGCACACTCCTCATAAATCTGGCAATTTAAGTGCAACAACTATTATGCGAAAAGGGAGTAAAACATGAGGTTGGCATTAAATACAACCGCATCTCTAACAACATAATTAAAATTTTCAACAAACAAACTTTTCATTTTATACTAATTAGCCTATATATACATCCAGCTAAATCTTTATCTCCCATAAATCTCCAATATTTCAGTTCATCTTACTTTTCCCAAGTTAAGACAATGGCTTCCTCCTCATCATCCACAAACTTCATCACACTGCAAAGCTCTGATCTTAAACCGTTCACAGCAGCTGAATCTGTAGCTATTCAATCTGAAACGATTAAACAAATGATCAAAGCTGGCTGTGCATCTGATCCTATTCCCCTCTTCGAAGTCGATTCCAAAACCCTAGGAAGGGTGATAACATACTTCAAGAAACATGCAAAAGAATTCGTTTCCCAAGACGAGCTCAGGCCTTTGATGCTAAACTGATTGATGTCAGCTATAACGAGATTTTTGACCTCATAGTTTGGTTTTTTTTTTTTTCAAATGTTGTTGAATTATTGTCTAGTCGCATGAACCGATTCCATCAATTCGTTTTTTTGTTTCATACCAACAAGAAAAACTTTGTTTGAGTAAATTTCACCAAACTAATTAATTTGAAACTCAATTTACACACCTAAGCTGTGGTTAATTTCCCCCCCTAGACTGCAGTCATGTTGAATGGATTCTTCACCAAACGTGCTTGATGTCATGTTTTGGAAACCTATGATGCTATAATTCATAAGGGATTTTATTGTTAGTGGCCTTAGAGGGAGCCCTATTTAGAAGATAAGTTGCGGTTATTAATGCATCGCCCCATAATGAGTGAGGTAAAGAAGTATTAGAAACCATACTTCTTACCATATCCTGAAGGGTTCTATTACGTCTCTCTGCTACACCATTCATGCTAGGTGAACCCGGCATAGTGTAGTGAGGGACAATCCCACACTCTTCCAAATAGCGAGCAAAAGGACCCGGACGTTGTTCTCCCGAACCGTCATTCCGACCATAGTATTCACCACCACGATCGGATCTAACGTTCTTAATAGTCTTACCTAGTTGATTTTCAACTTCGGCCTTAAAAGACTTGAAAACGTCCAAAGATTGAGACTTTTCATGAAGCAAATAAATGTATCCATATCGAGAGTAGTCGTCTATGAACGTAATAAAATATTGTTGACCATTCATAAGAAGTAGAAGGGAATGGCCCACAAATATCCGTATGTATTAGTTCTAAGACGCTTGAGGCTCTCGAGGATACCTTTCTTTTCGAGTTTGTAAACTTTCCTTTTAGGCATTCAATGCAAAAGTCCTTTTCAGGAACATCAAGTTTATTTATGATTCCCTCAGACACAAGCTTGTCAATTCTCCTTTTGGAGATATGACCTAAACGCCTATGCCATAAGGTATAAGAATTTTCACATGAAAACTTTCGCTTTTTAGTTTTAGTTTCATTGTTGTGGGACTCATTGATTGTTTGAGTAGTGTTAAGCAAATAAAGATTATCACTACTCGATAAAGTACTAGTACCAACAATATGGAATTAAAATATAAATCACATCTATTATTACCAAATGAACAATAGTAACCCTCTTGGTCCAAAATAGTGATATATATTAAATTCCTTCTAAACGAAGGTACAATAAAAGTATTATTTAATACAAAATAATATCCTGTACTTAATAACAATCTAAAGGTTCCAATGCCTATAACTTATACCGGGTTCCCAGCTCCCATATAGATGAATCTTTCATCTTCACTGGGTCTTCGGTAATTCAGGCAACCCTGCATAGACATACTAATGTGAGTTGTTGCACCAGAATCCAACCACCATGTATATGTAGGAATTGAAACTAAATTAGCCTCAGTACAAACAAGACCAAATGACATACCTTTCTTAGCACGCCAAGCGTGATACTTAGGGCAGTCATACTTCATGTGCGTAGGGTCCTTGCAAAAGAAGCACTTCTTTTCCTTACGATCATCAGATGATCCTTTAGGCTTCTTATTGCTTGTTACCGCAATTTCCTTCCCTCTTCTCTTAGTCCCATGGGAAGAGGTGGATGCTAAATGAGCACCTTCAATTTTAGGTTGCTTCAACCAATCTTCCTCTTGTGTCACATGTGAGATTAATTCATTAATATCCCACTTGTCTTTTTGACAATTATAGGTCACCTCAAAGTGACCAAACTGAGGAGGAAGAGAAATCAACACTAAATGGACGAGAAGATCTTCCGATATCTCTAACTTAAGTCATTTTAGTTTAGTTGATAAGTGAAGCATTTCTAAAATATACTCCCTTAAGTTCCCGGTACCCTTGTACTTCATGGAAACAAGCTTTCTTAAACAAGAACTTGTTTCCGACTTTTCGCTTTTAGCAAAGCGCCTTTCTAGGGTCTCAAGAAAGGTTTTAGCATCAATGTCCTCGGGGACACTGTTAAGAAATGCCTCCGGGACGACATTTTTCATGATCATAAGACTTACGCGATTAGAGCGTTTCCACTTCTCAGAGTTCAAGCGGTCCTCAGCGGTGCTATCTTCACTAAGAGGAAGAGGAATAGGCTCCCTAAATGCGAGGTCTATGTCCATGCAGCCCAAGATCATAGTAATTTTGTTTTTCCAAGTTTTAAAGTTTGTCCCATTAAGCATCGGAATTGTGCTCATCGCAGCAGTAATAGAAGAAGCGTTAAGTAAATCTCGGAATCGAGAACAAGAATGAATACAAAACAATAATAAGTAACTACATTATGAATTAAAAGATTAATTATATCAAATGAAATCCATCAATAAAGCAATTAACATGACATCAAAACTAATCTTTGGATTGCGAATTGACTCATAAATAACTACTTTAGATGACAAGTAATTTGAACAATATTTGATTAAATGCTTAATCTTCCTTTGGGTAGTCTTAAGCATTTAATAAAATTACCAAATGTTCATTTTATATGTCATCACAAGAATGCTTAAGACTTTCTTAGTACGTGGCGTTGTTCAACCTTAGTCGTTCCACCAATCCGTTCGGATGGTTGAGGAGACCAGTCAAGGTTTCCAGCCTGATATACCATCGTTAGTCAAATGTCAAGATCTTCTTTGGAAAATTCAAGTTATTCATATCTTAAACATTCAACACTTTAATAATTTTGCATTTAAATAACGTTAATCACTTAGGTGATAATATTATTTAAATAATGAATAAAATTATTTAAGCATATAATTAATCAGGGCTTTAAGGTTTGAAAAATTAATGTTTTGTCCAAGGGAAACAAAAGTTGTACAGAAAATAAGTATTTTTCCAAAAAATCTGTGAACAGTGACTGCTCGGCCGAGTCAAGGAAAGTGCTCGGCCGAGCACTTTAAATCAGATTGTTTGAAAATTGATCTGCTCGGCCGAACAGAGGACACGGCCGAGCACTTTTAATCAGAAAATTTTGCCCTTGTTGACATAAAATGCGCGGCCGAGCAAATCCCAACGCTCGACCGTGCAAGTCTTGGTCCGACCGGGCATAGCCAAAAACCCGACCGGATTATCAAGAGAACCGAACCGGACTGGACCAAAGATCCAACCGGTTTATGTCAATTTTGGCGCCTGTTCATCTGCTCGGCCGAGCAAAACAAAGGACTCGGCCGAGCAGTTCGCGCCTTTTCATATGCTCGGCAGAGCAGAACAAAGGACTCGGCCGAGCAAGGCGAATTCTGCACTTCTGAATTTTGTTTAAAAATTTCCCAAAATTAATGAATTGCAAGTAGATCCACATGGTATGTACTTAAAACATAAAACCATGTTATATAGGAATAATCTTGCTTTAAATTAGTGGAATCAAGTGAGTAGATCCACATGGTATGTTTATTACAACATAAACCATGCTTTTAAGGGATAGTCTCACATGAACCATTTTAAAGAACAAAAACTTTTCAAACCATTTACTTAATTTAGATGAAGATCATCAGCACTCTATTAACGAATTAGAGTCCCTAATCGACATCAAAAACCTTAAGATTCAACAGGGAAAATGAATCATAGATAAAGCGGTTTAATGCTTTTTCTAAATACAAGAACTCAAACTCAAACTAAATAATGAGCGGGGCTCTGATACCAATTGATAGAACAATTTTAATCTCTGAATGCCACACTCATATTTAAGTAAGAGAAAGAGGAAAGATGAAGCGGAAGCATGTAATAAATGTATACCTGTTGAATCCATTATTGAGTATTGAAGGGAGATTAAGGATGATGAAGATGTAGGGAGATGATCTTCTAAGTGAGAGTGTCTCTTAAGTTTCTCAGAATTTCTTCTAGATAATTATGAAGAGAGTATGTAGAGAGAAAAGTAAGAATCAAGTATGTTTAAGGCTTGATGGAGGGGCCTTTATATAGTAAACATGGTGACACTTCAAATAGGGACCATACCTATTCATTTCCAAAGCAATGTTGATTTACCATCTTGCCCATCAAAGATAGATAAATAACATTTCAGGGATTCTACACATTGACTATTTTGACCATACTTTATATTAATGTCATAGTTATGATTTTATTTATGGAAGGTACCAAATTATTTGTGTTGCAAGCCACATTGATCTAACAACAAGGGCCATGGTGTGAGCATTGGCTAGGGATGAAGCAATGGTAGGTAATTTCACTGTTCCTTCAAGCTCATATGCTTCCAGTTTTCCAAAGTATTGTTCCACAGTCATAGATGGCCATTCAATACATTCCCTTATTGGCAAAGCAACTTTTTTATATTCTTGAGGCAGGCTTGAGAATATTTTCAAGCATAGGTCTTATTAGTCTAGTTTCTTGCCATGTTCTGACACTTGTCTTAGGAGATCTTCAAATCTATCTTTAGCAGCACTAACTCTTTCACCAGAGGCAAATTTAAAATTGTCAAGTTGCCTTAATAGGTTATACAAGTTTTGTGCTCTAACACCGGTGTGTTTGGTAAATTTGATTTTGATTATGTCCCATGCTTCTTTTGCAGTTTCAACTTTCCCAATTTCTTGGGTCAAAGAGTCATTAACACTTTTTTGTAAAATGTTTTTAACTTTTTGATTAGCTGTTACTAAGTGTCTTTCAGTTTCAGTCCATTAATCCAGGGTTTTGTATTTGAGTTCTCCACCATTTGTGTCAGGTTGAGTGGGTATTCTAACCTCTTCATGTAGAACAAACCAGTTCCATACACTGTTGGCATCAAGATATGTCTTAATTTTAGAGGAGAATATTACAAAGGATCCACAGTCATCAATATGTGGAATGTCTTTCTCATTGTTTCTTCTTGGTTGAGGCATGATGGTTTGTTGTTCCTGAATTCTTCTCAAGATGTTAAGCTTGAAGACACTAAAGTCTTTTAGAAACCAGCTCTGGTGCTAATTGAAAGAACATATTTTTACTAATGCACTTTAAACATAATAATTAGGGGTTAATTTCATTGCCCACCCTTGAGGTTTGGGTAAGTCTCAGTGCCCCCCTTGAGGTTTGAATTCATCTCACTGACCACCCTATTGGCAATAAATTGACTATTTTACCCTCACTTTCATATAAAAATAGTCTTTATCTCTCATTAAATAAATAAATTACTAATTATATTATAAATTCAAATAACATTTTATTTTTTGAGAAATTGTAAAATAAATATATATTTAAGCTCAATGTACATTACGTATATAAATCTATAAATTAATAATTACCAATCAACTATTCCTCACAATTATCTTTTGTAAATTAAACCCTAAATAATTATTATAATTCTATAATTAATCATATAACCATCTCAATAAAGTATAAAATCAAATATTTTTTTTTAGCAATTTAAACAATATTTTAAAGAAAAATTAATTTTAGTATTTATCATGAAGAAATAATAATAATACTATGCTCTAAATTTTAATATTTTATAGTCTCTATTTCACAAAATAATGACAATTATTTTTAAATTTTTTATTCCAATAATTTTATTTTCTTTAAAATCTATATGGTTATCGGGATTTATTCTTTATTGAGTTAGCTTTATGGTTATAAAATATTAAAAATAATAATTAATGATTATTTTTTGACATAGGGAGTATCAAATTTTTATTTTTTAAAGCATAAAATTGTTATTTGAATTTATATTTTATGAAGTTGTTTATATATTTAATTTTTTTTCAAAAATATAATTATTTTGTGGAGTCAATTTAAAAACATTTATATTTGAGAAAGATAGATAGTTATTTATTTTTTAATTTATTTACTTATATAGAGGCTAAGTGAGCATAACAAAAAAATATTTTTCACATTATATTAGATTTTTTTGTAATTTAATTTATTTAATGAATTTATTTAATGAGAGATAAATGCACTAATTAAATTAAAGTGAGGTAAAATAGTCAAATTATTGTCAAAATGGTGGTCAGTGAGACGAATTCAAACCTCAAGGGGGGCACTGAGACTTACCCAAACCTCAGGGGTAGGCAGTTAAATTAACCCGAATAATTAGTTCACAAGAAGTCTACTATCAGTATATGATAGGTCTACTATCTTGAGGTGCAGAGTGTGTGTATTGAGTTTTGTTGCGGCATAAAATAAAATTAAAGAAGAAATGAATGAGTAAATAATAAGTGAAATTTGTGTGTATATGTGAAGAAGATAAGACAACAAACATAACGATGTAATGTGGTTAAGAGTATTGCAACCCTCCTACATCCACTCCTCACTGTCCTCAACAGTGAAGAACAATTCACTATAATCCTTCCTCAAGTAATTACAATATATTGCAAGGAAAATTTCCTCATAATTTTCCAGCCTAATTAGCCTCACTAACTAAGCTAGTGCTTGTTGCAAAGCACCAAAAAGAAAAAGAAAAAGATTTCACACAAGTGAAAGTTTTGGTGATCTCAATGATGGCTCTATATAGCTATGTGAGATCTCTTTTTAACCTATCTTTTTAGCACAAATTTATAAGTTTTAATTGTACTTTACAGTTGATTTGCTTAAAATCTTGTATCAAGTTATTGTGTAGCAAGAAGGGTATGTTTCTTCAGTTACTAGAGTGCTCTTTTTATAGGTCTTCACTTTGTAACCGTTGAGTTCCAACGGTCTTGAGCATCTTGACTATGCCAATTGTCAATCTATTATCTTTGACTGGAATAGTGCTTGTGAATAGTATTGAGTCCGGTTTGACTTTGACCGAGAGCTGAGTTGGCATGCTATGTCAAGTATACTAAGGTCAGCTGTCTTGAAGAAGTCTGTTATCTCGACTGATGAAGATAGTGGACCTTTGTGATGAAGATAGTGGACCTTTGTTGAACTGATGATTCCAGTAACTTGAATATTTTGAACATGTTTCTTCATAGTCTGCTATTGCTTTAAAGAGTCTGTTTTTAATGATCTTAATTATTTGTCAAAATGTAATACCCGGCCTTGTGGCCCAATTATTTTATTTTTGTGAAATTCCTTTTAATTAAGTTTTGGACTCATTAATTAAGAGTAAGTATTGGGTTTATTTTGGGCCTTAGTAAATAGAAAACCCAATAGGATATTGTCATTCTTTTTAGTTAAGGAATTAAAACCCTAGAGTATATAAATACTTGGAGACCCCTGGTATTATTATTATTCATCAAAAAAAAAAAAAGAAGGGGAAGAACGGGAGACAGAGAGAGAGGCGGAGACGAGGAAAGAAAGAGAAGGAGATCGATCCAAGGTAAAACACTAAACCCTCTAGCCTTTCTTCTTCGTCCTAGAAATCATGAATTAAGAACCCTAAAAGTTATAATGATGAACTAGGGTTTTGGGATTAGGGTTTAATGATGAAGAATGTGTTAGTGTTAGTGTTAGTGTGCGTGTGTACGTGCGGTGTGTGTTTATGTGTGAACAGTATGTGTGTTATGCATGTATATAGTGTGTGTGTGTGCGGGGGTGGTGATAAATTAAAGTTGTTCAAAGTAATGAGTTGTTTTCATTAATGGTAAATGTTTTCAAACTTAGTGTCTATTTGATCCTTGAGTTATATCTTTTCGTTGTTAATTCATTGTTACCGTTCGTTTCAGTTATCTCCTCTTAGTACCCGAGGGGATTCTATATGAACTTACTGGGCATTGTTCGCTCATTCCTTTCATTTTTATTCCTCTCCAGGTTACAAGTAAGCCAATCAAGGGTTGGAAGGATTTGGCGGCGTAGAAGTTATCTTTTTCAAATAAAGCTAGTTAGTAGTTATGAATCCCGTTAAGTTTAAGTTTTGAACTTTATATTATGTTAGTTACCATCTGGAGCTAGTGACATGTACTAGCCATTTTGGGTTTCAATGTTGGTTAAAGTTTGAATTATGGTTATTTGTATACGTTGGGGCATCCTGGATGTGGTATTTATTCATATTAGTTATTATTTATTAGTTGTGAAAGTTTGGGGGTGTTACAGTTGGTATCAGAGCCCCGGTTTAGGATTACTTGGGAGACTCAGACTTGGAAGTTAAGACTTTTGGGAGAAGTAGTACTTAACGATTTTGGGCCTTAGAACTCCGAGAAGAACAAAGTATTATTGGGAAGTAATAATTGAGTAAACCTGCTATTTAGGGATTCCATTTTGGGAAACTTTCTAAGTTTGGAAACTTTCCTTTTATAGAAACTTATTATTTTAGGAAAGAACCTAAAGTGAGGTTCTAAAGGAAGATGAGTATATACTTGGGTCGTGGTTCGAATGAATGTTATATTTTCCTTAAGAATTAATGCACTACGGGATATATGTGGTTCTAATGGTTGTATGTTTTCATAGTAGATCATGGCCGGACCTAAGGGCTTAAAGGGGTGAATTTGAAGACGAAAACATCCAAGGAGAGACCAATTGTAAGAAGTGCATTGACAATTAGGAAGCTGAAGGGGAAATTGAAGAAGGAATAGAAAAAGAAGCAAGTCCTATTAGGCAAATGGATGGATTTTAGAGATGCATGGATGGATGCTGAAAAAGAAGTAAACAAGCTTGAGGAAAAGCTAGGTGACAAGGAACAAAAAGTAAACGAGCTAAAGTATAAGCTGGGTAACAAAGATGTAGAATGTGCTAGTGCTAGAGAAAAGATGTATATAGCCCATTACAAGTGTGAAGAACTAGAGAAAGCAAGAGCCGAAGAAATTGAAGCGGCAAATGCTTTAGGAGATGAAACACCAATCATGGAAGGTGTGTTAGCCAATGAAGAAATGGAAGAAGTAGAGGTAGATGTAGAAGGAAGCAAAGACTCTCCAATTGTGATTGATAGTGAAGAGGAAGGGTCGGACTTAGAGCTTTCGGAAAGTGAATGGGCTCAAGAGATAGAGATGCCTAAGCATAGATCTCGAGGAAGACCAAAGGGATCTAAGAAGAAAGCTTATATACCAACTGGAAGACCTAGGGGTAGACCTAGAAAGAATGTAACCCCATGAATTATGAGGGGAGTAGTCAGATATTAGTATTCTTTTATTAGAAGTTTAGTATTCTTTTTAGTTCTATTAGTAAAGAACTTAGTTATTATTTTAGTTTTGGTTTCAGTTAAAGGAATAAAAGTTAGTTTAAAGTTGAGTTATTTCAAATCATGTGTAATTTTCAATTAAGTCCTATTCGTATGAACTAATTGAATGCGTTAACAAAAACTATAGTAGTTAGTCCGGTGGGGACGACCTATAAAGGTATGAAATCCGTCTAAGTGAAACAACTAAGTAGAGTTAAAGGCCTAAAGTAAGGCCGATTCAGTGAAAGGTCTAAAGTAAGACTGATGTATGAAGTATGTAAGTGAAGTTAGTAAGAGATCAAGTTAAGTATAGGCTTGTGATAAGTCAATAAATTGTGAGGTTAAGTAACCGACTCTTTTAAATCTATTGGTGTGAGGATGTAAACACCGTTTCTGTGAAAGGTTATTAATTAATTATATTCGTTAACTCCAGATGTCTGGAAGAGGAAGAGGAAATCGTGGCAACGCTCGCAACACTGGGAATGCGGGAAACGCGGGAAACCAAGGCACTATTGACCCGAACATGGCTAACCTATTGCAAACGCTAAACCAGACAGTGGCTGGTATCAGACAAGTGGTGACTCAACTGGTGCAACCACAAAACCAACCTCAGCAAGTGCCAATGAGGGACCCGCTAGAATTATTTCAGAGGAGGAAGCCGGATACCTTCTCCGGTAGCTCAAAAGAGAAGCCGAAAGACTGGATTAAGGACATGGAGCATATTTTCGAGAACTTTTTGTACTACAGAGCAAAGGGTCGTTTTTGCAACGTTTGTGCTTAAGGGTGCGGCTATCACTTGGTGGGATGCATAGAAGAGGGCGGCTTTGGCTCGAGGTGAGAGAAATTTCACCTGGGAAAGGTTTAAGATAGTGGTCAACAAAAAGTACTACCTGGCTAGTGTTCGTAACGCCAGGGTGGCGGAATTCCTGAATTTAACTCAAGGTACCAAGACAGTGGATGAGTTCAGTGAATGATTCACGGATTTACTGGAATTTGCACCGACATTCTTCGACAGTAAGGATCAAAAAGCTAGGAAGTTTGAAGCTGGGCTGAGTGATCAGATTCGGTACATGATCACGCCTCTACAGTTGGCTACCTATGGGTTGGTTCTGGATAGAGCTAGAGTTGTAGAGAAGGAGTCAGACAAATACTGCAGCAAGAAGGATGAGAAGAAGAAGTCTAGTGATAAGCTCACTAATCAAGATTCGGCCAGTAATAAGGGGCAGTCCAATGATCGAGACCGAGACAGCCGTGGTAAGAGGAAATCCAAGGGAGGCTACGATCGTGTAACAAAAAAGTATTCGAACAAGAACTCTGGAAACCAAACCACTTATGATAAGGGCAAGGCTAAGGAGCATGGGACCGCTGATGTATGCCATGCATATGATGGGAATCATAAAGCTGACATGTGCAAGTACAAAGATATGAAATGCTTCAACTGTGAGAAGATCGGGGATCCACAGTGGAAGTGCCCAGAACCGAAAAAGCGTGCACCTGCTCATAAAGCAAAGGCTGACGACAAGAGTAAGGTTGGCAGGCAGGGACGTGCGACGATTAAGAATAAGTATCCTTTGCCAAGAATCGATGATTTGTTTGATCAACTCCAGGGTGCATGTTACTTCTCTAAGATTGATCTGCATTTTGGATACCATCAGGTGAGAGTGAAAAAGGAAGATGTGGCAAAGACTGCTTTTAGGACAAGATATGGGCATTATGAGTTCCTGGTGATGCCGTTTGGGTTGACAAATGTGCCTGCTGCGTTTATGGAGCTTATGAATAGGGTATTTCAAGAGTATTTGGACAAGTATGTAATAGTATTCATCGACGACATCTTGGTGTATTCTAAGTCAAAAAAAAAAAAAAAAGAACACGAAGAGCATTTGAAATTAGTATTGGAGATTCTGAGAGAGCAAAAGTTGTATGCCAAGTTTAAGAAGTGTGAGTTCTGGCTTGAGGAAGTGGCATTCTTGGGTCATGTGGTGTCCAAGAATGGGGTAGCGGTTGACCCTGCGAAAATCGAAGATATAGTGAATTGGGAGAGACCAACTTTTGTTAGCAAAATAAGGAGCTTCTTGGGTTTAGCAGGTTATTACTGTAGGTTCGTGGAAGGATTTTCAAAATTATTTTTACCTTTGACTAAGTTAACCATGAAAGGGACAAAGTTTGTATTGTCGACCGATTGTGAGAAGAACTTTCAAGAATTGAAAAGGCGATTGGTGTCTGTGCTTGTTCTTACGTTACCAACAAATAAGGATGGTTTTGTGATTTATAGTGATGCGTCATTGAAAGATTTGGGTTGTGTGTTGATGCAGAATAACAAGGTGATAGCTTATGCGTCTAGGCAACTTAAGAACCATGAGAAGAACTATCCTACCCATGATTTGGATTTAGCGGCCATGGTGTTTGCATTAAAGATTTGGAGACACTATTTGTATGGGGTACCATGTGAGACTTATACCGATCATAAGAGTCTTAAGTATATTTTCACTCAGAAAGAGTTGAATATGAGGCAGATGAGATGGCTCGAATTACTTAAGGATTATGATTGCAAAATTTTGTATCATCTTGGAAAAGCCAATAAGGTGGCTGATGCGTTAAGTAGAAAGAACCATGGAACCTTAACAACTATAATTTCTAAGGGGGTAAGTAAATTGGGAAATAGTGAAATGGTGAAACTGGAAGTTAGAGTTAAAGGTTATTTGGCTCAGATGAGTGTTCAACCAACATTGTTGGTGAGAATCAAGGAAGCTCAGAATGTGGATAAGGAGTTAGCAGCAATCCACAAGACTATAAGTAAAAAGGGAATGATAGATTTCCGTGTTAGTGATGATGGGATTATGAGGTACCAATCAAGGATCTGGGTGCCTAATGATGAAAGTATTAAGAGGGAAATTCTTGAGGAAGCTCACTGTTCAAGGTTTTCGATTCATCCTGGGTGTACTAAAATGTACAGAGATTTAAAGGAATTCTTTCGGTGGAACAATATAAAGAGTGAGGTAGCAGAATTCCTGTCCAAGTGCTTAGTATGTCAGCAAGTGAAAAGTGAACACTAAAAACCCGCGGGATTACTACAATCGCTACCTATTCCAGAGTGGAAGTGGGAGCACATCACTATAGATTTGAGGATTGGACTTCCTAGGACATTGAAGGGTCATAATGCAATTTGGGTCATAGTGGATAGGCTTACTAAATCGGCGCACTTTCTAGCAATCAAGATGACTGATTCGTTGGACAAGTTAGCTATGTTATACGTAGACGAGATCGTGGTCATATGGGATACCAGTCTCTATAGTGTCAGATCGAGATGCTAGATTCACATCATATTTCTTGAAGAGTTTACAGAGAGCGTTGGGGATAGAGTTAACTATGAGTACATCGTTCCACCCTCAGACAGACGGACAGTCAGAAAGGACGATTTGAACTCTTGAAGATCTACTGAGATCAACGTCGTTTGATTGGCAAGGAGCATGGGATGATTATTTACCACTAATGGAGTTTGCCTACAACAACAGTTACCACTCTAGTATCGGAATGGCGCCGTACGAAGCTTTGCATGAGAGGAAATGTAAATCGCCTGCGTGTTGGGATGAAGTAGGTGAAAGGAAGTTAACTGGACCTGAAATTGTTCAAGTAACGGCGGATAAGGAACAACAGATTCGCAAGTGGTTGTTAACTGCGTAGAGTAGGCAGAAATTGTATGCGGATAATCGAAGACGCGATCTAGAGTTTCAAATAGGACATCACGTATTCTTGAAGATCTCACCGACAAAAGGAGTCATGCGATTCGGAATTCGTGGAAAGTTAAGTCCTAGATATGTGGAACCGTTTGAGATTCTAGAACGAAAAGGAGTAGTAGCCTATAAGTTGGATTTGCCTCCAGTACTGGATGGTGTGCACAATGTGTTTCACGTGTCGATGTTGAGAAGTACATAGATGACCCGAGCCACGTCATATAGTACAAACAGTTACGTTTTTGTGAAGACTTGAGTTATGATGAAAAGCCAGTGAAAATTGTAGGCCGTAAAGATCAAGTATTGCGAAAGCGAGTGATTCCATACGTAAAAGTGCTGTGGAGCCATCACACGGAAAGAGAAGCCACGTGGGAGTTCGAAAGTGAAATGCGTGATATATATTCCGCTTTGTTTGAAGATTAAGGTACGTTTAGTTTCGAGGACTAAACTCTTTTAAGGGGGTAAGAATGTAATACCCGGCCTTGTGACCCAATTATTTTATTTTTGTGAAATTCCTTTTAATTAAGTTTTGGACTCATTAATTAAGAGTAAGTATTGGGTTTATTTTGGGCCTTAGTAAATAGAAAACCTAATAGGATATTGTAATTCTTTTTAGTTAAGGAATTAAAACCCTAGAGTATATAAATACTTGGAGACCCCTAGTATTATTATTATTCATCAAAAAAAGAAAAGAAAAGAAAAGGGAAGAACGGGAGATAGAGAGAAAGGCGGCGGCGGAGAGAGCAGCCGATAGAGGGAGAAAGAAATCGGGAAATAGAGGAGGAAAGAAAGAGAAGGAGATCAATCCAAGGTAAAACACTAAACCCTCTATCCTTTCTTCTTCATCCTAGAAATTGTGAATTAAGAACCCTAAAAGTTACAATGATGAACTAGGGTTATGGGATTAGGGTTTAATGATGAAGAATGTGTTAGTGTGTGTGTGTGTGTGTGTGTACATGCGGTGTGTGTTTATGTGTGTGCAGTGCGTGTATACAGTGTGTGTGTGTGTGTGCGGGGGTGGTGATAACAGTGTGTGTAGTGTGCGTTTGTGCATGTGTGTGTGTTTGAGTGTGTAAACAGTGTTTGTCTATGTGCTGGGAATAGTAAATTTTGAAAGCTGTGAATAGTGTTTTGGTGTGAATATTGGAACACTAAAACATGTTAATTGGGGATAGAAACTATGAAACCCTAGGGGTATTTTGGTAAACCAAAAAGGGTATTTTGGGCATACATTTAATGGGTAGTACAAACCCTAGAATGAATATCAACCTTAAAAAAAGGGGTTTAAGAAGATAAACTCACAAGCTTAACCTAGTAAAATAAAGTAGTAATTTGGGACGGAAGTAAAATAGTGTTTACTTGTGTCTAAGATTGGACTATTGCATGATTGTAGATTGTTCAAGCGGAGTAATCAAGCTAGTTAGACGCAAGGCTAAGGTAAGGGATTACACTCTTAGTAGTATATTTGGTTTCAATCCTTTGTTAGGGTTCCCAATCTCTGATTTTGTTAAAGTAATCTACCTATGTGGCTAGGTAGTATTTTAAATAACTGTTCCGTTCCGCGAATGTTACCGTTCTTTGTTATCCACCCTATTGATTATGTTGTTGTTCAATCGGGTCATCATGTGTATGAGTTGTATTGTGATTTTGGTGTCTAAAGCGAAAGGTACACCTTTTTAAAAAGTGATCAATTAAAGTTGTGTAAAGTTAAGCTTTGTTTTGTAAAGCTCTTTAAAGTGAAGTTTTGTAATAAATAAAGTAACTTACAGTTATCCATAATCTCGAAATGGATAAGTGGACCCCTTTTGTAGTTATCCATAGTTCTAAGATGAACATGTGGACCCCTTTGTGTTGCTTGATGAAGTAGCGTAGGTTATCATGATACACCGATATTGGGTGCGGTCAGTAGAAACCCGAGTCCTGGGTACAGCGCGTGCTTAATCCCAAAATTAAGTAAAGTGAAGTGAAGTAAAGTGTTTTGTGAAATGTTGTGTTTTGTAAACTGTCTCCTGTAGCCACATGTTATCAAAGTAATGAGTTGTTTTCATTAATGGTAAATGTTTTCAAACTAAGTGTATGTTTTGTTGGTAGTGGTGCCCTAGGCACGTTTAATAAACGTTGTAATTGTTATCATTTATTTCATATCAATAAAGAGATGTTTTGATTATTATTGTTGTTCATGTTTACTTATAATAATCTCCGTCCCTAGTACTTGTTAAGCACTAGTATAAAGGCTAAATGATCATGGGATGATCATGTTAGATTTATGGGTACTTGTTTGGAACAAGGTACTGGACATGACCCGCTGTATGAGATTTATGTCATGGTCTATGTCGTACATATATCTCATATTAGTTATGTCATTTGAATCCTTAGACATGAAGTTATTATAGTCTTCCACTTGATGAACATTGTGTTTGACATATTCAAACGCTACCTTAACACGGTAGTTATAAAGGGTATGATTGGCATAATCGGATTCCCGTAGGGAAGAATAATAAGCTAAATGGATTTGTCCCTCCACGGAGAGATGTCAAGCTTGGGCCCCTCGAAGGAATGATGTTGATGAAATGTTCGGCCGGACTCAAATGGATTGATTGGATCAATAGCATTTGAATTATCAACATATTCGGAATCGAGAAAGTATTGAACAAAACAAGTTGACTGTTTGACCATGACTTGTGTTCAATGACATCGTGGACAAAGGGATTGTGACATATTCTAAAGGAATGCGAACTTGTATCTAGTTATACTATTTGGGTAGGTATGACGGTTTGCTAGAACCTAATCATATCTTATGGGATCATGTTTGAGCCCATTGCCAACTTCGTATAATCCTAGAGGGTCACACACAATAGAACGAATCTTAAATAAGAGGACTATATTGGCATTTAGGGTCGGAGGACCTCCAAGGAATTTCAGGAAAGTTTTGGGCCTCCTGGTCAACCAAGCGGGCGCTTGGGTTGCACCAGGCGGGCGCCTGTTCAAGCCAGAAAGGAACTGGACTTTCTGCCCAAACAGGTGGGCGCCTGGGTGGTACCAGGCGGGCGCCTGGTGCTGCCGACAGGAAAATTCCTAATTCGATTTAGGAAGGTTTTTGGCACAAGATTCCTATTTGGAATAGGTCTTAATTGTGTATAAAAACCCCAATTCGGCCAGACCATATAAACAAGTGCTTTTGTGAGTCTCAAAGAGTTTGTGAGAGAATTTATTTTGTTCTAAGATATCCTCGATTGAGGAACAAAATAATTCACAAATAAATTCCATATAGTTCTTTATTATATTGTGAAAGTGTGTTTCATAATATTGGTCTAGCAACCAAGATCAAAGAAGTTCCTTTGATATTCGTTCGAAGTGTGGATACCACTAGAGGGTGAAAATCATCATCTTCAAAGTTCGTGTTCAAGCTTTGTGATCGTGATCAAGTCTTCATGTTTCTCCACCAAAGATCAAGAGAAAATTCATAGCCATCAAGGGTTAGTTATTCCTCTATTCATCTTGTCGTATTTGATTTAATCATATGAACGGATCCATGGCTTTGGGTTTCTAAAAATTTTAATTGCTAAATTCCGCTGCGCATGTTACTTGGAAACCCAACAGTGGTATCAGAGCCCCGTTCATGTTGATTAATTCAATACTTGAATTATGTTGTGTGTATATAAATTGTTTATGTGCCAAGCATGATATGAATATTGGATTATATGATGTTTATGTGTTATGTGATTTTATGTGGTTTATTGTTTTTCCAACTTTAATCGCACGATTCAATCGCAATAAAATTATGGTGGATTCTGAATTATTTCGATTATTGATTTTTGATTAGATCAAAGTTTTAATAATCGGGGAAAAATAATTTTGAGACAAAATTTTCGAACTTGAAAATTCCATACCATTCTGACCATACAGGCGCTCGCCCGCGCTGGACCAGGCGCGCGTGCGTTGCAGGCGCCCGCCCGTGCTGGACCAGGCGCGCGCTCGCTAGGCCAGAATGTTCTGATTTTTGTTCAAATCTGATTCTGGAATTTTTCGATAAATCCAACAAAACCAGTAACAAGACCACTTCAGACTTCCTAATCTGGAATGGGTTTTGGGTAGTTGGTTTGTGTGTGGATTTTTGGGGTTTGAATTTCCTATTTGTTTTAGTCTTGTGATTCCTAGATTGGTTCAAGTTTTGGATGGCTAATCTGCGTTCATCGAGATTGTGTTTCCCAAAATTGATCGCAATCAAAGTTTCAAAGATAAAACGAAGTTAGAATTATGAAGAGTTCATAATTGCTAAAATTGAGAAACAAAGTTCTTGATTCAATGATTGGAGATCCATGTGGAATTGTGAATGCAATTGGCCTACGTTCATCAAGACCATCTATTGCTTAGTTTCGGCCACATGGACTACTTTCTTGGTTTCTTGAATTAGTGCGGGATTGTGGTTGCCTAATGGCTTAGTTAGACCGCACTTTTTGTTGTCTTGATTTGGAGATAATAACCAAAGTTGAAATAGTCTCATCCTCATAATTATAGAGAAACTAATGACACATAAATATCATGCTTAAATTAATGGGATTAATTTAGTGGCTAAACTTGATGTGTAACATGTTTATATTATGTGCTCATAAATGTGTTATATGCTATATGTGATGAACCTTCAAAGAAAGTTTTAAGTCCTTCTTTGCCATGCCATGATTAAAACACTTGTTCATATATGGGTGACTTTGATGTGGGTTCGCCTCCGCGAAGTGCATTGATTTTATCCATGTATGAGCAAGATGAGGTTCATTAATTTAATGTGGGCTTGCCTCTGCAAGGTGCATTAAATTGAATGGTTCCTATGCGTTTAAAATGGTTGGACTTAATTAGGCGTCAAAACAGTTTTGGGCCTAGGCAAAAGATGAGATTAAACATGTTTTTTTGAAATTGGATTTCTCAAAGAATCTCATAAAAGGATCTAAGAATCATATGGGATATGATTGACATGATTGTCTACCTAATTAATTTATTTTTGAGCGGTCCGCCTCCGTGGACTCAAAAGTTAAATTAAAGTTGGATCTTAGCCCAATTAAATTATATTATACATTGGATGTATATGAAGGTTATATAATTTAGTGGGAGTATTTTGTTTAAAATACAATTATCTCTTTAATGAAAAACGGTACTTATTAAATTTTGGAAATTTTGCATATTTGTAGATAATGACTAATAACACTCAATCAATGTCGTTGCGATCGATCCTTGAGAAGGATAAGCTCGCAGAGAATGGTACTAACTTTATGGATTGGATCCGTAGCATAAGAATCGTTCTTAGGCAAGAAGATAAGTTGTACATTCTCGATGGGCCTCTCCCTGCTGAACCACCGCCTACTGCCCCTAGGGTAGAAAGGGACAATTACAAGAAACATCGTAATGATTCTAGAGATGTAAGTTATCTCATGCTTGCTGCTATGTGTTCAAAACTCCAACAAAGTTTGGAACATTTGGAAGCCTATGAGATAGGCGTGGAGTTGAGAACCATGTTTCAAGAGCAAGCTAGGCAAGAGAGGTACAAGACCATTGTTGCATTCACTACTTGCAAAATGAATGAAGGGCAACAAGTGAGTCCTCACTTTCTTAAAATGAAAGGTTATGTAGAGCACCTTGAGAAACTTGGCTATCCAATCCCATTGAAGCTAGCCACGGATCTCATTCTTAATTCATTGCTTAAAAGTTATAATCAGTTTGTGATGAATTATAACATGCATGGAAAGGATAAGAATCTCTCTGAGTTGCATGGGATGCTCAAAACTGCAGAGATGAAAATTGTGGAGAAAGGTTCTCCCGTGCTCTTGGTTCATGATGGGAAGAAGGCTAGTGCCAAAGGAAAGGGTAAGGCAAAAGTTGTCAAACCCAAGATAAGCAAGGCAAAGGTTGCCAAGGCTTCTGAGGCAAAACCTGATTCACAAAAGGATGCAATCTGTTTCCATTGTCAATAAATTGGTCATTGGAAACGTAATTGCAAGGCTTTCTTGGAAGAGCAAAAGAAGAAGAAGAGCAGCAAGGCTGCGTCGACTTCAGGTATCTATATGATAGATATTCTCCTTTCTACCACTGATTCTTGGGTATTGGATACCGGATGTGGTTCTCACATTTGTCTAAATGTGCAGGGACTAAAGAATAGGAGACTGCTTAAAGAAGGTGAAGTAGATCTACGTGTGGGGAATGGAGCAAGAGTTGCTGCATTAGCCGTAGGGACTTATGAAGTCACTTTACCTTCCGGATTAATTCTTGTTTTGAACAATTGTTATTATGTTCCGGATTTAAGCAGAAATATTATTTCAATTTCTTGTTTGGATAATGAAGGTTTTAAGTTTTTATTGAGAATAAGAAATTTTCCATTTACTTAAATGATGTGCTTTATGGTATTGCTAATTCATTTAATGGCCTTTATATCTTGGATGTCAAGAATGAAAATAATGACAATGTCTATCATGTAAATAAGAAATCTAAACCTAATGATGTAAATCATACTTATTTGTGGCATTGCCGTCTTGGTCATATTAATGAGAAGCGTATCTCAAAACTCCATGGGGACGGACTTTTAGGTTCATGTGACCTCGAGTCATATGACACTTGTGAGTCGTGTCTTCTTGGAAAAATGACTAAGACACCTTTTACCAAGTTGGGTGAAAGGGCAAGCGACTTATTGGGGTTGATACATTCCGATGTATGCGGACCATTAAGTAGCAATGCTAGGGGAGGATTTCAATACTTCATAACCTTCACTGTTGATTATAGTAGATTTGGGTATGTTTACCTAATGAAACATAAAAGTGAAGCATTTGAGATATTTAGAATATTTCAAAATGAAGTAGAAAAACAACTTGGCAAAAGTATAAAGGCACTTCGATCAGATCGAGGTGGTGAATACTTAAGTCAAGAATTTGATGATCATCTAAAGAATTGTGGAATAGTTTCACAATTGACTCCACCCGGAACACCACAATGGAATGGTGTGTCCGAGAGGAGGAATCGGACCTTGTTGGACATGGTTCGATCAATGATGAGTCAAGTTGATCTTCCAATATCCTTTTGGGGTTACGCCCTAGAAACCGCTGCTTTCACACTAAATCGTGTTCCAACTAAATCGGTTCAAAAGACTCCATATGAGATGTGGAGCGGAAAGAAGCCTTGTCTGTCTTTCATGAAGATTTGGGGTTGCGAAGCTTTTGTCAAAAGACTTGTCTCAGACAAGTTTGCGCACAAATCTGATAAATGTATTTTCGTGGGATATCCTAAGGAAACTAGAGGATATTACTTTTACAACCGTGAGGACAACAAAGTGTTTGTTGCCCGAACTGGTGTCTTTCTAGAGAAAGAGTTTCTCTCCAAAGAAATCAGTGGGAGTAAAATAAATCTTGAAGAAATTCGAGAGCCAGAAAATAACATTGAACCAATAGTGGAACAAGAACAAGAACCACAAGGAGTTGTGGAAACTGTTCAAAATACACAAGCAACTCGCAGATCTAGTAGGTTACGATCCGAGCCCGAGAGATATGGATTTCTCGTAACGGATAGTAATGAGGTAGAAATCATTGAGAATGATGAACCTTCAACCTACCAAGAGGCGATGTCTTCTCCTGATTCGGACAAGTGGCTTGGAGCCATGGAATCCGAATTGCAATCCATGCAAGACAATCAAGTTTGGAATTTGATTGATGCGCCCGAAGGTGTAAAAACCATAGGATGCAAATGGGTCTTCAAGAAGAAGAATGACATGGATGGGAAGGTGCATACTTACAAAGCTAGGCTTGTAGCGAAGGGTTATAGGCAAGTTCATGGTATTGACTATGATGAGACCTTTTCACCCGTAGCAATGATCAAGTCTATAAGAATTTTGCTTGCCATTGCCGCATATCATGACTATGAAATATGGCAGATGGACGTCAAAACCGCTTTCCTGAATGGAAAACTACAAGAGGATGTGTATATGACACAACTAGAAGGTTTTGAACAAGATTCTAAGGTATGCAAATTACAGAGATCCATCTATGGATTGAAGCAAGCTTCTAGGAGTTGGAATCTCCGTTTTGATGAATCGGTCAAAGTGTTTGGTTTCATCAAGAACGAAGATGAGCCTTGTGTATACAAGAAAATTAGTGGGAGCATAGTGCTATTCCTTATTTTATATGTGGATGACATATTGCTCATTGGAAACGACATTCCTACACTTCAGTCTGTGAAGACTTGGTTAGGAAAGTGCTTCGCAATGAAAGATATGGGTGAAGCCGCATATATTCTTGGCATTAAGATCTATAGAGATAGATCAAGGAGGCTACTTGGTTTAAGCCAAAGTACATACATTGACAAGGTCATTAGAAGATTCCGTATGGAAAATTCTAAGAGAGGCACCTTGCCCGTGTTACATGGAGTTTCTCTAAGCAAGACTCAATGTCCTAAGACAAAAGATGAGCGTGAGAAAATGAATGATGTTCCATATGCTTCGGCAATTGGGTCCATCATGTATGCCATGATTTGTACTAGGCCGGATGTGTCTTATGCTTTGAGCATGACAAGTAGATACCAATCCGACCCTGGCGAAAATCACTGGATAGCTGTAAAAGCGATTCTTAAGTACTTGAGAAGGACTAAAGACTCGTTTTTAGTCTATGGAGGAATGGAAGATGATCTCATTGTAAATGCTTACACGGATGCAAGCTTCCAAACCAACAAAGATGATAGCCGATCGCAATCGGGTTTTGTGTTTATGTTAAACGGTGGAGCTGTAAGCTGGAAGAGTTCCAAGCAAAGTACAACCGCTGATTCTACAACAGAAGCTGAGTATATTGCTGCATCGGATGCTGCAAAGGAAGCTGTTTGGATTAAGAAGTTCATAACTGAACTTGAAGTGGTTCCTAGTATTGCTAATCCAATAGACCTTTATTGCGATAATAATGGTGCTATTGCTCAAGCAAAGGAACCAAGAGCACATTAGAAATCCAAACACATACTTAGGCGTTTTCATATCATTCGAGAAATCGTTGATAGGGGAGACGTAAATATATGCAGAGTACCTACTGATGACAATGTTGCGGACCCGCTAACAAAGGGACTTCCACAAGCTAAACATGATGGTCATGTTAGGTCCATGGGTATTAGATACATGGGAGATTGGGCCTAGGGCAAGTGGGAGATTGTTGGTAGTGGTGCCCTAGGCACGTTTAATAAACGTTGTAATTGTTATCATTTATTTCATATCAATAAAGAGATGTTTTGATTATTATTGTTGTTCATGTTTACTTATAATAATCTCCGTCCCTAGTACTTGTTAAGCACTAGTATAAAGGCTAAATGATCATGGGATGATCATGTTAGATTTATGGGTACTTGTTTGGAACAAGGTACTGGACATGACCCGCTGTATGAGATTTATGTCATGGTCTATGTCGTACATATATCTCATATTAGTTATGTCATTTGAATCCTTAGACATGAAGTTATTATAGTCTTCCACTTGATGAACATTGTGTTTGACATATTCAAACGCTACCTTAACACGGTAGTTATAAAGGGTATGATTGGCATAATCGGATTCCCGTAGGGAAGAATAATAAGCTAAATGGATTTGTCCCTCCACGGAGAGATGTCAAGCTTGGGCCCCTCGAAGGAATGATGTTGATGAAATGTTCGGCCGGACTCAAATGGATTGATTGGATCAATAGCATTTGAATTATCAACATATTCGGAATCGAGAAAGTATTGAACAAAACAAGTTGAGTGTTTGACCATGACTTGTGTTCAATGACATCGTGGACAAAGGGATTGTGACATATTCTAAAGGAATGCGAACTTGTATCTAGTTATACTATTTGGGTAGGTATGGCGGTTTGCTAGAACCTAATCATATCTTATGGGATCATGTTTGAGCCCATTGCCAACTTAGTATAATCCTAGAGGGTCACACATAATAGAACGAATCTTAAATAAGAGGACTATATTGGCATTTAGGGTCGGAGGACCTCCAAGGAATTTCTGGAAAGTTTTGGGCCTCCTGGTCAACCAAGCGGGCGCTTGGGTTGCACCAGACGGGCGCGTGTTCAAGCCAGAAAGGAACTGGACTTTCTGCCCAAACAGGCGGGCGCCAGGGTGGTACCAGGCGGGCGCCTGGTGCTGCCGACAGGAAAATTCCTAATTCGATTTAGGAAGGTTTTTGGCACAAGATTCCTATTTGGAATAGGTCTTAATTGTGTATAAAAACCCCAATTCGGCCAGACCATATAAACAAGTGCTTTTGTGAGTCTCAAAGAGTTTGAGAGAGAATTTATTTTGTTCTAAGATATCCTCGATTGAGGAACAAAATAATTCACAAATAAATTCCATATAGTTCTTTATTATATTGTGAAAGTGTGTTTCATAATATTGGTCTAGCAACCAAGATCAAAGAAGTTCCTTTGACATTCGTTCGAAGTGTGGATACCACTAGAGGGTGAAAATCATCATCTTCAAAGTTCGTGTTCAAGCTTTGTGATCGTGATCAAGTCTTCAAGTTTCTCCACCAAAGATCAAGAGAAAATTCATAGCCATCAAGGGTTAGTTATTCCTCTATTCATCTTGTCGTATTTGATTTAATCATATGAACGGATCCATGGCTTTGGGTTTCTTAAAATTTTAATTGCTAAATTCCGCTGCGCATGTTACTTGGAAACCCAACATGTTTGATCGTTGAGTTATATCTTTTCGTTGTTAATTCATTGTTGCCGTTCATTTCGGTTATCTCCTCTTAGTACCCGAAGGGATTCTGTATGAACTTACTGGGCATTGTTTGCTCATTCCTTTCATTCTTATTCCTCTCCAGGTTACAAGTAAGCCAATCAAGGGTTGGAAGGATTTGGCGGCGTAGAAGTTATCTTTTTCGAATAAAGCTAGTTAGTAGTTATGAATCCCGTTAAGTTTAAGTTTTGAACTTTATATTCTGTTAGTTACCATCAGGAGCTAGTGACTTGTACTAACCGTTTTGGGTTTGAATGTTGGTTAAAGTTTGAATTGTGGTTATTTGTAATCGTTGGGGCATCCTGGATTTGGGATTTATTCATATTAGTTATTATTTTTTAGTTGTGAAAGGTTGGGGTGTTACACAAATTTTTTTTGTTAGAAACTAGGGTTCTAACACAACAGATTATCTCAATGTTCCTAGCTTGCTTAGTTTAGTTATGAAGAAGGTTGTACTAAAGAGGAAGAAGCAGCTTTTCTTAGAAGACTGCTTGGCTTCTGAACAGATAGAACTTGTACTTTTTATTTTTATCTTTGTATTTCTGAACCAATTATTTAGATCGTTATTGAAGTTGTTGTTTCGCTTTTAGTTTGGAATTCTTTCAAATGTTGTTGAATTATTGTCTAATCGCATGAACCAATGCCGTCAATTCTTTTTTTTTTTGTTTCATAGCAGCAAGAAAAACTTTGTTTCGAGTAAAATTCACCAAACTAATTAATTTGAAATTCAATTTACACACCTAAGCTGTGGTTAATTTTCCCCCTAGACTGCAGTCATGTTGAATGGATTCTTCACCAAACGTGCTTGATGTCATCTTTTGGCAAAGTTTCGTTTTAAGTTTTTAAGCAAGGTTCTTGGGGGAATAATAATTTTGTCCTGCTGTTTTTTAACTACTTTTTTAAAAATAACTGATCAACGTGTCACGATTGTTCTAGGATAAGGCATGAAGCACTGGAAACTTTTTATATTTTTGAGACTACATTTTATGAAAATGTAAAAGCTTGATTTTATTCACAGAGTATAGAAGTATATATAGTACAATGGAAAGTGTCCTAACTAGGTAAGTAGAGACTAGTTGCCTAATCTAAATACAATAGAGTTATGCACAATATTCTCAAGAGTAAGCTACAAGGAAGAACATCAAACCCTAGGGAAACCCTAGGGCCGGCGGCTACTGTGAAGACCGTGGGTCACGATCGGTTCTGGACTGGATCGGGTAAGACCCGTAGTTTCCTTAATACTCCCCCGCAAGATGGACGATCCGTGGAGAAGACCAATCTTGGAAATAAGTTGTTGGAAGCGTAGCCGTGGCAGCGGTTTTGTAAGAGCATCTTCAAGTTGATCGTCCCCAGAAATGTGCTGAACACGAAGCAAACATGACTGAACCTGCTCTCGAGAAAAATGAAACGAGAGAGCAACATGTTTCATTCACGAATGGAAGACCGGGTTGGCAGAGTAGGTTATAGCACCAAGGTTGTCACAGTAAATAACAGGTAGCTGAGACGGAGAAAACCCAAGTTCAGTAAGCAGGTTGCGAACCCAGGTTATCTGTAACGCCCATCCTATTTCTTGTTAAATATTTGACCTACTTGTTAAATACTTGAACTTGCATATTATGTGTTAGTTTTACTTGGGTTAAATTTTTAATTGCTCTAAATAGTTAAGGTGGTTAAATGTCTAGTTTTGACTTTTAGGTCATTTGTGAAAATTTGACTTTAGGGGCCTTTTTGTTAAAAGTGAAACTTGAGGGGCCTAAGTGCAATTCTTTGAAAGTTTAAGTTTATCAATTGGGGTTGCCTTCCTCAGATTCATTTTACCCAAATCAATTACGTATACTCCTTCTGTTCTAAAAAGCTAGGTTAGGGTTTCACCCTATTCTCGACTCCTCGAGCTTAATTATCCCTCCGTTCTTGATTCTGATCCCGGATTAATATTCGTGGCGTTGAAAAGAGCGTTCCAGGCCGAACAGAAATAAGTTTGGGTTAACTTGAATTTTGACTAGGTAAGTTATTAGCTCCCCCTTGCTTGTAATAACATGCATAAATGTTATTCTTGATACTTGTGAATGTTAATTTTGTGTTTGGGACAATTTTTGTGGTACTTGTAATTGTGGGACAAAGGGAGTATATCCTACTATGTAAAGTAAGGAAATTAAAATGAAAGAATTGGTTTTAAGCTTGTTAGTGCATCCTGGGAGTGTTAAAAATGTTAGTAAAAGTTACTCCTACGCTTGGGACGGAGAATTCTAAGTCTGGGAAGAAATTGGGTTTTTGCAGATTTTGGCCTTGGGCGACCGCCCATGGGGCTTTGGGAGACCGCCCACTAAGGCAGAGATTTTGGTTCTGAAATTGTGATCTTGGGCGACCGCCCAGGATGGGGTTGGGCGACCGCCCAAAACCCCTGTTGCACAATAGTTGTTCAAACTAAATGGAGATGAAACCTTACCTCTCCTAAGGTATAGAGCCTTAGTATAAGATGTCCTAGCAAGTGTAATTGTACCTTTTGGGGGCATTGGAACTTTGACTTGAACATTAATACTTATAGAACTCAAATGAGAACTTAAGTATAAGAGTAGTAACTCTTTTATATGTCTTGGAAGTGCTATGAACAAGCACTAATGTGTTATACTTGTCTTGAAGCCAATGATTGTGCACCTTAGGGCATTAGAACAAGGTCTTAGACTTGAACATCCTAAGAGTAGGATTGGGATTTTGTAAGAGTAAATGTATAACTCTTATACATGCTTGAATGTCCAAAGATTGTAGTTATAACTTGAAGTATAAGACATTAAAACCTTGTACATGGCTCGAACATCCAAAAAATTGGATTAAAACTTGAATATAAGATAATAAAATCTTGTACTTGACTTGACACCAATACATATATATGGTAATGAACTAGAAAGTGCTATGAACAAGCACTAACTTGTATGAGACATGTTCTTCTTATGTATGTGCAAACATTGCATATAGTTGCTTGATAACAAGGTGACTTCTTGATTACTTGAAGCATGTTCCTTGTTGAGCTAGTCCACTACTTTTGGATTAGTTCTTCTCCCGTAGTTCAAGTAAATATCTACTTGTACCTTCTTGTGTGAGTCCAGCTGGTTCTCCTTGCTTGTTCGAAAATATATAGGTTCACACTTGTCGCAAGAGCTGGGGCTTAAGTGACAATCGGGTCCCTATGTATTTCTGCCTGACCCCTTACTACCGGCCATAGTAAGGGCATAGCTTCCTTAGTTGGAGCAATAAGCCTGACTTAAGTGAATGCTAAACTCCTGTCTTGAACACCTCGTGAATACTCATGAGTCTTGATATTGGGAATGACACTGGTTACCGGGTCTTATGATACATACTGAATAATCAGTTCCGGTTATTGATCGTGATTGTCAAAGTAATACAAGCTACGACAACAATGGTATTCTTGGGAGGAATAAGGGAGGAAGCAATATCCTTATAACTTGCTTGTTTAGCCTTATGTGCTACTTGATGAGTGGCTTAGCCTCTCATATACTTGTTACTTGATGATACTTGATATATGATTACTTGAGTATCTACTTGAATTGCATGATAACATGTCATGTAGTTGCATCTAATAGCTTAATGAGATTTATCTCACCCCGTTCCTTGTTTAATTGTTTTCCTTAGATCAAAGGAAGGATAGTGCGCAGTGAGGCTCGACATAGCAGGGAGCTTACTTCACAGGTCGTGATTATTTTGGGGCTTGTGTCCTTTTACATTTGATGAGGACGGTGTTTTATGGGTTTGTAACTCCTTATTTTGGGGTAGACAGTCTTGTTCAGTCCTTGTTGTCACTAGACATCTTGTATAGTACTCTTGATGCCAGCTTATGTGCTAGGCATGTTTCCGATGTGTATGTATTAAGTTTGGTTTTAATTTTCTTGTCTAGAACTCGTGTTATGAGCTAGTATAGCTCCTTACTCTAGAGTATATATATATATATATATATATATATCATGTCAGTTTGTTAAACAAATGTCATTAAGTTTCTTGTTCCTCGTTAGGCACTCCCATCTAGGTTCGAGGTTCTATTAGGGGATCCCGGGACCTGGGGGCGTGTCATTATCTCTGCAGTGGCATCAGCAACTGCACGAAATTCTACCTCAGTGGAAGATCGAGCCAGAGATCGTTGCTTTCGGGAGGACCAGGCCAAAGGTTGCAACCAAAGTAAACCAAAAAGCCAGAAGTGGAGAAATAATCGGTTTATCACCGGCCCAATCAACATCACATAAGGCATGCAAGGTGGTGGGGGAGGAGGAATAAATCTGGAGACCCAGATACATGGAGCCATGCAAGTAGCACAGAATGCGTTTGAGAGCCATCCAATGGGTGTGTTGCGGATTTTGCAAAAACTGAGCAAGTTTATTGACGGAAAAGGCAACATCGGGTCGGGTAAATGAAAGATATTGAAGACCTCCAACAAGGGCGCGTTAAAGAGTGGGATCAGCTACTCGAGAGTCAGTGGATTTGGTAAGAGGCGGAGAGACAACCATGGGTTTAGGAAGAGGATTAGAGTCAAGCATGTTATGGCGGGTAAGGAGATCATGAATGTATTTGGACTGAGAGAGAAGGAGACCATCGGAGTTGGGAGTGACTTCAACACCCAAGAAATATGATAAATGACCAAGATCCTTGAGTGAGAAGCGGGTGGACAGACGGGTGATGAAGGAGTTGAGAATAGAGGGAGAGGGTCCGGTGACAATAATGTCATAAACATAAACAAGAAGGTAAAGTGTGGATGGAGATGTGAGGATGAACAAGGATGGGTCGGCAAGGGAGGAGCGGAAGCCATAAGACAGGAGATAGGTTTTAAGGTTGTTGGTCCCAGAAGGGCAACAAGGGTATGAAAATTGCTAGAGGGGGGGGGGGTGAATAGCGATTTAAAATTATTTTCAAACCCTTTTGCAAAGCAATGGCTTATGCGCACGACTCTTAAATTGGCTAAGTATAGCGCGCAGCAAGAGTGTGAAATGCACAGTGGAAGTCTTAAAGCAGTCACTTATGCGCAGGGAGTATGCGCAGAAGTGTAAATACGCACGCACTAAGTTTTAGCTTAAAGATAGGCGCAAGATGGAACTAAGGCAAAAAGCTCACAAACACAATTCTGTCAAAGCAATACAATCTACAAAGATCAAACAAACAATATATGAGTATAGCTTAAAATGTAGAATGAAAAGCACAAACAATAGACACGCTATTTGGAGAGGTTCGATCGGGAAAAGATCTACGTCCTCTACCAAGATGGTTAGTCTTGGATTTCTAATGGAGATCTTATTATGAGAGAGTTACAGATTACAACGATTTTAGAACAAACTATCTCAAAGATCTATAATCTATGAATGAACAAAATCCTAGACAATAACCAGTGTTTCTCTAGGAGTATGATCGATAAGATCGGAACTTCTAGAGGTGAGTGTGTGTATCAGAAATCTGGGCTCTTTGAATCTATAAGATGGAGAGCACAAGATTCTGGTGTTAATAAGGCTTTATAGGATCTGGGCTTGGATTGAGTATGAAGGTGAGAAGGTTGTTCTTGAGAATTCTGGAAATGAGCAAGCAATCTTCAAATCTTCAAACTTTCTCTATGGAAGCAATTCTTTAGCAATTCACAAGCAACTTGAAAATGAGGATGAGCTTGCTATTTATAGCTGAGCTCCAAGAAATAGCCGTTGGGGAGCAGAGCAAGGACGATGTGCTGTCACAATGTGATTGGCGCGCACGTGTCCTTTATAGCCGTTAGAGACAGCAAGTTGACAGATTTCAAACTTCTTCTAGAAGGATGACAGCTGTCTTGATATTTGAAATTCAAACTAGAGGCGCGTCTCCATCTACGTGTATGCTGAGTGTATTTGATTTGTCGTTTGTCCACATCAGCATTTTGGCTCATTCGAAAGCGTAGCTTGAGATGACGCTTTCCAAGTTATACAAAGGTAGGTCAAGAGATGAAAGAATAAACCAAGGCAGCTCTTTCGTGCGCATGATGCTCATGCGCATATGATGCGCAGAAGATGCGCTGCGCATGGAAGGATGTGCACCAAAGTTGGCTTTTTGCTCTTTTGACCTTGAATCCAAAGCTTCAGCCCTAACCTCTAAGCCTAGTCTATAAAGAGGACTTAGCTAAAAATTGAAGTTATAAAAACTTCTTACATAGGGTCCTAAAGTCCTTAAAATACACTTAGGTGATGGTATCAATCAATTCTAACAAAGTAGGAGGGTTAAGTGATAAGCATACCCAACAATCTCCCCCTAAATGATTGATGCCATTACCTACTATAACAAAGGCAATTCATTGTACTTGATAATAACATGTCCATAAGAATAGAAAATGATAAATCATGTCTCAAGTCAATGTACACACTAGTCAATGCTATAGATTTCTAGTCTATCCATAAGAAATTAACTTACAATAAAGGAAAGACAGAAATATCACTCAGAGCATACAAATGATGTGAGTTAAAGTTTAGTATGCGTTTAAACTGAGTGTTTAAACATCATGCAATTAAATATGAGCTGTTAAGGATATGCGCATGAAGTTTATAAGATATGCAATGTTCCACAAACAAACAGTTTGAATTGAACAAGGTTTTGTGAAAGTGCAATGATGCTTTCTTCTCATTAAAACTTCAAAGGTAAGAGTTACAGAGTACAAGTTTTACAATGGAAGAAAAATCAAAAGAAGAAAAACTTTGCGCATCAAAAACTTACAATTGCGCAGCAAAATAAAAAGATTATAAAGTCTAGTCTATATGAATTCGCTGCAGTGCTTCGCGCATCTCATTCTGTAAGCTGTTAAACTTGTTCATCAATTCAATCTTCAGTTGCTGAAACTTGGCGTTGTATTCCACCACAAGATTCACATGAGTTCTCATACCGTCACGCATCAACGTATTATCTCTTTGGATGTCTTCATAAATTCTGTAGAAGCAATTTTTAAACGCCCCCATCTGATTTCCAAAAGATTGAAGGGACGCAGCCATGGAGTCTTGAATTTCTTTCTGCGCATCAACCAAAGTCTTGGTTAGCTCAACCTGAACCATGTTCTGACTGGCTTGCATATCTAGCATAGCCTGGTTCATTCTTCCATTAAAAGTATCACTGAACTGAACTAAGCAGTCAGTCATATGAGATTTGAGCGCATCAATGGAGGAGGAGCTGGAGGCAGTGGGCGCAAAATTGTCAATAGACTTGATGACTTTAGCAGACTCAATCTGAATGATTTCTGAGATGGTTTTGGCTAAGGAAAATAAAGATTCATTCAACCCATGCACAGAGGGAATCTTAGTGAGCTCAGTAGAGATTATGTCGAAGTCATGCTGGATATCTTGGCGCAGAAGATCAAAATCTTGAGAGGGCGCAGCACCAGAACCAGATGCATGCGCAGCACCAGAACCTGAGGGAGGAGGCATAGCTTCAGAACTGGTTGCCTTTATTATAGAACTCTCCCCCTTAATGGCACAATCAATAGCCTGGAGGAAACTGGCTTGCGCATCGAGACGTGCAGACTGGGCATCCAGTTGCTCTTGAATCTTAGTTTGCGCAGTGACCACCTGAAAGTGCTGGGTTTGCGCAGCAAATTGATTAGCCTGGATAGTCTGGAGCATGGCCAAGATTTGACGCATGTCAGTTGATGAACTAGAGGGATCTGAGGGAGCAGTTGCTGGAGTTACAGCCGGAATAATTGGAGAAGTCTGTGATGCTCCAGTAGGTTGCACAGGAGTGACAGCAGCAGCAGGAGGCTCTGGCGTATGAACAGGAGAGTGATGCGCATGGATAGGAGAACGATGGACCTCATAATCTTCTGAGCTCGAGTCTTTGCCATCTTCAACTATAGGCGCATCCTCATAAACAGTAGGATCAGGCGCATTATGAGCAAAGCCTTCACCATCAATAAAGACTGGTGGGGCTTGCTGCGCAACATTCCTTCGTGCAACAGCAGCAAGTCTTGCTTCCCTTGCTATATCACGCGTAGATTTTTCAGAGCGCGGACGAGAATGCCTTGGAGAATCTGATTCAATATCAGATAAATCTTCCATAGTACGGTGTGAGGCACGTTTCTTGGTAGCAACCTTCTTAACCCGGCGCTTGGGAGTAGACTTCTTTGCAGAAAGTGGGACTTCATCCTCACTAGAAGTATTATTGCGCATGGGCTTTGCAGTCTCCTTTTGCTTCTCCCCCTGAGATTGAGCAGCCTTGGAAGTTCCAGTGAATTTGGAAGGGCTGATGAGAGGATCATTGAAAGCACCTTCAAATTCATCTTCTTGAGGCGCAGGAGGAGTAGAGGCTCGTTTTGACTTTGGAGCAGTAGGAGGCGCAGCATCAACATCAGCTTCTACTTGGACGTCTTCATCAGACTCATCCAGTAGGGTTCTTGATTTCTTTGCCTTTTTCTCCTTGTTGATTTTCTTCTTAACGGGCGCAGCAGCCTTGGCTTTTCCTTTTTCTTCAGGAGCAGGAGCCTTGGTCTTCTTTGCTTTCTTAGGAGGCTCAGGGTCCGAAGTAGCCTTACGCTTCGGAGTTTGCGCAGTAGGCTCTTTAATAGTTATCCCAGGCGCAGCAGTAGATTTGCTGGCCTTCTTCTTCTTGCGCAAAGGCGCATCAGCAGCAATGCCCTTGCCTTTTTCCTTGTCGCTTACTTTGCTTGGGACCGGCTCAAAGAAGGATTCAATTTCTGATTCAGATTCAGAGGAGGAAGCTTCAAAAAGTTCACCACTGGAGACAGGAGGAGATCCTTGATCTTCAGGGTGAATGTCCTCAAAGACTTCCATGGGATCAGCAGCCCAGAACATGCAGTAATCAAAATTGTTAACTTCATGGCGAAAATTGTGGAGAAACACACGAGTATAAGTGCGCGATGAGGTCACATCAACATTGAGAGAGGGGTCTTCATCAACTAGCTTGCGCACAGAAGGGAAACGCATAAAGATAGCAGTAAGAATTCTGCAGTGCGTTTTGTACTTGGCTGGTCTCTTTGGATCTGCAGCTTTCTTCTTATATACGCGTAGGCAGCGCACTAGCTCTTCAAAGATAATCTCAGCCCAGCTTAATTTCTTCTTCTTGAAGATTGCAGCGCAGCACATCCATTGCTTGCTGATGAATGTGGACTTGTTCCCATTCTTGCAATTTATTGTATCGCCAATCAAAGTGCAGAGATGGAACATCAACTCTCCAAACTCCTTCCTATCATGGTTGTTGTATTGACCAACCAGAGTAGGAATCTTTATCAGCTTCTGCGCAACACCATCTTGCACATCCTGAGGAAGTTCTTCTTGTTGCACGCAGGCAATCCTATAGTCTGACGAATATGCGCATAGTTGATAGTCACAAAAATCCCACGGATAGAAATTTTTAAGCAGGGCACTGTGATGTCGTCGTATAAGCGCTCGACCTCTTCTGCGTTGCTGAAGAATTCGTCAATGTAAGAAGGGAGAATGAAGGATTGTCCTTTGGTGAAGAGAGGAAGAATGCCCGACGTGTCCATGATTTCGATCATATAACGTCCAAGCGCATCGAGCTTCAAGTCCTCTACATCGAGTTCCCATCCAGGGATAAAGTAGTTTAGATTCTGCGCAAAACGAAAATGAAGAATTAGATCTGGTCATGCGCATGGAGAGAAGCGCATGCGCATGAGCTATATGCATAGTGCATGAACTAGACTCCATACTTAGAAAGATAAGAAATGAAAAGGGTAAAAATGTCCAAAACAAACAATTTTTAACCAAACGCCTAAAAAGGGCGCGAAACGCAAAAACACAATCAAGAATCATATCAAGGCTTGTCATATGACTATTTATCAAGAACACGAAGAACATGTATTGAATACACGAAGAACACGAAGAACATAAAAATGTCAAAGTGCTCCAAAATAAATAAAAAGCACATCAAAATGTTCGTAATGAAAAATCACACACAAACAAGTAAACCATAACAACAGTATCATAAACATACAACCCAGATCTGAGAAAAACCGAAGAGAATTCGAAAAGACAAAATAAATAAATTCAAACAGAAATCTACTCAATCGATCATTGATCGTAAAACAAATTATATAAATGAAAAGCTAATGGTAAATCGAACACATAGCATCAAATAATTTGAAAAACGAGCAACGAAACATTGAGAAAACAGAAAGGGGAAAATACAGACCTTCGAACTCATTAATGGCGGAAAACTAAAAATTTTGAGATTGAAATCCTTACCATTTGTGATCCTCTTGCTTCTTGGAAGATGTAGTGGATGATTTCTTGGGAGCCATGATATATAAAGAGAAGATTTCAAGGAAAAGTAGAGATTGAGTGCAGAGAGAGAGAGAGAGAGATATGTCAGAAAGAGAGGAAGGCGGTTGAGGAAAGTTTTAGAAGAGAAGTGAGGAGAGAGATGGACGGCGGAGTAGGTTTTAATCAAAAAAATGCTTACGTCATGCGCGCTGACAACAAGTTGGTGAAAGTCAGGCGAGTGGGGCGCACGCGCAAGTGAGTTGCACGCGCAGATGACGTGGCCCAATGAGGAGCGCGCGTGAAAAGTCCTAGCCGCGCGCGTGTGTCAGTCATTAATGGTCAAAACGAATATTTTCCTATTCCGTCATAATCAGCACACAAAGAGCATTAAATGCACGTCACTCAATGCCTTTGCATTAAATGAGGTGGGACGTGCGCAGAGGGCAGAAATGTAATTTCCCAAAAAATTCAAATAAAATGACGAGGGAAAATAATAATTACACAAGTACCCTTGCGAATTATGCTGACTCAGCAAGTCAAGGACCTAAGTGAAACTACTAAAAAGAGAACGTACCTTAGATCCAGGGGTCATGCGCATGATCAATATGCGCAGCTTTAAAGTGCGCAGAGTTTCAAGATAGAAAAACATCAAGGGTTTTACCTTATGCGCATGGCTCCGTGCGCTTCTTGTGCGCAGGCGCATGGTGTATGTTTAACTTAGAATTTTATCAATAACAAAGTTATTAGTATTGACAAATCATATTGACAAAATTTAGCTAAGTTCGAGCATACCCATTTCTCCTCTAAGAAAGATGAACCTCTTAGCATCAAGTGCTTTTGTAAGAATGTCGGCAATTTGATAGTCGGTTCCCACGTGTTCTAGATGTATATTCCCTTTTTCCACGTGGTCTTTGAGGAAGTGATATTTAATGTCGATGTGTTTGGTCTTCGAATGCATGACAGGATTTTCAGAAACAGCAATTGTTGAAGTGTTGTCGCAATAAATGGGACAATTTTCTTCTTTGATGTCATAGTCCACTAATTGCTGCTTCATCCACAGAATTTGACAGCAACAGCTTCCAGCAGCGATATATTCTGCTTCAGTTGTAGAGACCGAAACTGCCGCTTGCTTCTTACTTGCCCATGACACAAGTCGATATCCGAGGAAATGACAAGTGCCGCTTGTGCTTTTCCTGTCAATTGTGCATGCTGCATAATCCGCATCTGAATAACCTACAAGTTTAAAGTTCGAATCTTTGGTGTACCAAAGTCCAAGGTTAACAGTGCCAGAGAGATATCTTATAATACGTTTCACAGCAATTAAGTGTGCTTCTCTAGGGTCAGATTGATAACGAGCACAAACACAAACACTAAACATAATATCGGGCCTACTAGCAGTAAGATAAAGGAGTGAGCCAATCATTCCTCGATAAAGAGTTTGATCAACCTTTTTACCTTTTAAGTCTTTGTCAAGTTTGTTGCCGGTAGCCATTGGAGTATCGTATGCTTTGGCGTTCTCAAGTCCAAATTTCTTGATTAAGTCCTTTGTATATTTGGCTTGATTGATGAATATGCCTTCACTCGTTTGCTTGATTTGAAGCCCGAGGAAGAATGTGAGTTCTCCCATCATGCTCATTTCAAACTTGCTCTTCATTAGTTTCTCAAAGCGCTTGCACAACAATTCATTAGTAGAACCAAATATAATATCATCAACATAAATTTGAACAAGTAATTTATGACCATTATGTTTGGTAATGAAAAGAGTTGTATCGATTTTACCGCGAGTGAAGCCTTTTTCGATGAGAAACTTTGATAGTGTATCATAACATGCTCTTGGTGCTTGTTTGAGTCCATACAAAGCTTTCTGAAGTTTGTACACATGATTTGGAAATTGTGAATCTTCAAACCCAGGTGGTTGAGCAACATAGACTTGTTCTTGGAGTTCACCATTTAGAAACACGCTCTTCACATCCATTTGATATAACTTGAAGTTCTTGTGAGCGGCGTAATCTAGAAATATTCTGATAGCTTCAAGTCTAGCTACGGGCGCAAAAGTTTCATCGTAATCAATTCCTTCTTCTTGCCTATAGCCTTGTGCAACCAATCTTGCTTTGTTTCTCGTGATGGTTCCATTCTCATCCATCTTGTTCCTGAACACCCATTTCGTACCAATCACTCCATGATCATTTGGTCTAGGAACTAGAGTCCAAACCTTACATCGTTCAAATTGATTAAGTTCTTCTTGCATTGCAACAACCCAATTAGGATCTTGGAGCGCTTCATCAGCCTTCTTCAGTTCAATTTGAGAGATAAAGCAGTGTAAGCATCAAAGTTTGTAGCTCTCCTTGTACGAACACCAACTTGAAGATCACCAATGATATCAGCAATTGGGTGACCTCTAACTTCACGAATTTCAGGAGGTAAGTTAGGTTGAGTCGTAGTAACTTGAAGGTCTTCAATTGGTACATCTTCACCACATTCAAAGTCATTTAAATTTGGGGGTTGAACTGGCTCAGAATTGAAATTTGGGTTTACACCAGATGCAGCAGTAGAAATAGGCGCGTGAGAGGAATCATGAGGTGCATCATTTGAGTGAGGCGCAATAGAGGATTCACCAGGCGCATTATACATTGAATTAGGCGCATTTGATGTAGATGGATTTCCTTGTGTTGATAGATTCTGATCTTGAGTGGGCGCAACATAAATAGGAGCACCTGTATCATTTAGCTCAATAGAATCATCAGCAACATTTGGAGCCAAATGTGGCTCAAGGAGAGAATGTTCATCAAATGTAACATGTACAGATTCAACTATCACTAATGTAGTTCTATTAAAAACACGAAAAGCTTTAGAGTGTTTGGCATACCCAACAAAAATATCTTCGTCGGCTTTGGCATCGAATTTACCTCTATGTTCATTTCCGTTGTAGAGGATATAACATTTGCAACCAAAGATCTTGAAGAATGCAATGTTGGGAGTTCTACCACGCCAAAGTTCATATGGAGTCTTGTTGTGACGTTTGTTGATGAGGGAGCGATTTTGAGTAAAACATGCAGTGTTGATAGCTTCTTCCCAAAATTATTTAGGCAATTGCGCTTCGGCTATCATCGTCTTTCCTGCTTCAATCAACGTCCTATTCTTTCTTTCCACTACACCATTTTGTTGTGGAACTCCAGCAGTTGAGACGTTGTGATTTATCCCATGATCGTCGCAATATCGAGCAACACCATTGTTCTTGAATTCTGTTCCATTATCGGATCGAACACTAACAATGTCATCTTCTTTTTTGGTTTGGAGCAGTCTGAATAGAGTGGAGAGAATGTCGTAACAATCATCTTTTGAGATCATCATTTCCACCCATGTATATCTTGAGAAATCGTCCACCACAACTAAAGTATATGTATTTCTTTTGATGCTTCCAGTGGTAACTGGTCCAAATAGATCAATGTGCAGCAGTTGCAAACATTTTGAAGTTGAGGGATTTGTCTTGCTGGAGAAAGACTGCTTTGATTGTTTGCCTAGTTGACAAGCTGCACATTTGTTGTCATGATGATCATCAACTTTGGGGAGTCCTTTGACAAGATTGTCCCTGCTGAGTTTGATAGACATTTGAAGTTCAAGTGACTCATGCGCTTGTGCCATAGCCAACTATTCTCGCTTACACTTTTAGCTAAAAAACAAAGATTAGTACTAGAGTTCATACTATGGAAATCATAATATAAATATTTGTCTTACGATATCCCGTGAGTAAGATAGCTCAGTTTTGCCATTCTTGATGAGACATTGCGTGAAGTGAAATGGCATTCTAATCCTTTGTCGCAGAATTGAGATATGGATAATAAGTTGTGCTTGAGCCCTTCGACGAGTGAGACTCTTTCATGCACACTTTATCTTTCTTGAGCTTTCCATATGCTACAACTTGACTTTTGTTATTATCGCCAAATGTTACGGAGGACCTCTTTCTTCATGGACATCTTCTAATAAGGATTCATCTCCAGTCATGTGTCTTGAACACCCACTATCGAGAATCCATTCATAATTTCTAGCTTTTGAAGATCCAGCCATGAAACAAAGAACCTGAAATATAGACATTTAAGCAGGTCCCCTTTATTCCTTTTGGGTCCTAGGGTTAGCAACTTTTGACAACCCACTCTTGCTTGACCTTAGGATTTTTACGTCCTTTGGCATTGGGAGTGAATCGCCAAAAGGCATTCACGGCCTTGTGTCCAGAACAATCACAAATGGAACAATGATGAAAGCCACTAATCACATGAGTTTTCACAAACTCTTTAGTTTTCTTAGGGATATCATTCTTCCTTGGGTCAGATAAGTCAGCCTTAACAAATCTTTCTTTTGAAATTTTGGAGCCGCTTTTCTAGGAGTGCGCATAGGGCTAGGAT